>NW_026844068.1:1011384-1126384 GCF_029531705.1 Pantherophis guttatus | reverse complement strand
CTAAACAGTCCTCTATTGGCTTGTAGGAAGAAATATCCTTCTGGGTTCTGCTCCAAGTGGGGAAAAAGACACTGGAAACATGGAGACAGCTTGGAAAGATGGTTTAATGGTGGACAGGATCACATGGTTTGAGTTCCTGAACAGAAAAGGAGCGAAATACAGCGAGTCCCCGGGTTTTTATGCTCTCTCTGGCTTTGAACTTCCTGGGACCCAGAAAGAGTATCCTGATTGGTTGTCAGATTCCCAGTGGGTGGGGGTCTTAGCTAGCCTTGCTGGCTGATGTAATCTTCCCAGGTGCCATGTGGTGAGTTTCTGTTGCTAGATGGGTCCTATTGTGTTAGTTTCTGTTGCTAGATGGGTCCTATTGTGTTGCAGATGATGGTCCATTGACAAAGATTGAGTTTCTGCCTCTGGCCCATTGACAAAGGGTGGGGGCAGGAAGATGGGAGCTGCTTCATCTTTAAAACATGCTTCTCCATTTCTCATCCAGGGAAACATAATATTCTGCCTTTTTAATATTTCCCAAAACATTTCATTCTTATAGGAAAGGGGTGGCTGTTAACTTCCTACAGGCTCCTTCCCTATTTCTAAGTTAGAACTAATAAACACTTCAAAAATTATCTAACAAGTATTCTGTTGGCTCTATTCCTAATTTTTTTTCCTCTGGAAATCCATTCCTTCTCCCACACCGTTCAAAGGGAGTTCATCCTAAATTGCATAGCTAAAAGTCTGCAGAGATTCTCAGTCATCCAGGTCATGGTTGTCCCAAAGGTGCTTTTTCAGGAGGCAACTGAACTTGTTTGTTTTTTTTTTCTTTTAAAGACATTTCTCTTCTCATCCCAGAAGCTTCTTCAACTCTGACTGGATGGTGGGAGAATGGAAGGATTTATATTCCTTGCAGACAGCTGATCATTTGCATCCTTTTAGAGGGTCTGCAATTTGGGTCTCTAAAAGGATGCAAAGGACCAGCTGTCTGCAAGGAGTATCAATCCTTCCATCCTCCACCATCCAATCAGAACTGAAGAAGCTTCTTGGAGGAGAAGCGAAACTTCTTCAAAGAAAAACCAGAAACTCCAGTTGCCTCCTGAAAAAAAACACCCTTGGGACAACCACGACTTGGATGACGGAGAATCTCTGCAGACCTATTCCTAAAAGTTAACCCATAGGCATCCTAGAAGAAAGTCTGTTCTTAAATTCAAATTAATATATATATTTTAATTGTTCTTAATGTTTGTATTCTATGTTTTTATCTGGCTGTACACCGCCCTGAGTCCCTTGGGAGAAGGTGCGGTATATAAATTTGAAATAAAATAAAATAAAAATAAAAATGGTTATCCCAAAGGTTTTTTTTTTTTTTTTTTTTTCAGGAGGCAACTGGATTTTCTGGGTTTTTCTTTTTCTTTTGAAGATCCTCGAAGACTTTTAGCAAGCTTTCTCTTGGCTCTGTCTTAGCCCTATTCCTTATCTTAGCAATATGTCTTGTATGATATGCCTGACAGTCAACTCCTGTTTTCTACATTGAAAGTGGTCCCACCTGTCCACATTCCCTTTATCTTTGTTACGCAGGCCTTGAAATACACACCTCCTCCCTCCTTACCTTGCATTTTTTTTTTGAACAATTTTTTTAAATTTTTTAAAAAACACATAAACATAACAAAAATCTTTTCAGAACGAGCCATTGATCCGGTCATAAGTAGGTACAATTACTAATTCCTCTTTAACAAAAGCTTTTCCCAAATCCCCACTAATTGCCTTCTTTAAAAAAAAAAAAAGCAAAAAGAAGAAGAAGAAATTATCTAATTTATATCATTTTACACAAATCAATTACCTTCTATTATTTCACCACAAATCTTAGTTTTCAAATAACACAACTTAAGGTTCTCTAACGTTGTGGCCATAAATTCTGTCTGATAAAAGAAAAAAATCCTTAAAACGCATTACACTGATCTTAAACTCCTTAATTCAATATCATTTCAATTTATTTTCCTTTTAATATGGATGGATATTATCTTAAAAGTATAAATCATCAAAGTATTTACGCGGTATTTTAACTGTTAGCATTTGTCACCTTCATTTTACTATTTATCTCAGTTTAACCCTTTTAATCACAACATAATCATTTCATTGTTAGTATTAATTCCAGTATGGTCCTTGCATTTTTTTTTTTTACAACAAATGACCCACCAACAGGTCAAGAAACCATGAATGATGGAAACTAGTCAAGGAGAGGAACAACCTAGAATAAGCGTCCTCAATCTACGGCCCATGGGCTGAATATGGCCTGCCGAAGCCATTAATCTAGCCCGTCCGGGACCACGAGGCTGCCCCGCCCACATCGCCCCGCCTACCCACCGGCCCCCACCTGCCTTCTGGAGGCCGAGGAGGCCAAAAACGGGACGCGTGGAGGCCCCAGGAGACCAAAAACAAGCCCGTTTTTGGCCTCTCCAGCCCCCAGAGAGGGAGAGGGAGAGGGAGAGGGAGGGAGGGAGACACAAATGCACACACACACACACACACACACACAAACAGAAGTCCCTCATCTGTCCCGTCCCGTCCCCCCGGTGAAGGCAGCCACATCCCTTCATTAACCTGCTTTCCACCCCCAGGAGCATAACCAATTAAAGTTTAATTTGTATGTATTGTTTAATGGTAAAAAAAGAAGCAGACATACTGCGAACTCAGGAACTTAAGATTTTAAAATTTTAAAAGAATTAAAATTTTATTTTACTAAGTTTTAATTGTTTAATGGACTAATAAATTGACCACGCCCACCCAGTCACATGACCACCTAGCCACGCCCACCCAGTCACATGACCACCTAGCCACGTCCACCGAGCCGGTCCGGCCCCCCAACCGTCTGAGGGACCGTGAATTGGCCCCCTGTTTAAAAAGTTTGAGGACCCCTGACGTAGAACTAAGGAGAAATTTCCTGATCATTGGAACAACTTGCCTCCAGAAGTTGTGAGTGCTCCCATCACGGGAGGTTTTTAAGAAGAGACAAAATCAACTTAGTCTGGTTGAGTCCTGCCTGTGTCTTAGCTGGGCTGGATAATAAAATAAATAAGCAAAAAGTTGACGAAGTGTAATCGGAAATAATAAATTAGAGGAAGATCTGCCCTAAGCCAAGGGGTGATATTCCAAGATCTCGTTGAGAAATCTACTTGTGGATTTGAAGGTTCACTCTATACAATTCTAAATCTATTTTTCAATTTTATGCGGGATCTAGCAAGTTATGGAAGCCACTATTGTCTAACAATATCGATAAACAATTGTTGCTATTGATGTATAGGCTAGAGAACCACCACAACAAAAAATTTTTTTGGATTTCTATATATGACCTCTTTCTTTTAATTAATTTTTAAATATTTTTATTTGAATGACTTTTTAAAAATTGCAATATCATTATTTAAAAAATAGGCATGTAATTTATAGCACAGACTTCAGTCTGAACAGTAAAACTATCTTGGCTATTTTTGGGACTTTCTGATCATCACTTGTGTTTTTGTGAGACCTTGCTTATATGAAAAATTCAAATTCCCCCCCCCTCTTATTTGGTGAATGGTGTTTTTCATCAGTTGAGACTGGAATACTATTTTTTTTCTTTTCCTGTAGAGCAATACAACTACCATGGTTTATTATTGTTATTATGTCTTAATTAAATTGCATTTTTGAAAAGCTGTAATAATATGAACCACCACTAGATGTCAACATTTCCCCAGCCATGAAATTAATTCTAGAGAATCTTAGAAAAGAGAGCTTAAAAGTTTTCATTTGATGCCAGTTCAGAGTGCATAAATATTACCTCAGATAATATTTCAGGTACAAAATGGCCTAATTTTAATTTTCTGTTCAAAGTAAGGTCAATAAACTGAGCCTCTAACCTCAAATCATTTCAGATTTATATATGTAAACTCAGAATAACAACATATACTTTATATGTTATATAAAGATTATAACATAATCTTTAACATAATTATAATCTATAATTAAAGATTATAATAACGAAACTTTGAGGCAGAAAAATAGAAAATACAGAGAGATAAAATAATCCAGGAATTAGATGGGTGTAAAACAAGCACGGATTTAATTCTGTGTACGTGGGTATTATCTGAAAGAGAAGTGAAAACACAAACAGATTCCAGATGTTTGCTCCATTTCAGAGGGAATACTGAACATTCATTACTTGGTTATTCATTAAGCAATATTTAACAGGACAAATGAGGGTTGCCATGGTAACGAATGGAAGGTTATCGCTTCTTATCTTGTTTAATTTGATTAAATTCCCTCAAGCTTTGCCCAATTAAAAGGGAAAAAGCAAGAATGGCAATATTTGCCCCCATTGGATCCATATGGACATATGCTTTTCTAAAGAGGCTGAACTACATCTTACATCCAGGAGAAAAACTCAGGGTTTTCCAGTGGTCGATGAACTGCAAATCTCAACATGCTTACAGTGGGAATTGTTGCAGGATCCAATCTTGAATTGGGACCAAAATTGAAGCCTGGGATATGGGTTCCTTCTCAGTCGCTTAAATATGAGCCAGCTGTGTACAGCAGCTGCCCAAATAGCCAATACAGTTCTAGGCTGCATCAACAAAGGGATAGAATCAAGATCACGTGAAGTGTTAATACCACTTTACAATGCCTTGGTAAGGTCACACTTGGAATCCTGCATCCAGTTTTGGTCACCACGATGTAAAAAAGTTGTTGAGACTCTAGAAAGAGTGCAGAGAAGAGCAACGAAGATGATTAGGGGGACTGGAGGCTAAAACCTTCAAAGAAAGGTTGCAGGAACTGGGTATGTCTAGTTTAATGAAAAGAAGGACTAGGGGAGATCACTGTTTGATCATAGCTACATGTTGCTTTCTACTATTTATTGAATGTTTTGATATTGAACTTGTTCCTGTTTTGAAACTCAAGAAGAACACTTATTGTGTATAACTACAACTGGTAAGAAGACTTTGTACTTGAAATATCCCTGGATTGATCTTTTAACTCTCGTCTTATCTGTGTATGACTTGGATTGTTTTTGGACTTTGCTTTACTTTTTCTAAAAGTAAAAGACTACAACAACTAAGTGTGTTTGTATGTTGACTGTGATTGTTCACAACCACTCCCAGTCGCTTTTCATGCGTTTACTCAAAGGGTACTCTGCTCAATAACCCACAATATCAGTTATGAGCCAAGAATATCCTTAACAGATAGCAGTCAAAGTGGAAGCCAGATTCACTTAACAACCGTGTTACTAACTTAACAACTTTAGGGATTCACTTAACAACTGTAGCAAGAAAGGTCTTAAAATGGGGAAAAACTCACTTAACAGAGCTGCGGTGGCGCAGTGGCTAGAGTGCAGTACTGCAGGCTACTTCTGCCAACTGCCTGCAATTTGGCAGTTCGAATTTCACCAAGCTCAAGGTTGACTCAGCCTTCCATCCTTCCAAGATCGGTAAAATGAGGACCCAGATTGTTGGGAGCAAGAGGCTGACTCTCTACGCCACTTATAGAGAGTTGGAAAGCACTGTAAAGCAGTATGTAAATCTAAGTGCTATTGCTATGGCTAACAACTGTCTCACTTAGCAACAGAATTTGTGGCTCGATTGTCATAAGTCGAAGACCACCTCTATTCAAATAGGGGAGATAATCTATGTTTGGGGTTTTTAAATTTATTTTGTTTTTGTTTTTTTGTTTTTAATGCACATTTATTTTCTTTTGGTCTTGTCTAGTTTTGCTTTGTGTTTAGTTTTCTCCCCCCCTTTTTTTGGGGGGGGGAGGAGGTTGTCTTTTAACATTTTGAATACATTCCTTCTTAAAAAAAAATATTCTTTCAGTCAGGCATCTCTGCTTCTTTCTATCCAAAGAGGCATTAAGTATACATGGTTTTTCTCTGCTGTTGTTATTTTCTTAATCAATTAACTTTAAACTTCCTAACCGAATAGTAATTGATAGAATTTAATTTCCTTCACCTTCTATTGCTTTGTTTTGCGGTGATCTTTTAAGAACGGGTTGCCAGTGAAGTTGCGATACGTCTCTTGATTCTTTCATCTTCATAATCCTACAATAATATATTGTTTTAATAAACAGGGTATTTACTGCCGGCAGCCTCCGTGCCACCACAACAAAATACTTTACAGAGTCGTCTGCCTTTTCTGGAATACATTAAACTTTCCCACTTTGTTACCAAGCCATTAAACGTTGATAGAAACGGTTCAAGGAATTTACTAAATCATTCCAGCCTATCGTTGGCCCATTTTATGTCACTGTTAAATTAACGAAGGGAGCGACACACATTCGGATATTCAAGAATGAGTCAAGGGCTGTATTATTTAAAGAAGGTAGGATCATCGGAAAATAAATTATGGAAATAAACCATCTCCCTTTGATTAGAGCAGGTTTAACCTCTGACTGTAGCTGTAGCATTTATGATGCATGTTTTAATAGTACCGTATCACAGTCTTTTGTTTGTATCTGCTCATCCTGATATTAAAGTTTCTAAGCTAGATGTCTATGGAGATTCTCATTTTACCTACCTCGGAAGGATGGAAGGCTGAGTCAACCTTGAGCCTGGTGAGAATTGAACTCGCAGTAATTGCAGGCAGCTGGCAGCTAAGTGCTACTTTAACAGCAGTTTAGTCCGCTGCGCCACCAAGGTTTCCAGCCAAGATGTCCCCAACATCGGCTCTCTACAACATGACCATCTGTCAGAATTCAAAATAAAGCAAGCTGTCAATCATTCCACCCTCCACCCCCCGCCCCAGCTCCTACCAATGTCACATTAAAATGACTCTTTTGATGTGGCTTGTTTTTCTATTCTCTGCCTTGTCGGTAGCTACGCCATTCATCATTTCCTATATCAAGTTGATGGAAAAACAGACCTTGAAAAGTGGATTTAGAAAGGCTTCCCCCCCACTTTCTTTTTTTTCTTTGCCGGGGGGTGAGGTGGGCAGGTGAGAGAGGTCAAGAATTTTGCAAAGCTGGCGGAACAATATTTACCGCAATCGCTGCCCCTCCCAGGTTCAAGATTGCTCCGATTTAAGAGTTAGGTGGGCGAATCTCGCTTGACGCAACTGACAATCCGTGTTGTAAAGTTGAGGGCCAACTTCATTTATCAGAACAAGCCGAGATCACTTTTGCATTCATACATGAATGGTGATGGCATTGCAAAGCTCAAAAAAAAAGACCGAACAATAAATATGCAAAGAAATTAGACAGGGGTTATTTTTATTTTTACTACTCCATTTTTTTCTCAGATGCAAAACAACAATTGACAGAGCTTTCTCTCTAGAGATCGGTTGTGTCCTTCCCTAGAAAATCGGCGATAGCAGGCTTAATTATCTCGGCATTTTCCAATGGGATTCAGTCCTTCCCTTGCTATTTTATTTGCATTTCTTGATACGGTTTTTAAAAATACGACACGAGAAAAGTGTCGGCACTGAACTAATTTTGCAGTGGTGGGTGTTTTCAGAAGAAATCCGTCTTACGGGCCAGTGAATATGTTCAGTTTATCCAAAGTGAAAATAGCTATCCCGTTCCAAAAATTGTATCCTCCCCCCAAAAATGGAAATACAGAGTTTTTAGGAGTCTGTCATAACTTAAAGGTAAAGGTAAAGGTTCCCTTCGCACATGTGTGCTAGTCGTTCCTGACTCTAGGGGGCGGTGCTCATCTCCGTTTCAAAGCCGAAGAGCCAGCGCTGTCCGAAGACGTCTCCGTGGTCATGTGGCCGGCATGACTCAATGCCAAAGGCGCTTGGAACGCTGTTCCCTTCCCACCAAAGGTGGTCCCTATTTTCCTACTTGCATTTTTTACCTGCTTTCGAACTGCTAGGTTGGCAGAAGCTGGGACAAAGTCACGGGAGCTCACCCCGTTACGCGGCACCAGGGATTCGAACCGCTGAATTGCCAACCTTTCGATCGACAAGCTCAGCGTCTTAGCCACTGAGCCACCGCACCCCACTCTGTCATAACTTAACTTTGCTATATAGGGAGTCCTTGACTTACGACTACCCAAAACTTCCAAGTCACTTAACAATGCACTGTAACAAAATTTCCGAAATTCACTGAACAACTATGGAAGTAAGACAGTTGTTAAGATGGGTTTTCCCCATTTTATGACTTTTCTTGCCACCGTTGTTAAGTGAATCACTGCAGTTGTTAAGTTAGTCACACGGTTGTTAAGCGAATCGGGCTTCCCCCTTGACTTGGCTCATCAGAAGGTCGCAAAAGGGGATAATGTGACCCTGGGACACTGCGACCGTCATAAATGTGAGACGGTTGCCAAGTGCCTGAATTTTGATCACGTGACCACTGGGGGATGCTACAACGGTCATAAGTGTGGAAAAACGGTACTCCTATTATTATTGGCCATCCTGAAGTTATAAAAGTTTAATTAGTGTCCTTTCAAAGTTACACAGCACCGAAGACTGTTTTTCACACTTACAACCATTGCAGCATCACGTGATTAAAATTCAGACACTTGACAACCAATTCATATTTATGACGGTTGCAGTGTCCCGGCGACAGGTGATCCTCTTTTGCGACCTCCTGATGGGCAAAGTCATTGGGGAAAGCCAGATTCACTTAACAACCGTATGACTAAATTATCCACGGCAGGGATTCACTTAACAACAGAGGCAGGAAAGGTCATAAAAGTGAGGCAATATATCTCAACTTAGCAACATAAATTTTGGGCTCAATTGGGGTCGTACGTCGAGGACATCCTGTAGGCATCCAGGAGAACCAAACACACAAACACACACACACACACACACACACACACACACACACACACACCCTTGATGGGCCCTAGAGTTGAAAATAAACTAGGATATTTGGTTAATTTTGATCACGGTATGATTACTTTCCTAACTGACAGATTGATACATTCTGTGCTTCTCACCTTCTCTTCTTCTCCCAGATGTTCTCCTGATTTCCTAACCTGGTCTATATTTCTCATGATCTTCTCTCCGAGAGTTCACTAACATCTCTGATCCCGCTTAGCTTCCCTTGTTCTGACCTAGGCTTCCCCAAAAAGCACGAAGCAGAATCCTGGTCCCGACAAAACCCCTTTTATTAAACAAACAGTGAATGCCTCTCATTCAACCTTCAGCAAAGTCTTTCAAGGGAGAATTTACAGTCACAGACCTTATCTGGCTTGGAGAGCTGCCAGACCGATATCTTCAAAACTTGGCCAGAAGTCTCGGAGAGTCACAAACCAACTGAGTGAACTAATTGTCTCCTGCAAACTCCACTCCCCTTTCGCTCCTCTTTTATTCCCTCTGGGAGGGGTCATTCATTGTTCACCTGTGGCTTTACTCCTGAGTCGACCCTTGTTCTTTAGCTGTTCCCTTCGTCTGGCAACTCTGTGCATGTGCACACTGGGAACAGGCTCCAGCTGTTCTTCTGCCCCACTGATGTCTGACTCCGAAGGCAGCTGATAACTGGCAGACGGCTGTGGCCCTCTCTCTGCCTCCGACGCAGAGCCCTCATCAGAGCCTTCCCCAGACTCCAGGACTGGCCCATGTTCCTCTCCAACCTCCTCACTGTCCGACTCTGCTGCCAGCTCTGCTGGCTGCTGGCGGGCCACAACATCCCTACTCAGACTCGTGTTTTCCCCCTTGCTGAGAGTTTCTCACCTCTATAAACCTTTTTCCCTGAATTGCAACATCGGTGAATAGTCAACATTTTGCAAGCAAGCAAGCAAGCTAATATTGGGTATGGGGTAGGTTTGTTTTATGGCAGGGTCTAAAAGTGAAACTAAACGGTTTTTCAGCAGCGATCCAGATACCCAGCTGGGAAAACGAATTACGCCGTTGATGAACAATGTGGTTAGCAACATTGCTGATATTGTGAAAAAGGAGGGGAAAAAATTACAGGGAGTTTGCTTCCATCTGCATTGCCTGTAGATTTTAAGAGCAGGTCATAAAAGCCCCTGAAGATATTGTAAAGTGTGCAGGTAATCCTCATCTTGTGACCCACAGTTGAGCCCCAAATTTCGGTCCCAAAGGGGCTTTTTTTATCAAGAGGCAACTGGACTTTCTGGTTTTTCTTTGAAGACATTTCGCTTCTCATCCGAGAAGCTTCTTCCATTCCCCAACATCCAGTCAGAGTTGAAGAAGCTTCTCGGATAAGAAGCAGGGGTGAAATGCTCCCGGTTCGGATTGGATCGCCCAATCCGGTAGCGATGGAGGTGGATGGTTTGGAGAACTGGTAGCAAAAATCCCTGGCCCCCCCATGCCCAGCTGAGCTGTGTGATCATCAGAGGCTTTTTTTCTTTTAAATGCCTGTGACGATCCAAGCTGAGTTGCCTGATCGTCAAGCTGAGTTTGACGATCCAAGTTGACGATCCAAGTTGACGATCCAAGTCGATGCCTGACGATCCCAGCTGAGTTGCCTGATCGTCAGAGGCTTTTTTTCTTTTAAAAGCCTCTGATGATCCAAGCTGAGTTGCCTGATCATCAGAGGCATTTAAAAGAAAAAAAGTCTCTGCCGATCAGGCAACTCAGCTGGGATCGTCAGAGCCTTTGGAAAGCATTTTTTTTACAACCTCTTTGCCGAAGAGGTTGTAGAAAAAATGGTTTTATAAGTTAAAAAAAAAAGTTGGTCACGCCCACCCAGTCACATTACCCCCCACCACCAAGCCACGCCCACAGAACCGGTAGTAACAAATTTTAGATTTCACCACTGATAAGAAGTGAAATGTCTTCAAAGAAAAAACCAGAAAGTCCAGTTGCCTCTTGGAAAAAAAAGCACTTTTGAGACAACCATGACCTGGATGACTGAGAATCTCCAAAGACGCCCCAAATTTCTGTTGCTAAGTGAGACATTTCTTAAGTGAGTTTTGGCCCCGTTTATGACCTTTCTTCCCATGGTCGTTAAGCGAATCACCGCAACTGATAAGTTAGTAACCCGGTTGTTAAGTGAATCTGTCTTCCCCGTTGACTTTGCTCGACAGAAGGTCACAAAAGGGGATCACACGACCCCAGGACACTGTAGCCGTCATAAGTCTGAATTTGTTTTACGGCAGACTCGGACAATGAGGAGGTTGGGGAGGAACTTTGGCCAGTTCTGGAGTTTGGGGAAGACTCTGATGGATGCTCTGCACCGGAAGCAGAGATAGAGCCAGGGCCGTCCGACATTTCCCAGCCACCGGAGAGGCAACTGCCTTTGGAGGCTGAGATGAGTGAGGAGGAAGAACAGCTGGGGCCTGTTTTAGATGCACGTATGTGCAGAGCATTTAGGAGAGGAGAACAACGGAGGACAAGGAGTCGACTCGGGAAGCAAAGCACACGTGGACGCTGAATGGCCCCTCCCTGGTTGGGGAATCAATAGAAGGAAAGAGGAGTGGTGGTCATAGGAGACAACTGTTCGTATTTCTGAAGATTCTGCTCATTGCGTTTCGTGCTGCAAAGACTGCTTACCAGAACTTAATTTGCAGCATTTCGGCTGGGAGCTCACGGCCTTGCAATTATCGCAAGGAACTGATAAGGTCTGTTACTGCAGTTAACTCCTTGACGGACTCTTACCTGTGAGTAAATGCAGTTAATTCACAAAGGTGTAAATAAAGAGGTTTTTACTTTTTTCCTTTGCGAGGAGTCTGTTTCTTGCTTTTGCGAAGACTGGGTCAGAACAGTAACTTTGAACGAACTGTTGCCTTCAGCCTTCAATGAAAATGCAGTCATTGTAGTAAGATTGCGTCACCACACAAATCCTTAGTAATTTCACTGGTGTGAATTGTTGCTTTGCAATTATCCTGACACATCAGTCAAGGAAGTTGTTTCTTCTCTGAGAAAAAGCACCAGCTATGACAAAAAAACCCATGTTTTGCTCCTGCTGGGATAATGTTCCCAATCTACTGGATGCTTTTCCTTGACTGTCTAAACTTTCAAAGCAGGAAGACAAGTTAAAAAAAAAATATTATGGCTCAACGAAAGCAACTGTGCTGTGTAACTGCTTTGTTATTGGGATTTGCACAGGAGGGAAACTTATTTTCTGATCTCAAGAGGTCTTGCAATTCAATGCAAGGGGACAGAGGGAAAAACCTTCTGGGTTTTTCAAGCTGAGGGCTTTGAGAGAGGACAAGCAAGAGAACCCAACGCTGTGAGATGGGTTGGGTTGAGAGAGAAGGACTGGCCCAAAGTCACCCAGCTGGCTCTCATGGCTAAGAAACTCACAGCCTCCTGATGACAAACCCAAGTCAACCAGCTTTTATGGCTAAGGCGGGGCTAGAACTCAATGTCTCCTGTTGATTGGTCCAAAGTCAACCAGCTGATTTTTATGGCTAAGGCGGGACCTAGAACTCACAATCTCCTGGTGATTGGTCCAAAGTCAACCAGCTGACTTTATGGCTAAGGCGGGACTAGAACTCAACGTCTCCTGATGATTGGCCCACTGATTTTTATAGCTAAGGTGGAACTAGAACTCACAATCTCCTGGTGATTGGTCCAAAGTCAACCAGCTGATTTTTATGGCTAAGGCGGGACTAGAACTCACAATCTCCTGGTGATTGGTCCAAAGTCAACCAGCTGATTTTTATGGCTAAGGCGGGACTAGAACTCAACGTCTCCTGGTGATTGGCCCACTGATTTTTATAGCTAAGGCGGAACTAGAACTCACAGTCTCCTGGTGATTGGTCCAAAGTCAACCAGATGGCTTTCATGGCTAAGGCAGGACTAGAACTCCTGTCTCCTGGTGATTGGCCCAAAGTCAACCAACTGGTTTTTATGGCTAAGGCAGGACTAGAACTCAATGTCTCCTGGTGATTGGCCCACTGATTTTTATAGCTAAGGCAGAACTAGAACTCACAGTCTCCTGGTGATTGGTCCAAAGTCAACCAGATGGCTTTCATGGCTAAGGCAGGACTAGAACTCCCTATCTCCTGGTGATTGGCCCAAAGTCAACCAACTGTTTTTATGGCTAAGGCGGGACTAGAACTCAACGTCTCCTGGTGATTGGCCCACTGATTTTTATAGCAAGGCGGAACTAGAACTCACAGTCTCCTGGTGATTGGTCCAAAGTCACCCAGATGGTTTTCACGGCTAAGGTGAGACTAGAACTCCCTGTCTCCTGATGATTGGCCCAAAGTCAACCAACTGGTTTTTATGGCTAAGATGGGACTAGAACTCATAGTCTCCTGCTGATTGGCTTAAAGTCAACCAGCTGGTTTTTATGGCCAAGGCGGGTCAGAACTCACAGTCTCCTGGTGATTGGCCGAAAGTAAGCCAGCTGGCTTTTGTTCCTAAGGCAGGACTTGAACTCAGAGTCTCCCGCTTTCTGGCCCGGTGCTTTCAGCACTAGACGAAATTGGCTCTATTCTATGTCAAACATCCATCTCAAAGAACTGAAGGATGCTTTTTGTGTGAAAGCGGCTATAATTTCCCAAAGCTGCTTTCTGAGGTAGACAGAAAGAGAGATTTGCGCCTTAAGAATCCATTTTTCCTGCTCGCTTCGTTTTTATACGGAGCAGTGAATTGGTTGAAAGTCAGTACCAGAACATTGGCATTGACAAATATTTCTTTTAAAAAAATATATATATATATCTTTTTGATCCATTAAATTGTTGGAGGATGAACAAGAAAGTCGTATAATTACACCTTGGGATGAATTTGTTTTTCTTGACAAAGAGTAGCTCTGTTGACCAGCTGTTGCTGCTGATGACATGCCAGGAATTCAGCCAAAAACTCTTTGCAAATGCTAGGATTGAACTGGGAGATTTCTGCACTCAATCCGTGCTCTTGGCCACTGAGCTGTGCATCTCGACATCTGGCAATTTTTAATCTTTGTTTAAAGTTTAACTGGGGTGCAACGGCCTTGAGTCTTTTAATCATCTCCGAGAAATTCCGTTTCATTGAATAAACCGTGGGCCTACTGCAGCTTATCTCTGGAGTTCTGCTAGGTCCGTCAAATCAGGGGTGAAATCCAGCAGGTTCTGACAGGTTCTGGAGAACTGGTAGCGGAAATTTTGAGCAGTTCAGAGAACCGGCAAATACCACCTCTGGCTGGTTTTGCAATATCCTTCCCATGGAGTGGGGTGGGAATGGAGATGTTGCAGTATCTTTCCCCTGGAATGGGGTGGGAATGGAGATTTTGTAGGATTCTTCCCCTGGAGTCGGGAGGGAATGGGGATTTTGCAGTATCCTTCCCCTGGAATAGGGTGGGAATAGAGATTTTGCAATATCCTTCCCCTGGAGTGGGGAAGGAATGGGGATGTTGCAGCATCCTTCCCCCAGGAGTGGGGTAGGAATAGAGATTTTGCAATATCCTTCCCCTGGAGTGGGGTGGGAATGGAGATTTTGCAGGATTCTTCCCCTGGAATGGGGTGGGAATGGAGATTTTGTAGGATTCTTCCCCTGGAGTGGGGTAGGAATAGAGATTTTGTAATATCCTTCCCCTGGAGTGGGGAAGGAATGGGGATTTTGCAGCATCCTTCCCCCAGGAGTGGTGTGTAATGGGGATTTTGCAGTATCCTTACCCTGGAGTGGGGAGGGAATGGGGATTTTACAGTATCCTTCCCCTGCCACCCCCACCAAGCCACGCCCACCTAACCACACCACGTCCACCAAGCCACGCCCACAGAACCGGTAGTAAAAACATTTGGATTTCACCACTGCCTCAGATACAATCAAGCCTGCTTAGATAGGGAATCTCCTGGATGGGGAACATCAAAGTGAATTGAAATTAAACCCTCACAACTTTGGACCTGGAGCCTTGCTATAAATTAGAGACTTCAGCCAGTCAATTAATAAGATCACACCTAGAATATTGCACCCAATTTTGGTCACTACACTATAAAAAAAGATGTGGAGACTCTAGAAAGAGTGTAGAGAAGAGCAACCAGGATGATTAGGGGACTGGAGGCTAAAACATACGATGAACGGTTGCAGGAACTGGGCCTGGCTAGTCTAGTGAAGAGAAGGACCAGGGGAGACATGAGAGCAGTCTTCCAATATTTGAGGGGCTGCCCCAGAGAGGAGGAAGGGGGTCAAGCTATTTTCCAAAGTACCTGAAGGCCAGACAAGGAATAATGGATGGAAACCAGTGGTGAAATCCAAATTTTTTACTACCGGTTCTGTGGGCGTGGCTTGGTGGACATGATGTGGCTTGATGGGCATGGCTTGGTGGGCGTGGCAGGGGAAGGATATTGCAAAATCTCCATTCCCACCCCACTCTGGGGCCAGCCAGAGGTGGTATTTGCCCGTTCTCCGAACTACTCAAAATTTCCGCTACCGGTTCTCCGAACTACTCAAAATTTCTGCTACCGGTTCTCCGAACTGCTCAAAATTTTCTCTACCGGTTCTCTGAACTACTCAAAATTTCCGCTACCGATTCTCCGAACCGCTCAAGATTTCCTCTACTGGTTCTCTGAACTGCTCAAAATTTCATCTACCGGTTCTCCGAACTACTCAAAATTTCCTCTACCAGTTCTCCGAACTACTCAAAATTTCTGCTATCGGTTCTCCGAACTGCTCAAGATTTCCTCTACTGGTTCTCCAAACTGCTCAAAATTTCCTCTACCGGTTCTCCAGAACCTGTCAGAACCTGCTGGATTTCACCCCTGATAGAAACTGCTCAAGGAGAGATTCAACCAAGAAATAAGGAGAAATTTTCTGACAGTGAGAACCATCAACAGATGGAACAGAAGTTGCCTTCGGAAGTGGTGGGAGCTTCATCACTGGAGGCTTTCAAGAACAGACTGGGCTGCCATCTGTCAGAAATGGTGTAGGGCCTCCTGCTTGGGTGGGTGGGGGGTTGGATTAGATGACCTACAAGGTCCCTTGCAACTCTGTTAATCTATCTGTTAATCTATCAATTATTTTACTAATCTGGAATGGTTTAACTGTCAGAGAAGTTCTTCTCAAGCTGTAACATCCTTCCATCTGTTCTCGTCCATCTTCAATCTCCAATCCCAGCTTGACTAGGATCATCTTTGTGGAGGACATCTGTTGTCGTGACTTGGTTGGAGAATCAGACCGTGCTGCGGATTTTATATGCGTCTGTGCGGAAAAGATATTATACTCTTATTAGCAAAATATGTGGGACACCCAGAGGAATTCATGCCACCTCATTATTTGCCAAGGGGCAGCCAGCTACGGCGTATCAATTAGCAAACTTCTGCATATTAACGCAGGACAAAATTGGTAATTTCAGCCATCTCGACAGTAGCAGCACGGTTCGGAGGTTATTATCTTTCTCATAGGTTAATACAGGTTTGATTATTCATGATGTAATCTTTGGATTCTTTTAATGTCCGTCGGCTACTTTACGTTGCTGGCCTTTGGCCACAAGAAAAGTTTTCAGTTCAGTTTGAGTTCCTCAGCTTCAAAACTCAAAACCTCAACAAGAAGAAATGGAATCTCTGTTGCAATAATTTGCTGGGAAGTTTCCGAATATCCGGTTTATCAGAGTTCTACAATCATTGTAGACGGAATTGGAATGCAGAATACAAACAAAGTTGGAAGGGATCTTGGAGGTCTTCTAGTCCACCTCCCTGCTTAAGCAGGAGAGCTTAGTGTTCCGGCTCCATTGCCTGAGCCTGGGCTATCGACAGATGCAGACTCTGAAAGTGAGGGAGAGGAGTTGGCAAGGCCTCCCTCTCCAGGACCCTCCTCTCTGTCAATGCCTCCGGAGGACACGGAAGGCCAAACGATAGGCTCAGAGCCAAGCACGTCCCCGCAGCCACAGGTGGACAGCGACGAAGAAGATAAGTGCTGGCTGGACCCTCGGCAGAGGCGCAGGGAGAAGCGTGCGCAGCAGAGGGGAAGGCGTGCCAGAGATTAGCTGAGTCACTGAGTCACACCCCACAGGGTATATATGAGAGTGTGGTGGCCGGTTCAGTTTGTGACGAGCAAAAACTGGAAATAATCCATGATCTCTGCGTTACTGGACTTTGCCTGCTTTATCGGACTGCATTTGGATTAATCCTTGTATTGTTGAAACTCTGCCTGTTTTATCGGAATGCTTGCAGTCTAATCTTTGTTTTGTGTGAGTAAAGTCTGAATTGGCAGCTAGCCACTGGGTTGCTGCCAGCTTTATCTTCAAAGAGTTTTGTCGTGTGGTTTATTAACTCCGGGCCGTCTGTGGGGGTGCGTGTGTGGTACGGGGACAGAACACTTAAAGCAGTGATGGCTAACCTTTTTCTCTTTGTGGGCCAAAAGTGCTCAGGCTCGTGCATGCCGGCACCCATAATGCAATGCGTGCATGCCCCGCCCAGGCCTCCCCCAGGCTCCGCGACCCCCCCTGCGATCCCCGCCCCCTGTGCATGCATGCGAGGGGTGGGTTTCAAAAATTTTAGCACCTGCACCATGGTGGGCGGTGGTGGTGGTTTTGCCCTCCCCAGGCTCTGGAGGCTTTTCCTGAGCCTCCGGGAGGGCGAAAATGGCCTCCTCCAGGCTCCAGAGGAAATTGGCCCATTTCTGGACTCCTGGAACTTCTGTGAGGCCCGTTTTTGGCCCACCAGGCTCTGGAGTCTTTCCTCGAGCCTCTGGGAGGGTGAAAACGGCCTCCCCTGGTCTCCAGAGGCCCTCCATGGGCCAGAAATGGGCCCATTTCTGCACTTCTGGAACATGTGTGTCGCACCCCTCCGCATTTCCCCCGGCTCCCCCACATACATGCATGACCCCAGCCCCTGTGCATGCACATGCGATCCCCCTTGATGCACACGCATCTCCCACATGTGCTCCACCCCCTGCACATCCCGAAAATCAGTTGGCCGTCGGGAGGCGCACATGCGCATGTGAGGTGGAGCTGAGCTGGGCGACAGCTCACGTGCCCACAGAGAGGGCTCCATATGCCATCTGTAACACACGTGTGCATGTTCGCCATCATGGCCCTAAAGCATTCTGGGTAAACGGGTCTCTAATTTTTTCTTAAAAAAACCTTTAGTGATGGGACACCCACAATTTCTGGAGGCTGTTCCATTGATTAATTGTTCTCACTTGAGGAAATTTCTCCTTTCTTCTGGGTTGGATTTCTCTTTAGTGACCTTCTACTCGTTGCTTCTTGTCTTGGCCTCAGGTCCTTTGGACAATAGATTGACCTTCTCTCCTCCGCAGCAGCTTAACCTCAAGGACTTTCCCCATCTGAACCAAACCAACTCTCACCTCTTGCTTGTTGGCGTTTGCCAACTTGTTGGAATTCGGCAAAACCTGGTCACATTTCAGGACCCAGCAGAAATCAGCTAATTAAGGAGGTAACAGTAACCGAGTTGGAAGGGACCTTGGAGGTCATCTAGACCAACCCTCTGCTGACACCGGAGACCTGTACTAGGGATTTGAACCGCCGAACTGCCAACCTTTCTGATCGACAAGCTCAGTGTCTTAGCCACTGAGCCACCTAGTCAGATGATGAGTCAGGTGATGGTTTGGTGTCCACCTCCAGTGGCTGAAGGTTGTGAGGGAAGATTAAAAAATATTATTGGTAGTGGAAAGCTGTTACTGGAAAGCAATGGGTAGAACGGAATCATGAGCATCTCTTGGCAAACTCTATTCAGCTCAGAAAACTCCATTTGTTAACAAACTCATTGGAATTAAGACTGGCCAAAGAAGAGGAGGTCATCTATTCTCCAAAGCACCTGAAGGCAGGACAAGAAGCAATGGGTGGAAACAAGTTAAGTAAAAGAATCAATGATAGCGTGGGGGAAAAATTTTGGACATGGTATTGATTTAGAGAAATGGCAAAAATTGTGGCCGCATAATTATAAAATGACAATGTCTACGGCATATAAGGAGAATTTGTATAAGATGTTTTACAGGTGGCATTTACCCCCAACGAGGATAGCCAGAATGTTCCAGAATAAATCGGAGAAATGTTGGAAGTGTCATCAGACTCCAGGATCATATTACCATATGTGGTGGACATGTGTAGAAGCTAAGAGATATTGGACTAAGATAAACACATGGTTGGAAAAAATGATAAAGAGACATATTGATTTTAAACCAGAGATATTTTTATTAGGGATTTTACCAGAGACATATAGTAGAGAATTGCAATATTTAATTGTGAATGTTTTAACAGCGTCTAGAATTGTATTTGCTAAAAAGTGGAAAGGAGAGAAGATACCTACTGATGATGAAGTCATTAAGAAAATGTTGGACTGTGCTGAAATGAGTAAATTGACATTTGAAATTAGAGAACAGGAAGTCAAACAATTTTACATGATATGGGATTTATTTTATCAATGGCTAGATAATAAAGCATGGAAATGAAATATGAAATATGAAATAAATGTAAAAATAAAATATATGAAGCGGTTTTTTTAGGGGATAAACGCCATTGTTAAATAAATGTTAAGTGAGAGTAATAATACAATGAGATATAATAAATGTGATAAATAATTTGTAAAATTTTGGAAACGGGATTAAGCACAAAAGAATTGTAACCGATAGATACACTTTCTGTGATTGTAATGGATGATGGTTGTTTTTATGTTTTGTTTGTTTAAAATTTTTTAAAAAATTTCAAAAAAAAAAAAGAAAAAAAAAGAGGAGAGAAGCAACTTAGAACTAAGGAGAAATTTCCTGATGTTTAGAACAATTAATCAGTGGAACAACTTGCCTGCAGAAGTTGTGAATTCTCCAACACTGGATGTTTTTAAGAAGATGTTGGACAACCATTTGTCTGAAGTGATGTAGGGTTTCCTGCCTAGGCAGGGTTGGACTAGAAGACCTCCAAGGTCCCTTCCGTTATTCTGTTATCTTGTAGAATGGCTAGCACTTTAAGAAAAATAGACAATGTATTCCTTATTTTTTTCACCATTGACCTTAGTAGTTTTGGATAAGGCATCAGGTGACAAAACTAAGAAGGGGAAGGGGATTTTTTTTTCCCTTTAGGTTTTTGCTGAAGAAACCTAGATCCTAAGACCCTGCTGCTTTTATTGAGGCTCGGACCAGGAAGGTCTCGTGTTTCCATCAAGGTTTTGCTTATGGTTGTGCTGTAAAAGCTGATGACTGCGGTCTCTGATTTTTTGTTACCCACTGATGCAGTGCACATTTTAATTAAAAAAGTTCAGAGCGGTGTCATGTTCTCTTCCGAATTATTTTTCTTAGGAAACTGCAGGACACGGAAGATGCAAAAGTGGAGCCTCCACGTCTAAGGAGATTCTCCGTCATCCAGGTCATGGTTTTTCTTGGTTTTTCTTTGAAGGCATTTCGCTTCTCATCCAAGAAGCTTCTTCAGCTCTGGCTGGATGGTGGGGGAAGGAAGAATTGATAACTGATGTCGGGACCAGATTCAGCAGTCCATCTGCATTTAGAAGACAAAGGCCACTCTTCTGAAGACAGCAAAGTCTACATTTTGGACAGAGAGGACCACTGGTTTGAGAGAGGGGTCAAGGAGGACATCTATGTCCAAATTGAGCAGCCCTCTCTCAACAGAAACAGGAAGAGGGATACAACATCATCTATCTCCAGTCCTTTCAACAGTTCCAAGAAGGCTCCACACCCAGTTGTACCACTCAGGTGACCCTGAGGACACAGATAAACCTCCAAGTGGCCTCAACGACCCTCTAAAAGGATGCAAATGACCAGCTGTCTGCAAGGAGTATCAATCCTTCCCTTCCCCACCATCCAATCCAGGGGTCTGCAACCTTAAACACTCAAAGAGCCATTTGGACCCGTTTCCCACAGAAAAGAAAACACCGGGAGCCACAAAACCTGGGTGGGCGTGGCCAACTCGATGTCACTCACTTCCACCAGTCACATAACTGCTGGAATGGCCTGGGAATAGCCCAGACCTTCACCCAACTGAAAATCTATGGAGCCGACTAAAGAAACTGGTTAGTCAGAAACGACCCAGCAATAAAACCCAGTTAATAGGAGCCATCATTCAATCTTGGTTTCACATGAGAACAGCTGCAGAACTCAAGGACTTGGTTCACTCCATGGGAAGACGTCGTAAGGCCGTAATTCGTGCTAAAGGTTACCCAACTAAGGATTAACTGACATGGGGATAATTTTTGTATATCTCGTTTTTTCTATGTGTTTCACTTTCCTTCTTTATACCGTAACTGCTATTCTAATAGCAAATCCTTCCTAAAAGTTATTGCATTACATTCTTGATTAAATTATCTTTCCACTGATATATAATTTTAAGGTATTACTCCCCCCCCCAAAAAAAGTGGTGTTATTAGCTAGTTTGAGAAAATACACTTTTCCCAAAAGATTTCCGCAATTTTAGCCACTACTGTATATCAAAAATATAAAACATTTCTTCGGATGAAATCCATGAAACTTGAGAAGATGAAAATTTCTGTATATTATTATTGAAATTCATGAGGAATGTTCCCCATTTCCAGATCATTTCTTAAGTACCCCCGAGATGTTAAAAAGGGAAAAGAATAATTCATTTCTTTTCCCCAGCTGGAATGTATGCAAATCAGATGCTGCAACAGATTTTAGTTCTACCCTTCCAGCATGTGAAACTTCTAAGTTATTAATAAAGGATCTGTTAATATAATGAGGAAGGAATTATTATTAAATGACTTCTCTTCTGAAGCCTTTATGCTGCTTTTCTTATATTTACACATCTTTTATTGGTTTAGCCCACATTAAGGGTTCAAGTTAACTATAGTTTGTTCTCATTTTATTTTGGTTGCAAAGAAGCAATGATTTCTCATGATGTCCAGTAACTTGTTTTGACCCGGCTCCCCAAACACGACAAACCCTCTGAAGTGAACTCAAAAGATTCCTTTATTAGGAACGCCGGCAGCCCCAGCAAAAAGTTTCTCTCTCAACGCCAGCTAACAAGTCTGTCCGGCAGGGAGATAAATAGTTGTCTGCCACATCTATTCATCTCCGTCCCCTGCCCTTTATCCCCAGAGCTAGGGTGGATCTTCTAGCAGTGGTGGCTCTTCTGTCCCAAGGACTGGCCCATAGATTTCCACTGCTCTCCTTTCCTCTGCCTTCTGCGCATCCGCATGTCAGGGAGTGGATCCAGCACACCGGCATAGAGAGCAGAGGAGAGAGATAAGCTCTGAACTTTTGCCTGCTAAATCCCTTTGAAGTCGGGTTGTCGTGGAAATGAGGAGAGGAGACATTCCTGGGAAATGATGAGACAAGAAGGCTGGAGAATGACTTGGAAGATAGCCAATGAGAAGCAGATATTTGGGGATCGGAAAGGGAGGGATTGGGGGGCAAAAGATCAGTCTTGTCCGCATTGAGTCATGATCCGGTGGCTGTGCTCAATTAAAGAAAAGATTTCCTTAAAGATTGGCAGTTTGGAAATACATTTACTTTGAGATAGCATCGAAGTCTGACACAGTGATGGCTAGCACCCGGTGTGCACCTCACTCCCACACATGTGTGACCCCCCTCACATGTGCCCCGCCCCTGCGCATGAGTGTGTGACCCCCTGCATGTGCCCCACCCCCACACATGTGCTCGTGACCCCCACGCATGCCTGCGCAACCCCCTCACGCACGACCTGCCCTCCATGCATGCACGGCAGAGACCCAAAAACCAGCTGGCCAGCGGGAGGCGAATGCGCGCATGCGTGGCGGAGCTAAGCTGGGGCGACGGCTCGCATGCCCGTAAAGAGGGCTCTACGTGCCACCTGTGGCATGCGTGCCATAGGTTCACCATCCAGCTTTACAGTTAACCTATAGAAATCAGTAGGATTTGAGTTCAAAAAGGCTGGCTGAAGTTCCATCGATTTTAATGAAATTATTCCCAGAAAAAAATAGTTCTGGATCTTTGGCACAAGATAGCACATTAGATTATATTAAGAAGTGCACGCAAAATATCTAACTCAAAGCATCTGTTGTGGTCCGCCAGCAGCTTGCAGAGCTAGCAGTGGAGTCGGACAGTGAGGAGGCTGGGGGGGAACATGGGCCAGTCCTGGAGTCAGGGGAAGGCCTGGATAAGGACTCTGCGTTGGAGACAGAGATGGGGCCAGGGCCATCTGGGAGTGATGTGCAGACTCCGGAGCCTCCAGAGTCAGACAGCAGAGAGGCAGAGGAACAGGTGGAGCCTGTTCCTAGTGCACGCATGCGCAGAGCTGCCAAAAGGCAAGAGCAGCTAAAGCAAAAGGGATGATTTAGGAGTAACGCAAGGAGATGATTGGCCCCTCCCATAATTCTTAAAAGAGCAGCAAAGGCTCTTGGGCTCTTTGTAGGAAAGCAACATTGCTAAATCTGTTTCCAGTCAGCATCTCTTGTTTCTGAACTTTGTGGGGCTTTGCCAAGAAAGGCCTTTGGCAGGGTGCCAAAGAAGATAAAGGTTTGTGATAATCCCGAAGGACTTTTTCTGAAGGATTTGTTTTGGAATTAATCTGGACTAAGCTGGGAATGAAGTAATTCTCAGCTGTTATAATAAAATAGTTTTGTTTGAGACTAATTGTGTCCTGTACGAGTAAGTGAGCCTAGGTCACAACAGTATTTACCCCACTTCTGGTAGAACCGAAGCTCATTTTTTGTAGGGGTAAAAAAAAATTGTGGCTCTGATATTTGTAACCGAAATGACTTTTACGGTGTCTCCTATGAATTTTCCAAAGCTGATAACTTTGCATGAATCACGATAATCCCCCAGCCTTTTGGCTCGCGCCATTCTGTAACTGGAACAAGACAATATGGGTAGGGATATTTGCATATTTATGTAAAGACCTTGGCTTCTGGGTCTTCCCTCATCTTGAGTTATGGCGACAAAATTAAGCATTGTATATTTTAAGTATTGATGTGTTGGGTTGGTCTCATCTGACCCAGATTATTGCTAGCAGGTTTATCGAAGTGGAAATCTGGAATCTAATTTAAACCCAGCTGGAAGCAAATGAGACCGTCCTCATTGCTTTCTCTCTGCTTAAGTGTTAACTGACTGAGATTAAATTCATTTTTCCCTTTTCAACATATGCTGTGAGGTCTGAGCAAAAAAAAAACAAACCCAAATAATGAAGCACTGTAAATATAAAGAGGAATTGAGAGTATGTCCCTAGAGCTTCACTAAACCTAACAGGTCCCTCAAAAATGAGCAGATCTTCTGAGAAGGCCATGAATGCATTTGTTAAAGACTGAGAAAAGGCTACCTCAGGAGTCAGCAACCTGCAACTCCGGAGCCTCATGTGGCTCTTTGGGCCCTCTGCTGTGGCTCCCTGTCAGGTGATCCCACCACTGGCTGGCCCCGCCCCTCACCCTCCCCTCCCAGTCACTCCTCACCTGGCCTGAGAAGGTAAGGGCGATGGTGGGGGATGGAGAAGCAGCCAGGGCAGAGACAGAGAGATACAGAGAGAGGGGAAGAGAGAGAGACATAGAGAGATACAGAGAGAGGGGAAGAGAGAGAGACATAGAGAGATATAGAGAGAGGGTGAGAAAGACATAGATACAGAGAGAGGGTGAGAGAGACAGAGAGAGATACAGAGAGGGTGAGAGAGACATAGAGAGATACAGAGAGAGGGGAAGAGAGAGAGACATAGAGAGATACACAGAGAGGGTGAGAGAGACATAGAGAGATATAGAGAGAGGGTGAGAGAGACATAGAGAGATACAGAGAGAGGGGGAGAGAGAGAGACATAGAGAGATACAGAGAGGGAGGGAGGGAGGGAGGAGGAGAGAGATATATGTCAAAAGGATTTTGTGGTTCCCGGTGTTTTTTAACAACTGGTTCTCTGCCCTAATGACCGGCTGCGTAGGCGTGACTGGGCGGGGTGTCATGTGACCTGTGGAAGTGAGTGACATCGAGTTGGCCACGCCCACCCAGGTTTTGTGGCTCCCGGTGTTTTCTTTTCTGTGGGAAACGGGTCCAAATGGCTCTTTGAGTATTTAACGTTGCAGTCCCTACTTCTAGGCCCGAAGTTGGCTAGCGGAATATTCTACTTGCAGAAGGAGAAGAAAATTGTTAGTTCTAGGTTGGCTCTCTCCTTGATGATCCATCAGTAAGAACCCTTAGTCAGTGGAACAAGTTGCCTCCAGAAGTTGCAGGTGTCCCATCACCTGAGGTTTTCAAGAAGAGACAGGACAGCTGTTTGTCTGGAATGGGCATAGAGTTGGACTAGGTCCCTTCTGACTCTGTTATCTATGGAGGTTCTCAGTCATCCAGGTCGTGGCTGTCCGAAAGGTGCTTTTTTCAAGAGGCAACTGGACTTCCTGGTTTCTCTTTGAAGACGTTTCGCTTCTCATCCAAGAAGCTTCTTCAGCTCTGACTGGGGAAGGGAAGGATTTATATGTCTTGTAGACAGCTGGTCATTTGCATCCTTTTTAGAGAGCTGTTGAGGCCACTTGGAGATTTGTCTATGTCCTCAGGATCTCCTGAGTAGTGCAAATGGGTTGTGGAGCCTTCTTGGAACTGTTGAAACAACTTGTTTCACACAGAAAGGACTACAACACAGTCCTTTCAACAGTTCCAAGAAGGCTCCACACTTTTTGGGTTTGGGACTTCCAACTCTGTTATTCTGTGAGGGAGAATACAGATGTGTTAGGGAGTAGTGGGTTGGTTTTTTGTTTTTTTTTTGAAGACCTGTCGTTTCACCTGCTTTGTCTAGTTTAATTTCTAAATAATTGTTTTCATTACGAGCCAAGAGTGCTGAACAGAACAATCCCAGCAAGATAAGTTAAAATTTCAATCTCAGTACGATATTAATATCCTGGTTAGCTCTGAGGCTGCTTATCTAAGAAGAATCAGTTACTAATCCTTGTGAGGAGCAAGCGGGAAATGATTCGGGGACCAGTCTTTTCTTCAGGATCCCTCCTTCTATGGAACACCCTCCAACAATGTCTATGGATCAAAAGAGGGTAGAAAAAGTGTGTGTGGCATTGTGATCCAACCACTGTGGTGTTTATTCACATATTGACATGGCACGGACTAAGAAAGTGGCATCTGCCATCTTTTGAGAAGCCCCGGAGATGCCCTCACCTCAGTTATGAGAGCCCTAGCATCATTTTTTCCCCTATTTAGCAAGTTTTAAATCACATGTCTAAGCGACGCGGTGGCTAAGATGCTGAGCTTGTCGATCGAAAGGTCGGCAGTTCAGCGGTTCGAATCCCGAGTGCTGCGTAACGGGGTGAGCTCCCGTGACTTGTCCCAGCTTCTGCCAACCTAGCAGTTCGAAAGCAGGTAAAAAATGCAAGTAGAAAAATAGGGACCACCTTTGGTGGGAAGGTAACAGCATTCCGTGCGCCTTTGGCGTTGAGTCATGCCGGCCACATGACCACGGAGACGTCTTCAGACAGCGCTGGCTCTTCGGCTTTGAAACGGAGATGAGCACCGCCCCCTAGAGTCAGGAACGACTAGCACATATGTGCGAGGGGAACCTTTACCTTTACTTTAATCACATGTCTATGGAGATTCTCAATCTTCCAGATCATGGTTGTCCCAAATATGCTTTTTCCAAAAAAGGCAATTGACTTTCTTGGGGTTTTTCCCCCCTTGAAAACATTTCCCTTCTCATCCAAGAAGCTTCTTCAGTTCTCAGTTAGAACCGAAGAAGCTTCTCGGGTGAGAAAGGAAACATTTTCAAGGAAAAAAAAACCCTCAAGGAAATCCAGTTGCCTTTTGGAAAAAAAAACACCTTTTAAAAATACATTTTTAAAAGCATTTGGGGGAAAGAAATGAGAGTGGAATGGAAGTCCCTGATTAATTTCTGAGGCTGGATGAAAGTTTTGTAATTTCATCCATAATAATAATAATTTCTGCGGGTATTTTATTATTAGTGACAGTGCCTTAAAACAAAACCACCGCATTATTCTTTATTTTTATGCTGGGCTCGTAAGCTGCTTAGAGTCAAATGTCTGATGTGACATAGAAGGCCCTTTTAGGAAATAAAAAGATTGCTATAATTCTCCTGGAAAAAAAATTACTCTTCCCATACACGATGTGTTTTCTGAGGCCAGAATATCGGTACGCAATATTTATTCTTTTGTGAAAAACACTTTTTTCCCTCAGCAGTCTTGATGGAAAAAACCTCTCTAAATATAGGTGACCAAAGGGCAGATACACAGTCCAATACTAAAAAGCTTATTAACCTCTTGTCAAAGATTGACAAGAGCCAAAATAAAAGGTCTTTTTTTGGCGGGATCTTACATTACCGACTCCTTTCCTGAGAAAATATCTAATTTCTGTTTTTTCCCCCCTGCCGTTTGATTGAAAAGGCAGCATGGCGTCGGCGGCCTGTAAAATATTTAAATGGCATTTTTGGGCGAAGTTAATTTAAACTTAAAGCGGCATTTTCAAATGTGATGTACTGAATATGCTTCTTCGACGTGGTAAACCACTCGGTTTAAAAAAAAGGTAAGTCTTGAAATGGGAACGAAGGAATATATTGTAAACAAAAGTACGAAAAACGAGGAAATCTATTGGTAGAATTCACCGCAAAGGATAGGGTGCAGTTCACTATTTATATATTAAATGAATTTATATGACTATCTGCAACTATTTGCATCACTAAAGATATACTCTGAGAACGTCTAGGGAGGGTTCCTTCCTTCCTTCCTTCCTTCCTTCCTTCCTTCCTTCCTTCCTTCCTTCCTTCCTTCCTTCCTTCCTTCCTTCCTCCCTCCCTCCCTCCCTCCCTCCCTCCCCTATTCCTTCCTTCCTTGCTCCATCCCTCCCCTACTCCTTCCTTCCTTGCTCCATCCCTCCCCTACTCCTCCCCCCTTCCCTTCCTTCCCTCCTTCCTCCCTCCCTATTCCTTCCTCCCTCCCTCCCTCCCCTATTCCTTCCTTCCTTCCTCCCTCCCTCCCCTATTCCTTCCTTCTTTACTCCCTCCCTCCCCTACTCCTCCCTCCTTCCCTTCCTTCCCTCCTTCCTCCCTATTCCTTCCTTTCCTTCCTCCCTCCCTCCCTATTCCTTCCTTCCTTCCTCCCTCCCTCCCCTATTCCTTCCTTCTTTACCTCCCTCCCTCCCTACTCCTCCCTCCTTCCTTCCTTCCCTCCTTCTCCCTCCCTCTCCTACTCCTCCCTCCTTCCCTTCCTTCCCTCCTTCCTCCCTCCCCTATTCCTTCCTTCCTTCCTTCCCTCCCTCCCTCCCTCCCTCCCTTTTTCTCCTCCACTGACAGGACATAAAATAGGGGACATATATGAACAATAGATAGCATTCCCTCAGATAAATGTCCATGGAGATTCTCCGTCACTCAGGTCATAGTTGTCCCAAAGATGATTTTTCTTTCAAGCGGCAACTGGACTTTCTTGATTTTTCTTTGAAGACATTTCACTTCTCATCCAAGAAGTTTCTTTGGCTCTGACTGGATGGTTCTTGGATGAGAAGCGAAACGTTTTCAGAAAAATGTTGCCTCTTAAAAAGCACCTTCGGGATTCCCTCAGATACAATAGCATTCCTTTCTTCAGGAGCAAAGACATCCTATCTCCTGAATCAGGGAGAACGAGACATATACTCTATTTGGCTAATGTCAAGAAGCGAGAAAGACATGTGGAGTTTCTTCTGAGCAGCTTCCTTTGTTGTTCCTCACCTCTAGACAGGAATCTTGCCAAACTAAAGCAGATTATTTGCATCATTAAAGATGGACTCGAAAAAATGTCTAGGGAGGAGCCATCTTAATCAGCGGTGGGATTCAGCCAGTTCGGACCGGTTCAGGCAAACCAGATGCTAATTTTACATCTGGTTCGCCAAACCCTGCCCTTCCCCTGGTTGTCCACCTTGCCCCTCCCCTCCCAGGTGTCTCAACGCGGCCTGTTTTGGATGCCAGGTAAGTGCAGGGCCTCCACGGAGGCTCTGGATGGGTGAAAAAGGGGCTTTCTGGAAGTTCCGGAAGTCTGGAAATGGGCCTGTTTCCGGCCTCTGGAGGGTCTCCGGAGACTGGGGGAGGCCGTTTTTGCCCTCCTGGAGGCTCGAGGAAAGCCTCTGGAGCCTGGGGAGGGCAAAAATGCCTCCTCACTGTGGTGCAGGAGGCTGAGTAGGCCACACCCACCATGGCCACACCCACCCAGCAACTGGGCAGAGAACCAGTTGCGAAAATTTTTAAATCCCACCCCTGATTTTAACTCTCCTCTTCCCAATAAAACTATCTAAACTTCGCTGTTGTTCTGTCCCCGTCCCACACATGCACCCCCATGGACGGCCCGGAGTTAATAAGCCACACGACAAAATATTTGAAGATAAAGCTGGCAGCAACCCAGTGGCTAGCTGCCAATTCAACTTTACTCACACAAAACAAAGATTAGACTGCAAGCATTGCGATAAAGCAGGCAGAGTTTCAACAATACAAGGATTAGTCCAAATGCAGTCTGACAAGGCAGGCAGAAGTCCAGTAACGCAGAGATCATGGATTATTTCTAGTTTTTGCTCATCACAAGCTGAACCGGCCACCACACCCACATTTATACCCTGTGGGGTGTGGTCCAGTGACTCAGCTAATCTCTGCACGCCTTCCCCTCTGCTGCGCACGCTTCTCCCTGCACCTCTGCCGAGGGTCCAGCCAGCACTTATCTTCTTCATCGCTGTCCACCTGTGGCTGCGGGGATGTGCTTGGCTCTGAGCCTATCGTTTGGCCTTCGGTGTCCTCCGGAGGCATTGCCAGAGAGGAGGATCCTGGAGAGGGAGGCCTTGCCAACTCCTCTTCCTCACTCTCAGAGTCTGCATCTGTCGATAGCCCAGACTCAGGCAATGGAGACACAACAGCCGTCTCTTGCTCCTCTGGAATAGCAGCCCTCCCTTTGGGAATCCAGACTCCATTCCACCACAGTGAGATCACATGGATGGCTTTGGCTGAGCTCAAAAACTCAGAAAACCAGCCTCGTTTAGCAGTATAGTCCTCGCTTAACAACTGGATTCCCCTCAAGGCTACTTATGACCTGGTTCCAGAGTGACAACGGCAGCACACTCGTCTTGTGGAAGTGTGATCACCGTTCGGGCACTTAGCAACCGGCTTACCCTTACGATCAGTTGCAGAATTCTGCAATCCATGTGACCACGATTTAATGACAGTTTTACTCCGCTTAACGACCACTGCAAAATAAATCAATAAAATTGTGTCTATCACACGGGGCCCTCAACTTAGGACCGTCATGACTTACAACAGAAATCCCAGGGTTCTTTACAGTCCTAAGTCGAGGACTACCTGTAGATGGTTAGTTTCTGGAAATTCTAGGCGTGTCGATCAGTCTGGGAAGCTGCAAAAATATCCCCCCCCCCCCAAAAAAAGACAACGTCAATTCCCAGGGCTCCAGATTGACTTGAAGGCAGCCTCATATTTTATGCATGCTCTTTGTGCCTAGCAACATGGATTTTTTAAAAAAAGTTGGTGCGGTCTTGCTGGTGTAGCTTTTATTAACCGAGCAGAGGGGTGCATCCCGGGGCTGCTAGCTTGTGACTAATCTATACCATGCATAAAATATGCATCAGGCAGCAGCTTCTCTGGAAAGCTTTAACCTGATGGAAAAGCTGGGAGGTCTCCATGCGAAGAGAACACAGCAAACATCTTCCCCTCGGCCAGCTGGTTGCATAAAAATCCAGCATTGTTCTGCAGAGGGACTTCCAAGCTCTCAGATGCATGACTGCTTTTCTTTCTTTCTTTCTTTCTTTCTTTCTTTCTTTCTTTCTTTCTTTCTTTCTTTCTTCCTTCCTTCCTTCCTTCCTTCCTTCCTTCCTTCCTTCCTATATCTATCTCTCATCTCTCTCTCATCTCTCTCTCTCCCCTCCCTCTATCTATCTATCTATCTATCTATCTATCTATCTATCTATTTATCTATCTTCTCTCTGTCTCTTTCTCTCATATATCTCCCTCCCTCCCTCCCTCCTATCTATCTATCTATCTATCTATCTATCTATCTATCTATCTATCTACCTATCTATCTTCTCTCTGTCTCTCTCTCTATCATATATCTCCCTCCCTCCCTCCCTCCCTCCCTCCCATCTATCTATCTATCTAATCTATCTATCTATCTATCTATCTATCATCTATCTATCTTCTCTCTGTCTCTGTCTCTCTCTCTATCATATATCTCCCTCCCTCCTATCTATCTATCTATCTATCTATCTATCTATCTATCTATCTATCTATCTATCTATTTATCTATCTGCCTTCCTATCTATCTAACACCTGCCTTCCTATTGGGAACTGGGATTCTTGTTTCTTTTGTTTCTTTTGTTTCTTCCTTGGTGCCTGATGTTTTATTTTCTTACCTAGGGGGAATGTAGGCTTGCCTTGAACTGACATGGATTAGGAGTCTGGCGTGCCACACAACAGCTGTATTTTCCTCAGTGGTTCTATTGTTTTCTTAAGAATATTATATCCGGTCGAGCCATCCAAATTCATGCCAAACATTTTCCCACCGAGCGCTTCGGAATCACCGAAGCCCAAAAGATTTTTCATTTTCAGCGGGAAGAGAAGAACCGTTACTGAACCGGCTTAAGAACTTGGCAGAAAGATTCTACCATGGCGTAAGATTAATATATATGATAATTTTTATAAGCCTTTATCTCCTGATTCCTTCTTTGTTTAGAGGGGAGGAAATCCTGAATATCTTTCATTTTGGAACAAAAAGCAGGGCGTTAAAGTCGTTTAAGCTAAGAAAAATATGATATATATTCACATTAGAACCCATCGCAGCTCTATCTTAAGAGGGGAAAACTCCGCAGGTAGTCCTCGACTTACAACGGTTCATTTAGTGACTGTTCGAAGTTATAACGGCACTGAAAGAAGTGACCTATGACCATTTCTCACACTTATGACCATGGTCACATGATCAAAATTGGCAACTGACTCATATTTATGATGGCTGCAGTGTTCCCGGGGTCACGTGATTCCCTTTTGCGACCTTCTGACAGCCAAAGTCCACGGGGAAGGCAGATTCACTTAAACAACTGTGTTATGGGTGTGGGCACCCATGCGAATCTCCCCCGCCCCCCCCTTCCTGGCACGATGGCAAAAAGGTTAGCTATCACTGCCCTACAGCATTTCAGACAAATGGTTGTCCAATTCTTCTTAAAAACTTCCAGTGTTGGAGCATTCCCAACTTCTGGAGGCAAGTTGTTCCACTGGTTAATTGTTTTCACTCTCAGGAAATTTCTCCTTAGTTCTAAGTTGCTTCTCTCCTTGATTGGTTTCCATCCATTGCTTCTTGTCCTGCCTTCAGGAGCTTTGGAGAATAGCTTGACTCCCTCTTCTTTGGGGCAGCCCCTGAGATATTGGAAGACTGCTATCCTGTCACCCCTAGTCCTTCTTTTCATTAAACTAGACATACCCAGTTCCTGCAACTGTTCTTCATATGTTTTAGCCTCCAGTCCCCTAATCTTCTTTCTTGCTCTTCTCTGCACTCTTTCTAGAGTTTCCACATTTTTTTTACATCGTGGCGACCAAAATTAGATGCAGTATTCCAAGTGTGGCCTTACCAAGGCCTTATAAAGTGGTATTAACACTTCACGTGATCTTGATTCTATCCCTCTGTTGATGCAGCCTAGAACTGTGTTGGCTTTTTTGGCAGCTGCTGCACACAGCTGGCTCATATCTAAATGGTTGTCCACTAGGACTCCAAGGTCCCTCTCACTATTAGACCCATAAAGCTGTTGTGTTTAGTACACAAAGAACTGTTTGGCTTCTCGTTGGTTGTCTGCTTTACGGCTTGATCATATTGTCATAAAAACGATTCAGTAGGATGATAGCGTTACTGCGGTATTCCACATTTCGGTTGCAAAGTTTAAGGACAATTCTTGCAATTATGAAGTTTGGAGTTTGGGGTGTTTGCTTTCCTGGAATAAATTAAGAATTAATTGTTCCACGCAATCAACGCACTATGGGCTGATCTAAATTGTTGAGAATCAACAGATGGAAAAACCATTGATCTGAGATCCTTGTTAAAAGTGCTCTTGCATTCAGGAAGAAGAATATTTCATACATGACTTTGACGGGGTCAGTACCTTATAGAAAGGGGAAAAGTTTCAAACAGGCTTGTCCAAGTAGCTGATTTGTAGATGTAATTTGCTTCTCGCCAGAGCTGGATGCCCTGATGTTAAATCCTTGAACTCGTAAAGAAATTTCCTTTCTGCAGAAGGGAAAATGTTGATTCAACCTTGGCTTCCAGATCACGAGGAAAATATTGCCTAAGCAACCATTCTGAAGGAAACCGGAAGACAGAGAGGTAAAACAAGTGAAACGAGCTTTACTAGAAGTAGAAAATTTCCTAAACACCCCATATATTTGCCTGGGACCAAGAAAAGAATTTCCAAGGCCAAACAACCAAGAGCAAATATTTAAAAGAGAGGAGATTTATAGTTCAAGAACTTCTCAAGAACTTCTGGAGTTTCCACCAAGATATCTGGGGGAAAAGGCCTTGCGTGTAAAGGTCGCTTGATGGTGGGAGATACTTTCAATATAATCTACCAGATTCAGGGGTGGGCTGCTGGGGGTTCACAGGGGGTTGGGAGGACCTCTAGCTAAGATTCTGTGCAGTTTGGAGAACCCACAAATCCCACTCCTAGCTGGACCCAGCCACCCTCCACTCCCAGAAATCCCCACATGGCCCGTTTTGGATGCAGGTAAGTGCAGGACACGCGTGGAGGCTCGGGGAGGGAGAAAAATGGGCCTACCAGAAGTTTGGGAAGGCTGGGAATGGGCCTTCTGGTTGACTAGGCCATGCCCAACATGGCCACGCCCACCCAGCAACCGGGAAGAGAATCCCTTGCTAAAATTTTTGAAGCTCACACCTGACCAGATTCCCTGCAAGGATTGCCCCTGTGACTATGTAAGACAGATGGGGAGAAAGCTAACCATCAAATTATAAGAACACAAGAGAATGGTCAAACGAAGAGACCCGAGCTCATTGGTAGCCTCACACTGCAATGAAAAAGGAGCTACTAAGATTGTTGGATGAGCAGGTGCAAAAACAGCCAGAGAAACGATTGAAGCTTCGGAAACGGGCTCCTCGTCAGTCAACAGGAATGCTGATTTGCCACCAAGTACTTAGGAGGTGAGATCTTGGCAGCACAAGGAAACAACAGCCAACGTCTTAATAACCGCCCATCAGCAGCCCAATCAACAATTCAAAAGTCACACAGAACCAGGCACCAAATCCCTCTAGTCTTGCAGGCCACGAGAAACACTTCATAAGCCTCCAACTACTTCATAATCTTCCCCTCATCTATGAGGTGAGCCCAGCGTCCGAGGAAGATATCGGCAGGAGAATGAATGGGTTCACCCTTCCTTTGTCGCTCTGAGTTTTATTTTCCAGATTTTTTTTTTTAGCATTTAAAAGACCAACCCAAAATGCTGAGCCAAGCTCTTCCGTGTCTAGCTCGAACTGGAAGCTCAAACAGGAAAGGTAATTTGTCATACTTTCAAGTGAAACTTCTAAAGTGCTATACGAGAAAGTTTTCTCCTCTTCCTATTGATCTGCTCGAAATTAAGGCCATTAGAAATGTACGGGGGTGTGTGTGAAATGTGAAATTTAATTACCTCTGGCGTGACCCAGATCTTTCTGCTGCAGAGGGAAAGGGTGGGATGACTCAGACCTGATTTGCGAGCAGCGGCCTTCTCAGAAACACAGTTTTGTTCCTTGAATAGGTCTCGTGCTGCCGAGCCTGCCTTTCTCGACAAAATGTGCAGTAGAGAAAGCCAAAAGGTTCCCTCTGGATCGAAAGATCTTGGACTTCATCTTAAAACCAACTCGGTCCCAACAGACGTCATACTTTTCCAATGTTTTGCTTCCCATTTCTTATTGGAGGAAAGTCTTATGACCCATAACTTTGGGGAAAAGTGCAGAGAAGAGCAACTAAGAGGATTAAAGGCCTGGAGACTAAAATGTACAATGAGTGGTTGCAGGATTTGGGTATGGCCAGTCTAGAGAAAAGAAGGACTGGGGGGGATAAGATAGCAATACTATTCACAACTATTCCTCTTGAACAGTTAAAGGAAACTAAGGGTTGTTTGTTCTCTGTGTGTGTGTGAGAGAGAGAGAGACAGAGAGAGAGAGAGAGAGAGAGAGGCAAGGAGGGAGGGAGAGGGAGAGAAAAGGAGGAAAAGGGAGGGAGAGAGGGAGAAGAGGGAGGGAGAGAGAGAGGGAGAGGGAGAGGGAGAAAGAGAAAGGAAGGGAGAGGAATAAAGGGAGGAGGAGATGGACAGAAGGGGAGAGGAAGGGGAGGGGAGGGAGAGAGAGAGGGATGGAGAGAAAAGGAGGAAAAGGGAGGGGGAGGGGGAGAAGAAGAGGGAGAGGAGAAAGAGTGAGGGAGGGAAGGAGAGAGGAGAAAGGGAGAGGGAGAAAGAGAAAGGGAGGGAGATGAATGAAGGGAGGAAGAGAGGGACAGGGGGAGAGGGAGGAAGAGGGATAGAGGGAGAGGGGGAGAGAAAAGGAGGAAAAGGGAGGGGGAGAAGAAGAGGGAGAGAAGAAAGAGTGAGGGAGGAAGGGAGAGAGAGGGAGAAAAGAAAGAAAAAGGGAAGGAAAGGAATGAAGGGAGGAGGAGAGGGACAGAGGAGGAGAGGGAGGGGAGAGGGAGGGAGGGGGAGAGAAAAGGAGGAAAAGAGGGAGAGGGGAAAAAGAAGAGGGAGAGGAGAAAGAGGGAGGGAGAGAGAGGGAAGGGAGAGGGAGAAAGGGAGGGAGAGGAATGAAAGGAGGAGAGGGACAGGGGGAGAGGGAGGAAGAGTGAGAGAGGGAGGGAGGGGAGAGAAAAGGAGGAAAAGAGAGGGCGGGGGAGAAGAAGAGGGAGAGGGAGAAAGAGAAAGGGAGGGAGAGGAATGAAGGGAGGAGGAGAGGGACAGAGTGAGAGAGTGCGAGAGAGAGAGAGAGAGGGGTGGGAGGGAGAGAGGGGGGCAAGGAGGTAGGGAGAGGGAGTGAAAAAGAGGGAGAAAGCGAGAGGGAGGGGAGAGAGAGAAAGGAACTTCCTCTTAAAACTTCCGTCATCCTCAAACTCTAGCATTTCTACCACGGAAATCCGCCTCAAGTCCTCCACCCCAAAGGCAGCCCATCCATGCCAGCTGCTTCATCCTTCTTGGTGAGAAAATGTTCCTTTGCCTTGGGAGATCCAATCTTGGAGGCCTCCAGACTGCAATTACCGTATCAGCTCACTATCTCCTGCAACAGCTCAGGTCGCACGAAGGATGCCGCCTCTCTAGTCCCGCGTGACAAACTCCCCGTATTCGCACATCACCCAGGAAGCGTTTTAGAAGATGACAACGCAAGTCCGAAAGATTTCTTCCTGGATGGTAAGGAAGGAGAACTCCGAAGGGAAAGCAACAGATATACGAGCCTTCTAAAGAAGTTGATTTAATCAGGCTTCAGAGACGGTCGTTGATAGATATAACAAAACAGAAAACCTTGGCCTTTTACGGAATAAAATGTCAATACTTCACTGCCAGTGCGAATAAAATATAACCCTGCGGTATTATCGACGTTCAAATCTAGGAATGTGAAACACTCTGTTAATGAGGTCCTTATCCTTGTTGTGTTTTTCACATTTTTAATAGGTTTCGTGCAAAAAGTAAGTTTTTCACGAAAAGTCAAGCACTTGTATTTTTCGAAGTCACCAGGGATCTAAGTTGAGGGAAGACTTAATTTTTATCTGGTACAAGTAGTCCTCGACTTACGGCAGTTCATTTAGTGACCGTTCAAAGTTATAACGGCACTGGAAAAAGTGATTTACAACCATTTTTCACACTTACGATGTTGCAACGTCCCCAGGGTCCCATGATCAGAATCAAGACGCTTGGCAACTGACTCATACTTCTGACGGGGAGTGTGTGTGTCACGTGATCTCCTTTTGCGACCTGGCGAGCAAAGTCAATGGGATTCACTTAACAACCATGTTACTAACGTAGTCACTGCTGTGATTCACTTTGCAACTGTGGCAAGAAAGATCGTAAAATGGGGGCAACATTCAGTTAACGACTGTTTCGCCTAGCAACCAAAATTTGGGACTCAGTTGTGGTCGTAAGTTGAGGACTACCTGTAATTCTGGGAGAATTAGCAGGGGCCAGAAGGAGAAATTAGAAATAGCCGATTTTAACACGGATTGATAGACTGAAAAGCAATGGAAGATTGATGATACAGGCAGCGTTCACGTTGGACCAACAGTTATGTGGTTGACTAATGGGGTTGGACTAGAAGACCTCCAAGGTCCCCGTTGTATTCTGATTGGTTGATTGCTCCATAATCCTAAATTGCAAAAGAATATCCTTCTTTTGTGAGCTCCCTTTGAACTTGTGGGTGGGGTGCTTCAGGATGCGGCTTTGCCCTCGCGAAGTTAGGTGTGAGATGCTCACCAGATTTTAAATGAAAGGATAAAACGCGTCTTTTTTCATCAAAAGAGAACATTAGGTTGAAAAATCAACGTTTGTGCCTCCAACCTTTGTCGTAAAGGGGCGTTTTCACCACCGTCTAGCTCTTAATAGAGACAGAAAGATGCAGGAACAGAACTGGAGGTCAAACCAATAAGAAGAAGGGCTCTGGAAATCTTGCCTCTCCATTAACCATGAAAAATAACAGTTTTATTTCAGGGAGGAAGGTGAGAAAGAAACCAAGCAAAAAAAAAAAGAAAAAAAAGAAAAAAGAACGAGCTGGAACAAGCCAGGAGAGGTAATTGTTCTATCTCCATGATGTTTCACAGTGAACTTGATTTTCCTCCTTTTAATACTTCGTTTAATGGAAAAAGATGATTTGAAACTCTAAAGACACATGTCGTCGAGATATTCTTTACTACGTGGCTTCTTGTGATGGAACGGTTATTGTTTTTTTTAAAAAAATATATCTCCTATGAAAAGACTCCCTTTTCCTAACCAATATTCTTTTCTGGAATTATGGGATGGCCATGATACTGTATTATTCATGTAGTAATGTAAACTAATGTAGACATGGTGGCTCTGTTTGGAGGCTTCTTTTCTGAAGCTCTGTTTGGAGGCTGAAGCTCTGTTTGGAGGCTTCTTTTCTGAAGCTCTGTTTGGGGGCTTCTTTTCTGAAGCTCTGTTTGGAGGCTTCTTTTCTGAAGCTCTGTTTGGAGGCTTCTTTTCTGAAGCTCTGTTTGGAGGCTGAAGCTCTGTTTGGAGGCTTCTTTTCTGAAGCTTTATTTGGAGACTTCTTTTCTGAAGCTCTGTTTGGAGGCTTTTTTTCTGAAGCTCTGTTTGGAGGCTTTTTTTCTGAAGCTCTTTTCTGAAGCTTCGTTTCTGATGCTTTTTTCAGCCTCTGAAACCTCCATTTGAGAAGCTGGGCGGGGCTACATTTGGAGTATAAGACACACCCAGAATTTCACCCTCCTTTTTAGGGGAAAAAGGTGGGTCTTATACTCCGAAAAATATGGTAATTAAAGCTCAGACGCTTGGCAACTGGCTCATATTTATCACGGTTGCCTGTCCCAGAGACATGCGATCATCCTTCCGACAAGCAAAGTCAATGAGGAAAGCCAGATTCACTTAATAACCATGTCACTGCAGTGATTCCCTTAACTGCAGTGGCAAGAAAGGTCATAAAATGGAGCAAAATTCACTGAACAATTGATAGAATTTTCCAGAGCCATTTTGGCATCATTCTTAAACAAGGCTAACACATTGGGCCTGCAAAATTCCCAAGGGCCACTAGATGGTGACACCAAGACACTGGGGGAGAAAAAAAAAACCTAGCTCTTTGCTGTCAACTAGTGGCCATCTGATTATTTTCAGACCAGATATGTTAGTTCTGATTTAAAGCATCCCTCGCATACCCCAACAACGGATAGCTTTCTCGCGCAGACGTTTTCCATTCGGATAATTTCATCGCCTCTCCCTTCATATTACCTGGGGTGCAATTTATGATTATTCAAATACATTTAATGGGAGGAGTGGTAGTGGTGGGGAAAGCCATTAAGCTGAGAGCAAAACGGAGGACTTGTTTTCAGATACAAACACAATTAGGAGTGCGGAGCAAAGACCTTGTTGATTTATGAGCTGCGTGTGCAACCATCATGCATTCATAAAGTGTTATCCACTGAACAATCAAATAAATTGGCTTATCTCTGTGCCTGTATTAAGGAAGTGATGCTGCCAGTCAACCAAGAGCAGACGCTAGAGATGCCAGATTAATCTGTACGAGGCAGATGCTAAAATCCTTCGTTTCACTGCCCGCCTACTGCTTTGTCTGGATACCTCTAATTAAATTACCCTGAAAAAGCACTTCTTACCATTTCAATGAGTGAAATTCATTTTAATCAATCAATCAATCAATCAGAATAAAGCAGGAAGGAGATCTTAGAGCAGTGGTGAAATCCAATTTTTTTTACTACCGGTTCTGTGGACGTGGCTGTGTGGGCGTGGTGGGGCTTGGTGGGTGTGGCTTGGTGGGCGTGGCAAGGGAAGAATAGTGCAAAATCTCCATTCCCATCCCACTCCAGGGGAAGGATACTACAAAATCCCCATTCCCTCCCCACTCCTGGGGGAAGGATATTGCAAAATCCCCAATCCCTCCCCACTCCTGGGAGAAAGATATTGCAAAATCTCCATTCCCTCCCCACTCCTGGGGGAAGGATACTGCAAAATCCCCATTCCCTCCCCACTCCTGGGGAAGGATATCGCAAAATCCCCAATCCCTCCCCACTCCAGGGGAAGGATACTGCAAAATCCCCATTCCCTCCCCACTCCTGGGGGAAGGATATTGCAAAATATTCCCACTCCACTCTGGGGCCAGCCAGAGGTGGTATTTGCCGGTTCTCCAAACTGCTCAAAATTTCCGCTACCAGTTCTCCAGAACCTATCAGAACCTGCTGAATTTCACCCCTCTCTTGGAGGTTGTTCTGACCCAGCTTCCCAAACACGACAAACCCTCTGAAGTTAAATCAATGATTCCTTTATTAGGAGTGCCAGCAGCCCTGGCAAAAAGTTTCTCTCTCAATGCAGGCTAACAAGTCTGTCTGGCCAGAAGATGAATAGTTTTCTGCCACACCTATTCATCTCCGTCCCCTGCCTTTTATCCCCAGAGCTACGGTGGGGCTTCACTAACATCAGTGACTCTTCCTTCCCAAGGACCGGCCCATAGATTTCCACTGCTCTCCTCTCCTCTGTCTTCTGTGCATCAGGCACTGGACTCATCTGTTCGTTCTCCTCCTCATCAGCCACCTCCAGACCTGGATGCTATTAACTTTCCATCTGAGGACTGACAGACAGCCCAAGCTCTGCCTCTGTCTCTGTGCCAGCTGTTCCTCCTCTTCCTCATCAGCCACCTCCAGACTTGGGGGCTGTTGACTCTCCATCTGAGGGCTGACGGACAGCCCAGGCTCCGCCTCTCTCTCTCTCTCTCTGCCAGCTCCATTCCCTCTTCCACCTTGGAGCTCCCAGGTTGCCTTGATGCTGGTCCTGACTTCCACGCTTCCTCCTCTGCTGGAGTGGCTGGCGGCTGACGGGCCACAACAGAGGTCTTCTAGTCTGGCAGCCCCCAAACTTTTGGGCACCAAGGACCAGATCTGTGGAGAGAGGTCTTTCCGTGCACCGGAGGGGATGTGGTTTTGCACGCTGCCTGCATCCCACGCATGGGGCTTTGCTTGTTTGCACAGACCGGATTTGGGCATGGTGCGGCCCGGTGTCGGTCCACAAACCAAGGGGTTGGGTAGGACTACCTTGTTGTAGTCCAACCCCCTGCTCAAGAGGGAGAGCTGATACCATTTCAGATAGGTGGCTGTTCAGTCTCTTCTTAAAATCCTCCAGTGATGAAGCACCTATCAACTTCTGTTGTTCCACTGGTTAATTGTCCTCACAATTAGGAAGTTTCTCCTTAATTCCAGGTTGATTAGCTTCCATCCATCGTTTCTTGTCCTGCCTTCTGATGCTTTTGAAAATAAGTCAACCCCTTTCATCATATCTTAAAGATCACTCAAACGAAAGATATATATCGGAATGGAGAAGATGGATCGACTATATTCAAAACAAGTATCAGACTAAGAAGTTTTCATATAGCTTATGAATGAAACATTTTTAATCTTTAGTTTATGTTTATAGGGTTTTGAGCTATAAGGAGTTAAAGACCTAGAGAGAATTTGAAGTCAATAATTGGTTAGCATATTTTAGTTTTATGTTTGTGAATGATGTACCCTGTGCTTGTTCTGGGAAGTCGAGGGAGGGGGGTGGGTGGGTGGGCAAGGGGGGTGGGATGGGGTGAGGGTGGAGGGGTGGGAGGGGGGGAGAAAATGTTTGTATCTTTTATAAAACTTTTCAATAAAAAAAAAAGTCAACCCCCTCTCTCTTTGTGGCAGCCCCTCAAATATTGGAAGACGGTTATCATGTCCACCCCCTTAATTCTTCTTTTCTCTAGACTGGCCATGCCCCAATTCCTGCAACCGTTCTTCGTGTGTTTTTGTCTCCAGGCCCTTCATTATTTATTTATTTATTTATTTATTTTATTTTATTGAATTTATATACCGCCCTACTCCCGAAGGACTCAGGGCGGTGAACAGAAATAGAATAAAACATATAAATACAAAATTTAAAATGAAATAAAATGAATTCAATAATTTGGCTGTACAGATTTAAAATCCCAATAATTTAAAACCAAATTTAAAATTTCCATTTAAAAAGGGGAAAAAAACTTAGGTCAGGACAGCTTGATGAAATAAGAAAGTCTTGAGCGCGCGACGGAAGGTACGCAGATCCGGGATCCATCATCTTCGTGGCTCTTGCACGTCATCTATTGCTTATTTCCCAGGGAACCGTGGCTTTCTCCGATCAATAAGTGTATCAGACAGGCTGTTCATCTTCCAGAGAGGTCAGAGGGATGACGGAGAACATCTGTTTTTGTGTGTGTGTGCGTGTCACACAAAGGCTAAGGAAATGAATCTTATCTAAGCAGGTCTCCTTTCCGCTAACCTACGGATCAAAATTAAATCTTAAGCCCTGGGAAATGTTCACACCTGGCAATCTTCGCCCTCACCTGCCTGAGTTTGTGAATAACACAAAAATCAACCAGGGTTAGGAAAAAAAAAAGAAAAGACCAATGGATTCTATGAACAGAGGATTAAAACGTGGTGTTTTCTTTTTAAAAAAGAATTCCGTGCTCCATCACTAGCACAAATAGAATAGAATACAATAGAATAGAAAATATGGAATGGAATGGAATGGAATGGAATGGAATGGAATGGAATGGAATAGAATAGAATAGAATAGAATAGAATAGAATAGAATAGAATAGAATAGAATAGAATAGAATAGAATAGAATAGAATTCTTTATTGGCCAAGTGTGATTGGACACACAAGGAATTTGTCTTGGTGCATACGCTCTCAGTGTACATAAAAGAAAAGATACGTTTGTCAAGAATCGTAAGGTACAACACTTAATGATAGTCATAGAATAGAATAGAATAGAATAGAATAGAATAGAATAGAATAGAATAGAATAGAATAGAATTCTTTATTGGCCAAGTGTGATTGGACACACAAGGAATTTGTCTTTGGTGCATACGCTCTCAGTGTACATGAAAGAAAAGATACATTTGTCAAGAATCATAAGGTACAACACTTAATGATAGTCATAGGGAACAAATAAGCAATCAAATCATATTAGGAAACAGTCTATATAAATTGTAAGGATCCAAGCAACAAAGTTACAGTCAGATAGTCATAATTGGAAAGAGATGGGTGGTGGGAACGATGAGAAGATTAATAATAGTGCTGACTTAGTAACTAGTTTGACAGTGTTGAGGGAATTATTTGTTTAGCAGAGTGATGGCATTTGGGAAAAAACTGTCCTTGTGTCTAGTTGTTCTGGTGTGCAGTGCCCTATAGCGTCGTTTTGAGGGTAGGAGTTGAAACAATTTGTGTCCAGGATGTGAGGGGTCTGTAGATATTTTCCCAGCCCTCTTTTTGACTCGTGCAGTACACAGGTCCTCCATGGAAGGCAGCTTGGTAGCCATTGTTTTTTCTGCAGTTCTAATTATCCTCTGAAGTCTCTGTCTGTCTTGTTGGGTTGCAGAAAATTGCATGTATTCATTTATAAGTAAGTCCTGTTGGGCTCTGTCGAACAGATTGGGTTTCAATCTTAGCAAGGAATTCTTGCATACTTTATTGAAACGTTTGGATAATCCAGTTACAGCTGGTCCTCGAGTTACGACCATGAAGGAGCCCAACATTTCTGTTGCTAAGTGAGACGTTTGTTGAGTGAGGTGACCGTGGGGTTGCTACAATAATTTTAAGTGTGGAAAAACAGTCAAAAGTCACTTTTCTCTTGTGACTTTGAACGGGTCACTCTGATAAATGGTCGTAAGACGAGAACTACAGGTAGTCCTCGACTTACGACCACAATGGAGCCCCCAAATTGATGCTGTTAAGTGAAAGGTTTGTTAAGTGAGTTTTGTCCCATTTTACGTCCTTTCTTGCCTCAGTTGTTAAGCGAATCACGGCAGTTGATACGTTAGTAACCTGGTTGTTAAGTGAATCTGGCTCCCGTCATTGACTTTACTTATTAGAAGGTCTCAAAAGGGGATCACATGACCCCAGGACAAGGCAACCGTCATAAGTACGAGTTAGTTGCCAAGTGGCTGAATTTTGACCGTAAGGGGAATGACGCAACGGTCATAAGTGTTGAAAAACAGTCATAAATCACTTTTTTCTGGTGCTGTTGTATCTCAGGACGGTTACGGCTAGAAATCTGGAACTCAATTGTGGTCGTAAGTCGAGGACCACCTGCGTTGAGAAATAATCAGAGCTAAGGAACATTTGAAATGTCAGATGTGCGGGCTGTAGGATGCAGTTTATCGTCTCTTCCACAAGAGGGCATTAGGGATCTGCAAAAAATATATATCATTATCTGCAAACATTATTCATTATTTTTTTTAGCTCCTTTGCTAAAAAAAACAAAAACTGGGAGATTTGGAACAACTTTTCTCATTTGGCAATACGCCAGTTAGTTTACGGAACTCAATCCAGGCCGTAAAGATTGCTCCGAATCCAGGCAGTTGCCATTTGAAAGAAGGCCAATTAATTCCATGCGCCATAATCCTAGCGTAAGGGACAACTGAGAAAATTAAGTAACTCTTGTGACTTGTTCAGGGGGACAAGCTTGTTCATCACCCAAGAAACAACCTCAGCTCTTTCTAACAATATTAACTGCATTAATACTAAACGTTATTTTAAGGATAAATGATGAGACTGAGTTGGATTGTTTTCTTGAAAATGTTTCATTACCCAACTTGATAACAACCTCAGTGCTAAATAGGGAGTCCCTACGATCACTGATGCTGCTGCCTAGTTTCGGTAAGGAAACATCTGCAAGAAAGCAACCAAGCTCAAAGAGTATCAAAGATTCCTCAGTTTTCCTCCTCCTCCTCCTTCTCTTTTTCTTCTTCTCCTTCTCCTCCTCCTCCCCATCCTCTTCTTCTTCTCCTTCTCCTTCTCCTTCTCCCCCTCCTCCTCTTTTTCTTCTTCTCCTTCTCCTCCTCCTCCCCCTCCTCTTCTCCTTCTCCTCCTCCTCCTCTTCTTCTTCTCCTTCTCTTTCTCCTCCCCCTCCTCTTCTGCTTCTGCTTCTCCTTTTCCTTCTCCTTCTCCTCCTCCTCCTCTTCTTCTTTTTCTTCTCCTCCTCCTCCTTTTCTTTTTCTTTTTCTTTTTCTCCTCCTCCTCCTCCTCTTCTTCTTCCTCTTCCTCTTCCTCTTCCTCTTCCTCTTCCCCTTCCCCTTCTCCTTCTCCTTCTCCTTCTCCTTCTCCTTCTCCTCCTCCTCCTCCTCCTCCTCCTCCTCCTCTTCTCCTTCTTCTTTTTTTCTTCTTCTTCTCCTTCTCCCCCTCCTCCTCTTCTTTTTCTTCTTCTCCTTCTCTTCCTCCTCCCCCTCCTCTTCTGCTTCTGCTTCTCCTTTTCCTTCTCCTTCTCCTTCTCCTCCTCCTCCTCCTTTTCTTTTTCTTTTTCTCCTCCTCCTCCTCCTCCTCCTCCTCCTCCTCCTCCTCCTCCTCCTCCTCCTCCTCTTCCCCTTCTCCTTTCTTTGTCTCTTTCTTTCTTTCTTGTCTCTCCCTTTCTCTTTCCTTCTCTTTCTTTCTCTTTTTCTGTCTTTGTCTTTCTGTCTTTCTTTCTTTTCTTTTTCTCTTTCTTTCTTTGTCTCTTTTTCTTTCTCTCTCTCTCTCTCTCTCCCTCCCTTCCTTCCCTTCCTCCTAAAATGCCAGCAAAACCCACCACTTTGCTCCTAAAGTGGCCTAGGGCAGGGGTCTCCAACCGTGGCACCTTTAAGACTTGTAGACTTCAACTCCCAGAATTCTTCAGCTTTGCTGGCTGAAGAACTCTGGGAGTTGAAGTCCACAAGTCTTAAAGTTGCCACGGTTGGAGACCCCTGCCCTAGAGGAACAATCCACCTCGCTTAAAAAACCAAAAAAATCATATCTGTTTTAGGGGAGGAGGTTCAACTCATCGCCCAGTTAAAGACTGAAATGAAATGCTCCAGGCTGACAGAATTGCTTCCAATGACATTCCACTTCAGATCAGATCGGGCTTTTTTTTTTTTTTGCATGAAGGAGGAACACGGAGCGAACGGGGAAAAAAAGCCTCCAGCCTCCGATGCGAAGCAAATTAAAGGCATCCTGTCTCTCTCTCTCCAACCTCACCCCCCACTTCCCTTTTACCTTTCTTTAATGTGCTCGAGGCAGTGCCAGGAGGGAGGAAAGAAAAAAAAAACAGTTCGGCTTCTGAAGCCTCTCGAGGGAGACCTCTGTGTGTGTGTGTGTGTGTGTGTGTGTGCGCGCGCGCGTCCGTGCGTGCTGTGAGGCAAGCCAGACGAAGGGAGCATGCTGGCTGCGAAGCAATCAGTCCCTTCCACTGCCGCTGCCTCTGCCTCTTCCTTCTCTCAGCTAACAGAAGTCAGAGAGGAAAAGGCAGTTGTTTCGCTGGGTGTTTTTCTGTGTTTCCAACTTTCCATCCCAAGTCAGCCGTAGCCGCCACCTCCTATCTGCTACAAGCATCGCCTTCCCAACAGCTCCAGGCGGCGGCAGGCATGGGGGGGGCAGCCTTCGGGGCCCTGGGAAAGCAGAGGCTTTCTGGATGGGACTTACAGGAGTCCAACTAAAGCGCAGTGCTCTGAAATACTCTGAAATACTCTCAGACAAAAAGCAGCAGGGGACAGAAGCAGCAGCCACTGACTTGGAGACCACATGGAACCCACCATGTGTTCTCCAGTGCTCTGTTTTTTCTCCCCTGCTCTCTTGCTGGGAGGGAGAGTTTTTTGCAGCACTGCGCTTTGGGGGCCCATCCAGAAAGCCAGCACAGAAAAACAGCCAGGTTGAAGGCCGGTACTTTCAACGCTCATGAGGAACCACTCCATGGCCCAGCCATGCGTTTTCAAGCCTGGGATGCTTGGAATGAAAAGCTATTTTTTTTTTTTTTAATTTGATTTATATGCCGCCCTTCTCCGAAGACTCAGGGCGGCTTACAATGTGCTCAGCAATAGCCTTCATCCTTTTGTATATTTATACAAAGTCAGCTTATTGCCCCCACAAACTGGGTCCTCATTTCACCTACCTTAGAAAGGATGGAAGGCTGAGTCAACCTTGAGCCTTGGCGAGATTCGAACCCTGCAGTAATTGCAGGCAGCTGGTCTTAAGCAGCTTAATAACAGGGTGCCTTAAACCCTAGTACTACCAAGGCTCTTTTTTATTGCAATAGCCTGAGCTTAAAAATGCATGGCTGGAGCCAAGGAGCGGTTCCTTGTGGGTGTTGGATTGCCTTCCCTTCTACCACCAGCTATGGGAGGAAGAAGGTAAGGTCGTGAGCCCAGCAGGGACGGTAGGGGGGGCCGCTGCAAGGTAGGCCACAGGCAACACAGCCTGGAATGGAGACAGGTGGGACTGTAGCAGCTTAGCCAGCCATGTGAGCCCGGCGAGGATGGTAGGGGGGCCACGGCAAGCGAAGGGGAGGGGGGCTAGCGCGACTCACATGCTTACCTGTAGGTAGGAGGAGGCAGGTCAGTTAGGGTGCAGAGCAGACACCACATGGGAAGGCAGCTTAGACAGGCAAGCTGCAGAGCAGACTGCACATGCACGAGTGCCACACCGTGTGCTCTGCTGCCCGGGAGGTGAGGAATGACTGGGCGGGGCGAGCGAGCAGCAACCAGTTCGAGGGCGTGGCCAGCCAGCCATCGCCAGCAGTTCGGCGACCGACAACAAATTATCACTACCAGTTCTCCCGAACCGGTGCGAACCGGTAACAACCCACCATTGCTGTGACATCAAATGAGGCCATGATTTGTCCTCATCTATAGTCACATCCCTAATTGTTTGAAGGCACTGTAATGGAGTGTTAATGGAGTGTTTGCTTCCTCTTGTGAGGTGCCCAAGCCTTTTTGCTATTTCTTTTTCAATGTTGTATGTAGGGGTCCCTGGTAGTGATATGTTTCGATGGAGGGGTATGTCTGTTTCTGTAATTTGGGGTGTCCATAGAAGCGTGGGAGGATGGGTCCGCTGCTTCTCATCCGTTCCACCGCACACCTGACTTAACAATACATGAAGATTGAAACACTGAGGATTATGGATCTCATAAACCTCTGCTTAATTACATATTTCCAATTTGATGCACAAATTTACCAACAAATTAAAAGTACATCTATGGGATCACCACTTGCAGGACTTACAGTGGAGATTGTCATGCAATGTCTAGAAGCCATAGCACTTCCACAAATACAACCAAAAATATGGATCAGATATGTAGATAACACTTTCACCATAATAAAAAAGGACCAATTAGAGAATACCCAAAACATTATTTTAAAGGAATCCAATTTACTAGAGAAGAAGAAAACAGCAACTGACTACCCTTCCTGGGCATCCTGATCAGTCAAGACCACAATGAAAACTAGAAACACAAGTATACAGAAAAACCATCCATACTAACCAGGTGCTCCACTACCAAAGCAACAACCCAACCTCCCACAAGAGAAGCTGTATAAGGACTTTATTTAGATGAGTTCAAATTTATTTATTTATTTTATTTTATTTCGAATTTATATACCGCACCTTCTCCTGAGGGACTCAGGGCGGTGTACAGCCAGATAAAAACATACAATACAAACATTAAAAACAATTAAAAGGATATATATTAATTTGGCCCCAATTTAAAATAACAAACCAATTAAAAATATTTTAAAAATATATTTAAAAATATGTTAAGCCAGCCCGGCTTGATGAAAAAAGAAAGTTTTAAGGGCACGGCGGAAGGCACCGAGGTCTTGGATTCTCCTTATCTCTGGGGGCAGCTGATTCCAGAGGATAGGTGCCCCCACAGAGAAGGCCCTCCCCTGGGGGTCACCAGCCTACATTTTTTGGCTGATGGCACCCCGAGGAGGCCCTCTCTGTGGGAGCGCACAGGTCGCTGGGAGGTCATCGGTAGCAGCAGGCGGTCTCGAAGATAACTAGATCCTATGCCATGGAGCGCTTTAAAGGTGGTAACCAACACCTTGAAGCGCACCCGAAAGACCACTGGGAGCCAGTGCAGCTCACGCAGGAGCGGTGTTATGTGGGAGTGCCAGGCGGCTCCCGTAATTACCCGCGCAGCCGCCATTCTGGACCAGTTGGAGCCTCCGGGTGCTCCTCAAGGGGAGCCCCATGTAGAGAGCGTTGCAGGCGCGAGGTGACGAGGGCATGGGTGACTGTGCACAGGGAATCCTGATCAAGAAAGGGCCGCAACTGGCGGATCAGGCGAACCTGACAGAAGGTCCCCCTGGCTACAGCCATCAGATGTTCCTCCAAGGACAGCTGCGTATCCAGGAGGACTCCCAGATTGAACGCCCTCTCCGCGGGGGCCAAAGACTCGCCCCCGATAGTCAGTGATGGAGTCAACTGACTATATCGGGATGCCAGGAACCACAGCCACTCAGTCCACCATCAACACCCAGCCTGTTCCTCCCCATCAAGATCCGCACAGCCTCCAGGCACTGGGACATCACTTCAAGGGCATCGTTGGGGTGGCCTGGGGTGGAGATGTACAGCTGGGTGTCATCAGTATACTGATGGTACTTCACCCCAAAGCCATGGATGATCTCATCCAGCGGCTTCACATAAATGTTGAATAGAAAGTGCGAGAAGACCGACCCCTGAGGCACTCCACATATGAGAGGCCTCGAGGTCGACCTCTGCCCCCCTGCCAACACGAACTGCGACCGGTCTGAGAGAAAGGAGGAGAACCACCATAATACAGTGGCCCCCATCCCCAATTCCTCCAACCGGTGCAGCATGATACCATGGTCGATGGTATCAAAAACCGCTGAGAGATCTAACAGGGCTAGGACAGAGGAGCAACCTTTGTCCCGCGCCCTCCAGAGATCATCTACCAATGCGACCAATGCTGTTTCCGTGCTGTGCCCAGGCCTGAAACCCGACTGGAACGGATCTAGATAAGACATTTCCTCCAGGAATTGTGGAAACTGTCGCGCGACCACACTCTCAACAACCTTCGCCACAAAGCAAAGGTTGGAGACAGGACGGTAGTTGGCTAATACTGCCAGGTCCAGGGAAGGCTTCTTGAGGAGATGCCTCACCACCGCCTCTTTCAAGGCAGTGGGGAAGTAACCCTCACTCAACGAAGCGTTGATAATTCCCTGGAGCCAGCCTCATGTAACCTCCTGGGAAGCCGTGGAAGCCAGTACTAACCAGGATGGACACGGGTCCAGTAAACATGTGGCTGCACTAAGTCTCCCCAAAATCCTGTCCACATCATCAGGAGTCACAGGGTCAAACTCTTCCCAGATAACGTTCTCAGGACTGTTCCTCGTCACCCTGCCCGAATCTACCCAGTCAGAGTCCAAATCCCCCAGATCTGAGCAATTTTGTCATACAGGTATCGTCCGAAATCCTCAGCCCTGCCCTCCAGGGGGTCCTCCCGCACTCCCAGGTGGAGGAGGGAGTGGGTCACCCTGAACAGGACGGCCAGACGATTCTCTGTTGATGCAATAAGAGCGGAAAAGTAATTAAACTTTGCCGCTTTTATCGCCACTAGGTAGGTCTTAATATGCGACCTTACCAGTGTTCGATCAGATTCAGCGAGACTGGCCCTCCAACCGCTCTCTAGGTGTCTTTTCTGGCGTTTCATCTCCCTCAACTCCTCGGTGAACCAAGGAGCCGCGAAGGATCGGCACTGGGTCAAAGGCCGCAAAGGCACAACTCGATCCAAGGCCCCACCAGCTGCCCGGTCCCAGGCGGCCACCAGGTCCTCAGCCGAGTCATGCACCAGATCCTCAGGAAGTGGCCCAAGCACCTATCAGGATCTATCAGGTGCCTGGGGCGGACCCATCTTATTGGCTCCGCCTCCCTGCAGTGGGGTATGGCGGTTCAAAGGTCCAGGCGAAGGAGCGAGTGATCTGACCATGACAAGGGTTCCATGTCTATATCCCCTATAACAAGACCACTCAATCACTGGCCAGAGACAAAAATCAAGTCCAGAGTGTGACCCCCCCTGTGGGTGGGGCCATGAACTAACTGGGTCAGGTCCATGGCCATCATGGAAGCCATGAACTCCCGAGCCAACTCAGACATTTCACCAACGGACGGCAAGTTGAAATCACCCATGACCATAAACCTGGCAGGGCCAGGGCCATTGCCACGTGGCAGGGAGCCAGGTACGTAAGCAACAGGCCCATCTGAACTCCATGACCCCATCTCACAAAGAGGGATTCACGTCGGCAATCTGAGGCACAGTGGTCTCCCTCGGACCGAGACCTTCTTTAATAATGACCGCCACCCCCCCCCGCCCCTCCCCTCGGCCCTCGGCTGGTGGAACGCTCTGAAACCTGGTGGGAACATCTCAACCAGGGGGACCCCTCCCTCCGGGCCCAACCAGGTCTCAGTAATACCCGCCAGGTCCTCTCCCCCCTCATGTATGAGATCATGGATGAGGGGGGCCTTATTTACCACGGACCTGGCATTGCATAGCATCAGCCGAAGGCCCAGATCCTTAGTATCTGTGCCACCTAGCATCCGAGAGGAGCCTTGGGGACCGGGGCGCGCAATAGCTCTCAAACAGCGAGTGCGCACCCCCGACACATGATATGGCCCCCTGCTCACGCCATATCTGCCCCTCCCATTGACCGTGCTGATGGTACATCCATCATTAGGATAGCCCTCCATCCCCTCCCCAATCCCTCGTCCTGCACCCTCCAAACCGTTACCCCATGCCGGGCTCGGCTCCGACCTTAGTAGATTTTCCCCCCCATCCCCTTTGGTCACCACCCGCCTCCCGGGTCCCCTTAAAATTTGGTTAAAAGCCTTAATTAAAAAACCCCTCAGACCACGCTTCGAAGCATGCCACCACTCGGGGTTCCAAAACCTGTCCTTGAGGTAGGCCTTCGATAAATTCGAAGGCCATGTCTGCGAGAGGGGGGCATCTCACAGAGCGAGGAGGGTCGCCGAAGTGTACACCAGAATAAACATAAGGGGTGGATGTAAGACAGCGACAGGGAACGAAGATGGTAAAAAGAGGGGCAGATATAATGCCAAGATAGGAGTAAACCAGGCCGGTATAACCACCACTCTCTCACAGCGGTGGAGGAGTCCGAAAAGCTGCAATGAATAGGTCCAACGGAACGGGCCACAACCATCCTCTCACGGCGGCTAGGCAGAGAACAACCGCCAGCGGAGTCATAGAACAGTTCTTAGGAACATAATGCAGCATAATGCACTGCAGCAACCCAGAACAACAGAAAAGGAAATGGAGCATCTATACAACATATTCCAACAAAATGAATGCAACTTTATCAAAAAGTCCCTCAACCCAATACAGCACAACCAACACAACCCCTAAAAAGAATGACACTGCCATACATCAAGAATATCTCAGAAACCACCACTACTACAACCAAATGGAATCAGCATAGCAAACAAGCCAACAAAAGCCCTTCAAAACATCCAAAGCAAACCAGGGAATTTCTAGAAGTCTGACACTATGATAAATTAGCCATCAATAGACACACAGACATTAACATCTATGGACTATGCAAAAGAGACAATCAACCAGCCCAAAGGGAACAAAAAGACTCAAGCACCTCTCCGCCAGCAATCAGCAACTCAGATGAGCATAGATTAACTCCAAGGTTAACATCAGGCCAATCAAATAAACAATACCCAAATCAAGAAACTACCAAACAGCCAACAGCCCAGCCAAAGAATCTCTATGACTACCCACACCAACACTGACAGGCAAGCCACTAGAATATAAACTAATAGCAAACAGCACTCCTTACTAGCACTGATGATGTTACCTAGTTTGGGTATGAAATGTCTGCAAGAAAACAAGCAAGCTCAGAGACCCCTCAGTGTTAACTATTGTAAAGAAGGTATAACTATTCTCTCTCTGTGTCTCTCTCTGTCTCTATCTATATTTTTTTTATAATTTTTGTATTTTATTCTCTAAAACAAAATTAACTGCATGCTGCTTTTTATACAAGGTACTTTCATATGTTACAATATGTGAAACTAACCTGTTGATACCAGCAGCATTAACCAGATAGCGTACATGACCTAATTTGTTCTCTATTTCTTTAAAAGTTTTTTGGATGGCTTCTTCTTTGGTGATATCACAACTCAGTGCAAGATGACCTGCTGTGTTGAAATGAAATTCATGATGACATGTAAATTACTCAAAATCAGGTTTGCAATTCTTAAAGTGGAACTATTGTAAAAAGTAGTAGTAATATTTAGATAACTGAAAACATCAAACAGTAAGGATGCAATTTTTTTCTGAACAGTATTCATTAGTGAAAAATATTATTTTGTAAAATATATCCAGGCCCTCAGCTCCTGATCAAACAGCAGGATATTAATCCAACATAACACTTTTTTCCCATAAAAAAATAAAGTGACTTTCCAAGTGTCTCCAATTTAAAACAATTTAGCAAATTTCCATTAAAAAATTGGCTGTTTTAGTAGTTCCATATGCTAAAGTACTGTATATGTGAAAAACAAATATCAACATTTACTTACCTCCTAATCTATCCACAGTAGCTTGAGCCCTGTCCAGATTTCTTGCTATAACAGCCAGGCAATATCCTTTCCGTGCTAGGAGCTGTGCAACAGCCTGACCAATTCCTCTAGAACCTCCAAAAATGGCACAAACCTTTGACATCTCCAAAATATAATTGACAAATAATTACTATTATTGATAGTTAATAGACATATATTGCTCTTGCATATGAAATAAAATCTTCCTATTTCTACTTCTGTAATTATTTAGCATATATACCCTGTTTCCCCCAAAATGAAACATCTCCTGATAATAAGCCCAATTGGGATTTTGAGCGCATGGCAAAAAGGCCAAGCGCTTATTTCAGGGTTCAAAAAAATATAAGACAGGCCTCCTGTGACATTTAATGGAGGCTGGGGTCTGGAAGAACTGAGGAAAATAGGGCTGGTGGGTGACAGAGGGTTTTCCCTCGTATGGATACCAGCCCTTTTTCCTCCCCCTCCCGGGTACTGTGTCCGCCTAAATGGGCTCATTATTTGCCCTGAGTGAGTCCTCTCTCTCCCCCCCCCTTTCTTCCCCTTTTCCCTTCTTCCCCCTCCTTTCTTCCCCCCCCCCCTCACATCGGATGTGATCTTGAGTATAAGACTATGCCAAGGATTTCCCATCTTTGCCCCTGAAGTGACTCACTGACTGACTGATAGACTGATAAACTCTTCCTCTGACCATGGGTCAGCCAATTAATGCAACTGTTGAGGGGTCCTTTATTACATCATGAGTCTCGTCTGTCGGAGAAGTTTTTTTCGATCTACGGCCCCTTGGGGGCCCTGCCGTGAGAGGGCAGGCCGGAGGCCGTTCCCATTGGATGAGATAATCAGGACCCTCCTACTGTCGTGGGAGGACAGTAGAGATACCAATAGTACATTAATGAACAAATGGCTGTGTTACATCTTTTGTGAAGTCCCCTGTTTGAGCTCCGTGCCTCCATCGCTGTATCTTGGAGATGTACACGACTGCGGATCTTCTTGCGCTGCGAGATTCCCCCCTCTCGCAGATGTGGCCCTCATCGTTATCGAGGGCCCACCTCAATGACGGGCTTTGGGACCCAGAGAGGTGGCATGTGAAAACTAGGGGGTTGATGGCTTTTTTATCAAATTTTTTAGTTAAATTTTTAAGGGGTCTCAGGGAGGGGGAGGGTCAAATTAGAACTCAGGCTGTGGGTTTGGGGGGAAAACCCACAAGGGGGAGGGTCGGGGTCAGGTCTGGCCGCGAAGCACGGTGGGGGGGGCGGGATCGAGGGGGGGTTAGAGCTCATCCGGATAGTGTTTTGAATATCAATACTGTGGGTGGGAGAGGTAGATATGGTGGGAGCAGGGGGCCATATCGTGTTAGGGGAGCGCGCACTTGCTGTTTACGAGCAATGGCGTGCTCCGGCCCCAAAGCTCCACCCGTCTCCCAGGTTGCATAGACCCTCAGGGCCCAGGCCTTCGGCTGATGCTGTGCAATGCCAGGTCCGTAGTAAATAAAGCCCCCCTCATTTGTGATCTTATTCAGGAGGGGGGTGCGGACCTGGCAGGTGTTACGGAGACCTGGTTGGGCCTGGAGGGGGGGTTCCCCTCATTGAAATGTGCCCTCCAGGTTTCCTTGCTTTCCATCAGCCGAGGTCACAGGGGAGGGGCGGGGGGGTAGCGGTTATCATTAAGGAAGGTCTGAAACCGAGGGAGGCCACTGTCCCTCAGACGACCGGCTGTGAATCCCTCCTTGTGAAATGGGGCCACGGGGTTCAGATGGGTTTGCTGATCACGTACCTGGCTCCCTGCCACGTGGCAGCAGCCCTGCCCAAGCTACTCAACGTCATCGCCGCGGTGGCGGTTGATATCCCCAGGCTTATGGTCATGGGGGATTTCAACCTGCCGTCCGTGGGCGAGGCGTCTGAGGTGGCTCGGGAGTTCATGGCTTCCATGACAGCTATGGACCTGACCCAGTTAATTCATGGCCCTACCCACACGGGGGGAAACACGCTGGATCTGGTTTTTGTCTCTGGACAGTGGTTGAGTGATCTCGAGATAGGGGATATAGTCACCGAGCCCTTGTCATGGTCTGATCACTCTCTCCTTCGTCTCGACCTTCGAACCGCTACACCCTGCCGCAGGGAGGCGGAGCCGGTAAGATGGTTCCGCCCCAGGCGCCTGATGGAACCTGATAGGTTCCAGATGGAGCTTGGGCCATTCCCTGAGGCTCTGGCACATGCCTCGACTGGAGACCTAGTGGCCGCCTGGGATAGGGTGGCCGCTGGAGCTCTGGACCGGGTCGTGCCTTTGCGGCCTCTGACCTGGCGCCGATCTCATTTAGCTCCTTGGTTTACTGAGGAGCTGAGGGAGTTGAAGCGCCGGAAAAGACGCCTAGAGAGTAGTTGGAGGGCCAGTCGCTCTGAATCTGACCGGACACTGGTAAGATCTCATATTAGGAATTACCTAGTGGCGATAAAAGCAACGAAATGTAGTTATTTTGCTGCTCTTATTGCGTCATCAGATAATCGCCCGGCCGCCCTGTTTAGGGTGACCCGCTCCCTGCTCCACCAGGAAGCGCGGGAGGACCCCTTGGAGGGTAGAGCCGAGGATTTTGTTCAATATCTGTATGACAAAATCACTCAGATTCGGGAAGATCTGGACTCTGACTGGGTAGTCTCAGGGGGAGGGACTGGGGCAGGTCTTGAGAATGTTATCTGGGATGAGTTTGATCCTGTGACCCCTGAGGACGTGGACAGGATTCTGGGTAGACTGAACACGACCACTTGTTTATTGGACCCGTGTCCCTCCTGGTTAGTGCTGGCTTCTCGGGAGGTGACATGAGGCTGGTTCCAGGGGATTATAAATGCTTCGTTGGGTGAGGGTGTCTTTCCTGCCGCCTTGAAAGAGGCGGTGGTGAGGCCTCTCCTCAAGAAGCCTTCCCTGGACCCGGCAATGTTGGTAAATTATCGTCCGGTCTCCAACCTTCGTTTTGTGGCGATCTCAGTTGTGGTCCTTATTTTTCTCTTCAACCCAAGATTCTTCAAGGCATGTGATCCCGTTCCACCATGGAAAACAATCTTCCAAGCATGTTTCTCCCACTTGGAACTGAACCTAGAAAGGACATTTCTTCTCAACTGGATGTTTTAGCCTCCAACCCCGCCTCCAAAAAACCATCTTTGTTGCACTTTCCAAGATCGCGGACTTCAACTCCCAGAATTCCATCCTCACCGCTGTGACTCGGGACGGAGATCCCGCCGGCCAACTGGTAGAGACGCTGTTGTTGCTGTTGCTGCTCCTCGAAAGTGCTGTGTTCATTGAGTGCGGACATCAGCCGCCGGTAATATCCTCTCGGAGTCTCATTCTGCGTCACCGGGCCCTCCAACAGGGGCGTGTGGGAGTTTTCTGTGGGGGGGCAGAAAGGAAAAAAAGAAAAAAGGAAGGATGAATAGCGAGAAAGAAAGGGTTCTTACCAATGTAACACCATTTTTTTACATCGCGGTGTTCCCTTCGCCGAGTTAAGTTTCTAGTCCTCAGGATTCCGAATACGGGCGCGAAGAGTGAAAACGAGGCCGGGAAAGGATTTGGCGCCCAACGAACGGTGCCTCATTTTACGGAGTGTCAAAATCCCCTACCGACGGGAGTCTAGCACATTTTAGCACGCGATGCAGCAGAAGGACTGTTGAATTTAACTATTTCTGGATATTTATTTATTTATTTATGAATGAATGAATGAATGAATGAATGAATGAATGAATGAATGAAAGACTTTTTGTCCGGGGTTCTGCATCTTTTTTCCCCAACTCTTCTTTAAAAAGAGAATTATAAGTCTAGCCGAATTTAAGCGCTGCAAGGGAACATATCTCGCTGTCGAGACTTCTGCAACACCATTGCCTTTTCTTTATCAACAAATCTGATTAAAGAAGACTCCGTTAGCAAGACCTGGATATCAAAAGCAGCCTGTTTAAACGTCTCTTTGCTTTTCAACTGCAAAGCAAAGAGTAAAACTGTTCGTGGGAGTTGGAAGATGCTAGCTGGAGGAAGCCTCCTTGGTTTCTCTCTCTCTCTCTATCATTGTTTTTAAATTCACGCTATTTACACATCACTTTTGTTATAAAACGTTTTAAAATAAACACTGTACGTTTTGGTACCAGAGAAAAGCCGCAACTTGATGGAAAAATCCAGGCGGCAGAAGGGAAGATAAATTCACTTTACGGCCACAACTGTACATTGTCAAGGATTCAAAGGCTGTTTGGAAACGCAACCGGAGGGCTTTCCATCTTGCAAGCAGCCCTCAACGTACGAACCATATTCAGTAGCCGAATTTCCGCTGGTAAGCAAAGCGGGACCGAGCTGACGGTTCCCGATTTTCAAAAAAACCAAGAAAATCCTTGTTCGGCGATGGATGAGACGCCACAAGGAGATTCCATGCGAAAGGATTGGGAAGAAAGGAAGAGTGGGAAGGAGATCACCCCAGCACCATGGAGTGGGGCACGCTTCCCAAGACCCAAGTCTGATTTTTAAGCAGATCTGCTCTCTGCAGGCTACTTCAGCTGCAGTTCGGCAGTTCAAATCTCACCGGCTCAAGGTCGACTCAGCCTTCCATCCTTCCGAGGTGGGTAAAATGAGGACCCAGATTGTTGGGGGCAAGAGGCTGACTCTGTAAACCTCTTAGTTCCCGTCGCACATATGTACTAGTCGTTCCCGGCTCTAGGGGGCGCTGCTCATCTCTGTTTCAAAGCCGAAGAGCCAGCGCTGTCCGAAGACGTCTCCGTGGTCATGTGGCCGGCATGACTCAACGCCAAAGGCGCACGGAACGCTGTTACCTTCCCACCAAAGGTGGTCCCTATTTTTCTACTTGCATTTTTTACGTGCTTTCGAACTGCTAGGTTGGCAGAAGCTGGGACAGGTAACGGGAGCTCACCCCGTTACATGGCACTAGAGATTCGAACCGCTGAACTGTTGACTTTTCTGATCGATAAGCTCAGCGTCTTAGCCACTGCGTCCCTCTTGAGCCAACGCTTAGAGAGGGTTGTAAAAGCACTATGAAGCGGTATATAAGCGTTATCGCTATTGCTTTAAAATTCACTTTTCTTGCATTGTGCAAAAAACAAAACAAAAAAAAACCAACAACAGAAATTCCCCCTTTTCCAGGCAGGAAACCCACCAGCTTGGAGACCCGTTCATTGAGGGAGGGGTTAACAAACAAAGCAGAGAAAAGACTCAGCTCTTGCAACCCACTCCTCACCCCAGGGAAGGAAGCAACCTTGTCTAGACTTTCGAACTCACCCCCCCCCGTTCCTCAACCTTCCCGCTGCCAGTACCCCCCTACCCTACCCCCTGCCACTGACTGACAAGCCCACCCACATTCAGCGTCCGAACGACCCCGAAAGTCCCAGGAGACAAAACGGCCCATTGCACCAACTGCCTGTCATCCCCTTCCCCGGATCCGTGTGTGCGCACACGGCTGTGTGTGCCTGAAAGTGTGCAGGAGAGGAAGAAAAATCCGTCCAGTTTCAAGAGCACAATCATTTCCCCCCCCCCTCCGGTAATAAGCTAGCGGTTGCAGGAAATAGGACCGAGAGAGAAAGAGAGTGTGGCATTTTTAATTACTGTCAACACATCGTGCGGGGAAAGGCTTCAGGTGCAAAGCAGAGAGGGGGGAGGAGAGAAACTGCCCCCCACCCTTCCCATCAAGGCGGACAACTTGGCAATTCCCCTTCCATTCTCACTTTGACGGTTGGGGAGGGGGAAGAGCCTAAAGCTTCTCCCTCCCCCACCCCATTTTGCAAATTCTCAGCTGCCGAGAGGACACGCTGAAAAAATCTTTATAATTTTTTGTGGCGTGCGTGTTTTCTACACTTGTATATTCTGCTCAGTTTGACACGTTCAGCTCCTAACAGCCCAAAGATGCCGTAGAAGAGGAGAGGAGAGAAAAAGTCGTAGGAAACTCTGCACATGGGCAGGAAACACCATCTTGGCATCACTGCCTGGCTCTTGCCGAGAAGCTTAATGCTTGAAACAGCCAAAGCAAAACACATGCAGATGGTTTTAAAGACTCACAGAAACTAATGTTCGGTAATCTGTCTGCCAAATGCTGGCAATGCAATCAGATCGCAGGTACTTACTATCCTATGTGGTGGATGTGTATCAAAGCAAGAAAATATTGGGAGAAAATACATAGCTGGCTGGAAAAGAAAATTAAACGGAATATAGATCTGAAACCAGAAATATATTTGTTGGGCATAATACCAGAGGGTTTTGATAAAAGGACCACACACATTTTAGTTTTACATACCCTGTTTCCCCGAAAATAAGACCCTGTCTTACATTTTTTTGAACCCTGAAATAAGCATTTATTTATTTATTTATTTATTTATTTATTTATTTATTTATTTATTGGTTCGATTTATATGCCGCCCTTTCTCCGGAGACTCAGGGTGGCTTACAGTGCGTTAAGCAATAGCCTTCATACTTTTGTATATACCTGCTTAGTAGGGCTTTCGCCCCCCCGCCCCCCCAAGCGGGGTTCTTTTTTTATACAAAGTCAGCTTATTGCCCCCACAATCCAGGTCCCCATTTTACCCACCTAGGACGGATGGAAGGCTGAGTCAACCTTGAGCCTGGTGAGATTTGAAATAATTGCAGTCAGCTGGTGCTAAACAGCACTTTAGTCTGCTGCGCCACCAAGGCTCTTGATGTATCATCTCATACACTTAGTAAAATACGTTTGTCATTGTCTCTGGCTTGATGTGTCAATTCAACTGAATAACAAAATGAAATGCAATGTAAATAAAAGTAAGGTTTTACACTTAAGGCAAGTGTAAGGTTTTACACTTACAGGTACAGACTAGGTCAAACCTGACTCAATGCCAGTGACTGTGAGAAGAATAGAATAGAATAGAATAGAATAGAATAGAATAGAATAGAATAGAATAGAATAGAATAGAATAGAATAGAATAGAATAGAATATGAAATAGAATATGAAATAGAATATGAAATAGAATAGAATAGAACAGAATAGAATAGAATAGAATATGAAATAGAATAGAATAGAATAGAACAGAACAGAATAGAATAGAATAGAATATGAAATTAGAATAGAATAGAATAGAATAGAATAGAATAGAATAGAATAGAATAGAATAGAATAGAATAGAATAGAATAACAGAGTTGGAAGGGACCTTGGAGGTCTTCTAGTCCAACCCCCTGCTTAGGCAGGAAACCCTACACCACTTCAGACAAATGGTTATCCCATCTCTTCTTTAAAACTTCCAGTGTTGGAGCATTCACATCTTGGAGCCCTAGTGGATAATCACTTCAATATAAGCCAAGAGTGTTGCAGTGTGTCAAAATTCAGATGCATGGCAACTGATTCGTATTTATGACGGTTGCAGGGAACAACCGTGTCAAGAAAGGCCCTAAAACGGGGCAAAACCCACTTCGTGAATAATCCTACTCAACAACATACATTTTGGGCTCCCTTGTTGGTTGTACGCAGAGGTGGGTTTTTCAGCAGGTTCTGACCAGTTCTGGAGAACCGGTAGCAGAAATTTTGAGTAGTTCGGAGAACCGGTAGTAAAAATTCTGACTGGCTCCGCCCCCATCTATTCTCTGCCTCCCAAGTCCCAGCTGATCGGGAGGAAATGGGGATTTTGCAGTAACCTTCCCCTGCCACGCCCACCAAGCCACGCCCACCAAGCCATGCCACGCCCACCAAGCCACACCCACCAAGCCACACCCACCGAACCGGTAGTAAAAGTTTTTGAAACCTACCACTGGTTGTAACTCGAGGACTACCTGTCATGCAATTAGAAGAGAACTAAAAAATAAAAAATATTAGAAATCCATCGTGACATTATACGAGATATTTCAACCCAAGGTAAATCAGCGAAAACCAACGCCCCCACTCCACGAAAAACGAGAGAATGTCAAACCAGAAGTGAAAATGTCAGGAGATGTTTAAATGCTAATTGTCTCATTCGCAAGGAAGCGGGATCATTCAGATGAGAAGTATTATCCTCTCTCTCTCTTTTTTTTTTGGCAGTATTGATTGTGCATTTGTGAGGGGTAGCGAATGCGGGATTAGCCACCAGTTCGATCGGTGTGGCTGTCATTAAAAATACACCGTGGTCTCTGTGCCACGCTGTCTGCATTTCTGATACTAATAAACCTTTCCGGTCTCTAAAACTGAAGTTGTTTGTTCTTTTGTTAGAGCATCAAGTTATTTCCAGGAAGAAATGCAATAAACTTGAAATACAAGTAGTCCTCGATTTACGGACAGTTCGTTTAGTGAACGTTTGAAGTTACAACAGCACTGAAAAAAAAAGGATCGTTTTTCACACTTACGACCGGTTGCAGCATTCCCCAGGATCACGTGATCAAACTTCAAACGCTTGGCAATTGATTCGTAGTTATGACGGTTGGAGTGTCCCCAAGATCACGTGATCCCCTTTGGCAAACTTCCGACCCGCAAAGTCAAAATGGGGAAATCAGATTCACTTAACAACGGTGTGATTAATTTAACAACTGCAGTCACTCACTTAACAGCTGTGGCAAGAAAGGTCTTAAAATGAGACACTGAGTGTCCCTAAGTGAGACACAAATGTCTCACTTAGTAACAGAAAGGTTGGGCTCAATTGTGGTCGTAAATCGAGGGCAACCTGTACAATCCACAGTGACCACACTACCTATCCTTGTTTACATGTTTACAATCTTACTGAACTTGGGTTGAGCCTGGTTTATATATTTATCATTATTTATCATCATCATTATCTTCATTTAACGGCCCCATAATCCCTTGAGGGGTGGAGTCAGGGCAACTGAATGGAGCTAGCAGAGTGTTTTACTGGCCGGATGCCTTTCCTGTCACCAATGCGGAGTTTTGTTTCAGCAGATACATTCTCATTGTGCCCAGAGAGAGAAATATCTGCCTCTACCAAGGATTGAACTCACAGCTTCTGATTGTAAGGCAAGAGCTCCATCTCTAGGCCACTGCTCCACTCCTTTATCATTATTTATAATGTTTATCAAGGGTTTACCAGGCCATCCTTATTTAAAGATAATAATAATAATAATAATAATAATAATAATAATAATAATAATAATTTTATTTCTATACCGCCCTTCTCCCGAAGGACTCAGGGCGGTGTACAGCCTATTTAAAAACACAAGACAAACATCAATTTAAAATTTAAAATTATTAATTTTAAGATGGAATTTACTCCATTGCAAATGTTAAACTATGTATTATCCTTGCTAAAGGCATGCTTAATCTTGGCTTGTCCTTCAAAACTTGACAATAATGCGTGCATGAATTAAATCTCCTTCGTTCGTATTTCTACGTCCCGTTCTCGCAAACATTAGCAATTTTTGCTAACGAAATAGGGATTAATTGCCACTTAATTTATATTTTCTGGAGAAATATATTCCACATTACATAGGTAGTCCTTGACCTATGACCATAATGGAGCCCCCAAATTTCCATTGCCGGTCGTTAAGTGAGTTTTGCCCCACTTTATGACCTTGTTTGCCCCAGTTCTTAAAGCAAATCCTTGCAGCTGTTAAATGAGTCACATGGTTGTTAAATGAATCTTGGCTTCCCCAAGGGGATCATGTGACCTTGGGACTCTGCCACCGTCATAAATACGAGTCAGATGCCAAATGTCTACATTTTGTTCGTGCGGCCATGGGGATGCTGCAACGGTCGTAAGTGTGAAAAACGGTCATAAGTCACTTTTTTCAATGCTGTTGTAATTTTGAATGGTCACTAAATGGACTGTTGTAAGACAAGGACAACTTAAACTATTTATCCAAATTCCACCTTATTAGGAAAAAAAAAATCAATTTTCATATTTTCCTTTTGGCCCAAAAACATACATTTGCATACAAAATTAATTATGTATTTTTCTGGAGACGTTTAATTTTTTACACATCTGGTACATTTGAAAAGCAGAATTACTTAAGATAATTGTAGGAAACACGGAGAAGGCTCACATTTGGGTCTACATATTATTTTGGAAGCATGAATTTCCATTAAAATGCAGATCATGTAAGAGGCTTTGTAAGGGATAATCTCCACATAGCCATGACTAAAACATTTTGCATTCTTTTACATTCAGGGGTTGAGTGACAACGGGGCGGGAGGCAAAAAAGTCAAGATGGCGGAACTAAAGTCTAGCCCATTTCGCTTCTACCTGTGACACATGCAGCATACACAAAAACACACCTCCAAATTGTACTTTATGTCAACTCGCAAAGCATCCCTGGCCTGCTCTTGAGTTGCCATAGGCCGGGAGGATGAGAAACCGGCAAAATGGCACAGCAGCCAAAGCACATTCCATGCTTATCTCTCTCAAGGCTGTATCCCAGGGTTACCTACAGCAGCAGAGGGGAGTGACCTCTACAACCCACAAAATTGCTCTGTTGGCGAATGTGCTTGATGACACACCCTGGGGGGTGGGGAGAAACAGGGTCATAATTGGAGCATAACTTATGTAGGGTCAGAGCTAGCTTCACTTGGGAATGATATGAAGCTCCTAATAAATAACTGGATTTCTTTTGAAGCTTGGCTCAAGACTCACGTTTTAATTAGGGCATCCCTCGGAATCCTGACACATTCTTTGGTTGGGGCGTGAGATCCATAATGTGTGGGCCTGTGACAAAATCCCTTTGTCGAATCCATCATCATTACAATAAATCAATTTTTTTTTAAAAAAAATATTTGCGTTTTGTTTCTATATATCAAACCACTAGAGGGCAGACGAAGGAACAAAAACTAGAAACAAAATTTGGAAAGCTACGAAATTTATGTTCTATGGATGAGGAATTAAGAACCCCTTCTGAAGCCTGCACGTTTTCTTGATAATAGAATAGATAGAATATAGAAAATTAATAGAATAGAATAGAATAACAGAGTCAGAAGGGATGGATAGATAGAGAGATAGATAGATAGATAGATAGATAGATAGAGAGAGAGAGAGAGAGAGAGAGAGAGAAAGGTAGAGGGAAAGAGGTAGATAGATAGATGATAGATGATAGATAGATAGATAGATAGATAGATAGATAGATAGATGATAGATAGATAGATAGATAGATAGATAGATAGATAGATAGATAGAGATAGATGATAGATGATAGATGATAGATGATAGATAGATAGATAGATAGATAGATAGATAGATAGATAGATAGATAGATAGATAGATATGGGCAGACAGACAGACAGACAGACAGACAGACAGACAGACAGACAGACAGACAGATACCCTGTTTTCCCCAAAATAAGACATCCCCTGATAATAAGCCCAATTGGGCTTTTGAGCGCATGACAATAAGGCCAAGCCCTTATGTCAGGGTTCAAAAAAATATAAGACAAGGTCTTATTTTCAGGGAAACACAGTAGATAGATAGATAGATAGATAGATAGATAGATAGATAGATAGATAGATAGATAATGGATAGATAGATAGATAGATAGATAGATAGATAGATAGATAGATAGATAAATAGATAGATAGATAATGGATAGATAGATGATAGATGATAGAGGATAGAGGATAGATGATAGAAGATAGATAGATGATAGATAGATAGATAGATAGTGTTGTGGGGACAGATCAGATAGATAGATAGATAGATAGATAGATAGATAGATAGATAGATAGATAGATAGATGGAGATAGATGAAAGATGAAAGATAGATAGATAGATGATAGATAGACAGACAGACAGACAAATAGATATAGATTAAATAAATATAAGGAAGGATTTTAAATCAAACCTTATTTTCTTCTTTCGCCTGCTCTTAAGCAAATGTCTTAAATAGCTTGCTCTAAGGACGTGAAGGCCAATTGCTTTCACATTAAAATGGTTTCACATGGTTTCCCAGCAAGGATTTATACCTTCCTGCCTGCCTGCCTGCCTGCCTCTCTATCTCAATCAATCAATCCATCCATCCATCCTATCTAGCTCTCTAAATTCTTGCTGCAGTTCTTTCCTGAGAGAAAGTCACAGCTCTCCCCACCTGTTGGCCTTGCCTTGGCCTCCTTCCAAGGAACCAAGCCAAGGCTGAAAGTCAAACGGAGCCTGTTAGCCCCATCGGAACAGTTGCTGCAAGAGAATATCTTTAACATAACAACAGGAGGAATTGTGAGAATTCAGACAACGTTAGGCATCCTATCCCTTGGGGCGACCTGCGGAGATACACACTGGAAATTCTCAACAATTGTGAAATCTGGAGTCTTCCATGGCAGGCAGACGTGGGCGTCACATATTGTAACAACCGATTCGCCCAGGATCAGAAACGGGAGCGCGTGCGCCGTCCACGAATGCCAGTGGTGGTATTCAGCCGGTTCGATCTGGGTTCGGCGAACCGGGAGTGGCGTCAACGGGAGGCTCTGCCCACCTGCCCGGATGTCATCACGTCATGTTTTTGACGCTCTGCGCATGCATGGAAGGTCCTACGCATGCACGGAGGTGACGCGCACATTCACATTTGCAAACCGGAAGCAAAGGTAAGTGAATTCCACCCCTGGCACATGCGTGCAGTGTCACAAAGCACGGGAATTCACTCACACGTGCCATCTGCGCAGGCATCCAGCGTCAAACAACACAGCGATATAGGACGGGATTGTGCCTGGGCAGTCGCCACTACTGGTTTGCCCAAACCAGTCTGAACCGGCAGCAACCTACCACTGATGTACATGCGCGGAAGGTCCTGCATCACAAAACACAGGAATTCACTCATACGCACCATCCGCACAGGTGTCCGGCGTCAAACAACACAGCGATATAGGACGGGATTGCGCCCAGGCAGTTGCAACTACCGGTTTGCCCGAACCGGTCCGAACCGGCAGCAATCCACCACTGATGCACATGCGCGGAAGGTCCTGCATCACAAAACACGGGAATTCACTCATACGCACCATTCGCGCATGCATCCAAGAAGCTTCTTCAGTTCTTGGATGAGAAGTGAATCACCTTCAAGGAAAAACAAAAAAAAGCTATTTTAGAAGTCCCAAAGGGGCTTTTTCAAAAGACAACTGGACTTCCTTTGTTTTTCCTTGGAGACGTTTCACTTCTCCTCCAAGAAGCTTCTTCGGTTCAGTTCAGAACTGATACCAATAAAGGGGAATATTAGTAGCAGTACAGGGTTGATATGAAGGGTCCTTGATGCTCTCTGAGGTTGGTGGTTTTCTTGCAGATGTTTTATTACTCAAACTAGGTAACATCATGTCATAAGTGCACTGAGGTTGTTACCCAGTTGGGGTAATGAAACATCTGCAAGAAAACCACCAAGCTCAGAGAGCGCCAAGGACACCTCGATCAGAACTGAAGATGCTTCTTGGAGGAGAAGTGATACGTCTTCAAGGAAAAACTAAGTCCAGGGGCCTCTTGAAAAAGCACCTTTGGGACAACCATGACCTGGATGACTGTTGTAGCCTGCCGGCAGCCAGTGGAACTGGCAGTAGAGTCAGACAGTGAGGAAGTTGGGGAGGAACTTGGGCCAGTCCTGGGGGCTGGGGAAAGCTTGGACAAGGGCTCTGCATCGAAGGCAGAGAGGGGGCCAAGGCCATCTGATAGTTATGTGCTGCCTCCGGAGTCTCTGGAGTCTGACATCAGCGAGGCAGAAGTGTGCGCATGTGCAGAGCTGCCAGAAGACAAGAACAATTAGGAAAACAGGGTCGACTTGGGAGTAAGGCTTGGAGATGATTGGCCCCTCCCATAAGACATAAAAGAGAAGCGAACGGGACGTGAGCTTTTGCAGGAAGCAATTAGTTCATCTGGTCGGTAAAAGCTTTGGAAAAGTTCTGTTTGACTCTGTGCCAAGTTTGGCCTTGCCCTGTGTTTGGCAATTAGTTCTCTGACAGCATTCCAAGGGAGATAAGGTGGGTGTTTATAAACATTCCCCTGAAAGACTGTTTGTGAAGCCTTGTGGACTGTGAATGACAATAATTCACAGCCGTGTAAATAAAAGAGGTTTTGCCTGGACTAAGACTGTGCTTTATACTTTCTAAGGAAGCCTAGGTGAGAACAATGACGGAGAATCGCCTTAGACCTCTCCTGATTCTTCCATAGCATGGTTGAGATCAACCAAGGTCATCTAGATGCCTCCTCCTGCTACGACTTAGCAGCTGAAGAAGGGGGATGAAAAAAAATTCTTCAATTAAATCGTGTTTTGGATGGTTGCAGAGATCCATAGCAACAATTTGCTCACTTCCTTGCAACCAAACCTACAGCAAACAACAGTGAAATATACTACAGCTATAAGCAGATCAAGCAATGGCTTTAATGCAATGCTACTTCTCCTCTTTCCCCCCCCCCCAGGGGTCAGCCAAGGTTGCGGTTGAATCTGTAAACACAAAACAATAAATAATTGCAAAAGCAATATCAGGATTACAAGGCAATCAAGCCAATCATTTATGTACTACTCTGGATTTTTCTTTTTCTTTCATTATTGAGGTAGGCGTTATTTATAGACCCTTACTTAATTTTTATATGTTTAATTTTCTCTCTCGGTAAATAATAACCTCTGAAAATTTCAAGAGATTTACAGCGATGGGTGAAAATAGTGCACTAACAGATGCGCTGGCTATATTTGAAGTGAAATATTCCCAGCCCAACTCCCTCATTGTTGCCGTCTATTGTTGCTTTCAGCTCTCTCCCACACGTTTGGTAGTCTGCGACTGATCTATTTTTTACGAAGTTATATTTTCCCCCACCTCACCTCTGCTGCCTTAGCAGCCTGCGTTAGAGACGGTATAAATTATGAACCTCATATGTCTAACTCGTCTTTTCAAGTGCCACTAAATGAACTGTTTTTTAAGTCGAGGACTACCTGTACTTACCACCACAATTGAGCCCAAAATTTCTGTGTCAACTCGCAAAGCATCCCTGGCCTGCTTTCGAGTTGCCATAGGTCGGGGGATGGGAAACTGCCGAAACTGCACAGCAGCCAAAAACAGATGCACATTCCATGCTTATCTCCCTCAAGGCTGTCTTCCAGGGATACCTACAGCAGTCAAAGGGGAGTGACCTCTACAATCCTGCTAAATTGCTCCATTGGTGAATGCGATTGATGACACACCCCGGGGGGAGGGGGAAAACAGGGTGATAGTTAGAGCGTAAATTATGTAGGGTCAGAGCTGGCTTCACTTGGGAACGTGCGGACCCTGAAGCTCTTAATAAATAACTGGATTTCTTTTGAAGCTTGGCTCAAAACTCATGATTTAATTAGGGCATCCGTTGGAATCCTGACATTCTGTTGTTGAGTGAGACATTTGTTAAGTGAGTTTTGCCCCATTTTCTTGAGATAGTTGTTCAGTGAATCACTGCAGTTGATAAGTGAGTAACCTGGTTGTTAAGTGACTCTGGATTCCTCCTTGACTTGGCTTCACATTCAGAAACAGCAATGATCATAAATATGAACCTGTAGAGATTCTCAGTCCTGTCAAAGCCGAAGAAGCTTCTTGGATGAGAAGCGAAACGTCTTCAAAAAAAAAACAAAAACCAGAGTGTCCAATTGCTTCCTGAAAAAAAAAGCACCTTTGGGATAAATATGAACCCGTTGCCAAGCATCTGAATTTTGATCACATGTTCCTGGGGATGCTACCAAGGTCGTAACTGTGAAAAATGGTCGTGAGTCCACTTTTTTCCAGTGCCATAGTAACTTTGAATGGTCACTAAATGAACTGTTGTAAGTCAAGGACCACACCTGTACTTAATTCACGCTCATCATTGCCGTGGGATGCCATCCTTTATTTTCTGGACTGCGTTCACCAATCTGTGAAGCTAGGAAAGTGAATTCTTGCAAGCATCTGATCTCTTCACTCTTCAATTATTATTTTGACATTTCCGTTCTTCACATCGGTTGTTTTCACCAGCTGGGTTGTTTTCGATATTCAGGAAGTAAAGAAAATGCTTCCAGGTCTTGAAAGGAACCAGGATTGTTAACCATACACAGGACTTTATTTTTGTATGGTTGTCTTGTGGCCTGTTGGCCATCGGCCCCTCCAGGAGCCAAATCAGAGGAGGAGGAGGAGGCATGGAAGTCAGGACCAGCATCAAGGCAACCTGAGAGCTCCGAGGGGGAAGAGGGAATGGAGCTGGCAGAGAAGAGAGAGAAGAGAGAGAGAGAGAGACAGAGACAGAGACAGAGACAGAGACAGAGAGACAGAGACAGAGAGAGACACACACAGAGAGAGACAGAGACAGACAGAGAGAGAGAGAGACAGAGACAGAGAGACAGAGACAGAGAGAGACAGAGAGAGAGAGGCAGAGAGACAGAGACACACACAGAGAGAGACAGAGAGACAGAGAGACAGAGACACACAGAGAGAGAGAGAGAGAGAGACAGAGACAGAGAGACAGAGACAGAGAGGCAGAGAGAGAGAGAGAGAGAGAGAGAGAGAGAGAGAGAGAGAGAGAGAGAGAGAGAGAGAGAGAGAGAGAGAGAGAGACGAAGCCTCGGCCGTCTGTCGGCCCTCAGATGGAGCATCAACAGCCACCAGGTGTGGAGGTGGCTGATGAGGAAGAGGAGGAACAGCTGGGTCCAGTGCCTGACGCCCGAATGTGCAGAAGGCAGAGGAGAGGAGAGCAGTGGAAATCTATGGGCCGATCCTTGGACAGAAGAGCCACCGCTGCTAGTGAAGCCCCACCCTAGCTGTGGGGATAAAAGGCAGGGGGCGGAGATGAATAGATGTGGCAGGCAACTACTCATCTTCCCTGCCGGAAAAGACTTGTTAGCCTGAATTGAGAGAGAAACTCTTTGCCAGGGCTGCCGGCGCTCCTAATAAAGGAATCACTGATTTAACTTCAGAGGGTTTGTCGTGTTTGGGGAGCTGGGTCAGAACAGGCTGTGGGGGAACGACGGGTGCCTAGGCTCAAACCTTTCCTGGTTGCAAACGTGATCAGGTGTTAATATGCCACCGATACGGATCGTGACTTATTCATAGGCCTTGATTTAAAATGCTGGAACTCGGCCAGTGGCGTTTCCTTAAAAATGGCTTGGCGGTGGACTTTGATTACACAGACATATGTCACCTGCACAATTGGCAGGTAAATGAGCTGGAAAGGAAATGCGAGAGAGACTGAAGCGGTGAACAGGTGGCAACTCTGTGGATTGTATTGTCTGCTTCGTTTGGACATGCCTGCAGTTGAGAATTAGAAATGCAACAAAGCTTGGGATATTTGAAATAAAAACACACACACACACAGAGTGTGGGGAACTTGGTCGATCTCACATGCTCCTTTACAGTGGTTACGTCATTGGAAGGGAGATCCATCCGTCCAGTGGTGGGATTCAAATAATTTAACAAGCGGTTCTCTGCCCTAATGACCGGCTGGGAGGGCGTGGCTATGGTGGGCGTGGCCGGGGTGTGTGACAGGCAGCACTTGGCCTTCTGAACCCCCCTGGGAGTGAAAACAGGCTGTGGAGGAGAGTGCCGCACCCCCATGCCCCATTTTGGGCCTCCCTGCAGCCTCCTAGGAGGCAAAATGAGGCGCGTGGGGACTCCAAAATGGGGCTCGGGAAGGGGAGGGGCCAGCCAGCAATTTAACTATTGGTTCGCCCAAATTGGCTCAAACCAGCTGAATCTCAACAGTGCATCCGTCCATCTGCTTTGTACACATCAAGAAGGGCCAGCTAAGCTCTTGAACTCTCCCAAGAACAGAAACAGACTCTAGATATTCCCAACCGGCGGCTAGCCTGCGAAGAATTCGGAAAATCCAGCTCTCACCAAAGGATGTAGCCGATGTGCGGATTGCAGTTATCGAAAGCATCCGAGCCACGAAATAGCATTCATTCAGTCATCAGAAATAGCACTGCCTGCTCCCTAGTTCCTGCATCTGCCTGAGATCCCATGAACAATGAATCTTTATAGGAAAGCTACACATTGTTTACTCAACAAATGTAGGTTGGCTGCACGCAGGACAAGTCCTTATGAGTCTTTTCCCCATAAGAGAATTTGGACAAAAGAATTCAGGTAAGTTAGAGATTGAATCGCTTCTTGCTTGATTTCTGGACAGACTCAAGCTTTGAAAAAGTTATTCGGTTTCATTTTTCATTTCTTAAGGAATAGAATAACAGAGTTGGAAGGGACCTTGGAGGTCTTCTAGTCCAACCCCCTGCTCAAGCAGGAAACCCTTCACCAGTGATGGTGAACCTTTTTTCTCTTGGGTGCCAACATCCATAATGCAATGGCCCCCACAGGCCCTGGCCCCTGTGCATGCATGCACAACCTCCCGTGCTCCCCCCCCCCTGCCCCCGTGCCTAGGTGCGCACCCCCTGTTTTGGTGTTAGCGGGCCCCCCTGAAGTCTCCTGAGACCAAAAACAGGGTGGGGGCACCGCACCCCTCTACACCCCGCTTTGGTGCTAGAAGCCTACCTGAAGCCTCCTGGGACCAAAAACAGGGCATGGGGGAGCGCCGCACTCCCCTCAGATGCGCGCGCAACCTTCTCACCCCCACACATGTGCCTGCGTCTGTGCCTCCTGGCAGAGACCCAAAAATCAGCTGGCCAGTGGGAGACGCAGGGGCATGCGCGGGTGGATCTGACTTGGGTGTTGGCTTGCGTGCCTGCAGAGATGGCCATCACAGTCCTACACCAGTGGTGGGTTCCTCCCGGTTTGGCCCGGTTCGGCTGATCTGGTAGCGGTGACGATATGACATCATCGAACCGGTTCTCTTTGTTCAGGAGCTGGGCCGTCCCCGTCCCCACCGCATTATTCTTACCTTTTATTTGGCCCGCCCCCAATCTATTTGCTGCCTCCCGAGTCCCAGCTGATTGGCTAGAAGGAAAAAAACTGTTTAAACTCTTGCTGCGGGGCTTCAAAGGGCCGCCCTACAGCTGATCAGTGTTAAAAGGCAGTGTGATGGTAGACCGGTGCCTCCAAAAACAAATGAGTAGACCGGTGCCTCCAAAAACAAATGGGTAGACTGGTGCCTCCAAAAACAAATGGGTAGACTGGTGCCTCCAAAAACAAATGGGTAGACGGTGCCTCCAAAAACAAATGAGTAGACCGGTGCCTCCAAAAACAAATGAGTAGACCGGTGCCTCCAAAAACAAATGAGTAGACTGGTGCCTCCAAAAACAAATGGGTAGACCGGTGCCTCCAAAAACAAATGAGTAGACTGGTGCCTCCAAAAACAAATGGGTAGACCGGTGCCTCCAAAAACAAATGAGTAGACTGGTGCCTCCCAAAAACAAATGGGTAGACCGGTGCCTCCAAAAACAAATGAGTAGACTGGTGCCTCCAAAAACAAATGGGTAGACCGGTGCCTCCAAAAACAAATGAGTAGACCGGTGCCTCCAAAAACAAATGGGTAGACCGGTGCCTCCAAAAACAAATGAGTAGACCGGTGCCTCCAAAAACAAATGGGTAGACCGGTGCCTCCAAAAACAAATGGGTAGACTGGTGCCTCCAAAAACAAATGGGTAGACCGGTGCCTCCAAAAACAAATGAGTAGACCGGTGCCTCCAAAAACAAATGAGTAGACTGGTGCCTCCAAAAATAAATGGGATACCAGTGCCTCCAAAAACAAATGAGTAGACTGGTGCCTCCAAAAACAAATGGGTAGACCGGTGCCTCCAAAAACAAATGAGTAGACTGGTGCCTCCAAAAACAAATGGGTAGACCGGTGCCTCCAAAAACAAATGAGTAGACTGGTGCCTCCAAAAACAAATGGGTAGACCGGTGCCTCCAAAAACAAATGAGTAGACTGGTGCCTCCAAAAACAAATGAGTAGACCGTGCCTCCAAAAACAAATGAGTAGACTGGTGCCTCCAAAAACAAATGGGTAGACCGGTGCCTCCAAAAACAAATGAGTAGACCGGTGCCTCCAAAAACAAATGGGTAGACTGGTGCCTCCCAAAAAAAATGGGTAGACCGGTGCCTCCAAAAACAAATGAGTAGACCGGTGCCTCCAAAAACAAATGAGTAGACCGGTGCCTCCAAAAACAAATGGGTAGACCGGTGCCTCCCAAAACAAATGGGTAGACTGGTGCCTCCAAAAACAAATGAGTAGACCAGTGCCTCCAAAAACAATGGATAGACAGGTGCCTCCCCCCAAAAAATGCTACCTCTGCAAGCAGCTAAAAGCCTGGTAGACCAGTACCTCTGCTAAATCCTAAAGAATTGTCACATGACCATCAAGCCACATCCACAAAATAAGCCACGACCACAGAACCAGTAGTAAAAAAATTAGAACCTGCCCCCTGCCCTACACCATTTCAGACAAGTGGTTGTCCAATCTCTTCTTGAAAGCCTCCAATGTTGGATATGAACAACTCTGGTGGCAAGTCGTTCCACTGGTTAATTGTTCTCACTGGTCAGAAAATTTCTCCTTAGTACTAGATGGCTTCTCTCCTTGATTAGCACCCAGTTACTATCTTAAAAATATCCTGGGCCCATTGGGGTGGCTTCTACCATTGTCATATTTTTTTTAAAAGTTAGCTAAGGAACTTTTGCATTGTTTGCAAATGCTGAGCTACCAAATACATTTTTTTCCCCTTCCCCAAAAGATTTACATTTTTCTACTGTTTTCAGTTCTTTAATCACGGACACTGCTATTTGTTTATTTTTAAAAAAAATTTTTTTTTTTAAATATATTCCATTGGTTCTATTTTATTTGATAATTATCCATTATGGTGGATATCTAAATTGGGGGAAAAAATAGCAACAGGATATAAAGAAACATAATAAACAGGCCTTCAGGATGGTTTAGTGAAGGAAAATAAGCCATACTGGAACAAATAACAGCCGTAACCTCCACTAAACAATGAAACCTTCCTTTCTAAACCTTCCTCTCGCTAAACATTATTCTCATATGCATTGTTTCTCCGTTCTTCATTTTTCCTCTCTTCTCATAGAGGCCTTGAACATTTGACGGAGGAAAAGAAAAAAGAAAAAGAAATGAATAAAACAAAATTTCCTCCAACCAACATTTTCACCCTCATAATTCAATTGCGTATTATCACAACTAAATGTTGGATTGACTGACGCTATCGCTAATTGTTTTACGAGTGGACCATCTGATGGTTAAAAGTGTACTCGAATGGTCCTTCCCATTACATTTTCAATTTAAATGATTGGCTTCTTACTTTGGGCCCAGTTACTCTTTCCTTTATGTTCCCATTTGTTTTCTTTCTAAATTTTCATTTGGGTCATTTCCAGGGGTGAAATGCTATCGGTTTGGGCCGGTTCGCCTGAACCGGTAGCAAAAAATGCTACAGGTTCGCTGAACCGGTAGCAAAAAATGTAAAACAAGAAAGTTCCGATGATCAGCCGAGCGACACACGATCATCGGAACTTTTTTTTTTTAAAAAACGCTCTTTTTTAGCATTTTTTTACTACCGATTCTCCGGAACCAGTAGTTAAAAATGCTTTAAAAAGTTAAAAAAAAAAAAAAGTTCCAACGATTGTGCATCTCTCAGTGGATCATCGGAACTTTTTTTTTTTTTTTTTTAACTTTTTAGGCATTTTTTTTAACTACCGGTTCGGGCGAATGGGTAGTAAAAAATGCTTTTAAAAAGAAAAAAAAAAAAAAAAAAAAGGCTCTGACGATCACAGCTATGCCAAGCGATCATCGGAACTTTTTAAAAAAACTTTTTAAAAGCATTTTTTTACTACCTATTCGCCCGAACTGGCAGTAAAAAATGCTTTTAAAAAGTTTTTAAAAAGGTTCCCATGATCGTGCATCAGTGGTGGGTTTCTCCCGGTTCGGCCCGGTTTGGCCGAGCCGGTAGCGGTGACGATATGACGTCACTGAACCGGTTCTCTTTGTTTGGGAGCTGGCCCCCCCGCCCCCCTGCATTATTCTTACCTTTTATATGGCCCCATCCCCAATCTATTGCTGCCTCCCAAGTCCAAGCTGATCGGCTAGAAGGAAAAAAACTGTTTAAACTCTTGCCGCGGCGCTTCAAAGGGCCGCCCTATAGCTGATCAGTGTTAAAAGGCAGTGTGGTGGTAGATCAGTGCTTCCAAAAACGAATGAGTAGACCGGTGCCTCCAAAAACGAATGAATAGACTACTGCCTCCAAAAACAAATGGGTAGACCGGTGCCTCCAAAAGCAAATGAGTAGACCGGTGCCTCCAAAAACAAATGAGTAGACCGGTGCCTCCAAAAACAAATGAGTGGACCGGTGCCTCCAAAAACGAATGAGTGGACCGGTGCCTCCAAAAACGAATGAGTAGACCGGTGCCTCCAAAAACGAATGAATAGACCGCTGCCTCCAAAAACAAATGGGTAGACCGGTGCCTCCAAAAGCAAATGAGTAGACCGGTGCCTCCAAAAACAAACGGGTAGACCAGTGCCTCTAAAAGCAAATGAGTAGACCGGTGCCTCCAAAAACAAATGAGTAGACCGGTGCCTCCAAAAACAAATGGGTAGACCGGTACAGCTCTGCAAGCAGTTAAAAGCCTGGTAGACCAGTACCTCTGCTAAATCCTAAAGAATTGTCACATGACCATCAAGCCACGCCCACAAAATAAGCCACACCCACAGAACCGGTAGTAAAAATATTTAGAACCCACCCCTGTCGTGCACCACAGCTGATAACCCCTTTGTTCTGTTCTACGTACCTTCCCAAGCCTTCTTTTGATGTGCACTGCATGTGCGCATGTGCAGCTCGTGTTCGGTGTGCATTGGGCATGCACGCGCGTGTGTTTGATGCAGGGTGCGTGTGCGCAACCAGCGAACCGGTAGTAAACCGGTTCAGATTTCAGCACTGGTCATTTCCTATTTTTTTTCATGCTCCCTCCTCTTCCCTCCCCTCCACCCCTCCCGTGACTTTGTTCCTTTGTCGTGTGTTAATGAGTGGACGTGGCAGCTTTTAAAACCAAATTGCAGAAAAGGTGAGAAGGCCAGAAGAAGACAGAGAAGGCACAAATGAGAAGGAGGGGAAAAACATACCGCTGAGAATGATGGCGGTGTCTAAAATCGCTTTTGCAAGACAATGCCTAGCTCCGAACTCGGACACGATTTATGGAGGCCAACCCAGAAGCTTATTTGCGTGTCACAGACAGAATGCAGAAAATTGTAAAGAGAAACTTCTCTCCTGCCCCTCCAATCAGGCCTGGTGAAAAGAGGAGATAAATGAACAGGGACAACATGGCTCTTAAAAGGAAGAATCCACGGTGAAAACTTCTGCTCCGGTGCAGCCTGTTCAAAAACAGAGGTAGACTCCAGAAAAGGATCTCCAGTATTAGTTGGTAAATAAGAAGTGGTAAAAAAGAAAGAAAGGAAGGAGGGAGGGAGGAGGAGGAGGAAGAAGAAGAAGAAGAAGAAGAAAAAGCAAAAGGAGAAGGAGAAGGAGAAGAAAAAGGAGGAGGAGGAGGAAGAAGGGGGAGGAGGAGGAGGAGGAGGAGGAGGAGAAGAAGAAGAAGAAGAAGAAGAAGAAGTAGTAGTAGTAGTAGTAGTAGTAGTAGTAGTAGTAGTAGTAGTAGTCCAGAGGGACAAATTGTGGTTATTGAAGATGAAAATGGCGAGTTACAGACAGAATCCAAAGCACCTGAAGGCAGGACAAGAAGCCATGGATGGAAACTAATCAAGGAGAGAACCAACCTAGAAATAAGGAGAAACTTCCTAACAGTGAGGACAATTAACCAGTGGAACAGCTTGCCTCCAGAAGTTGTGGGTGCTCCATCACTGGAGATGTGCCAACCATTTGTCTGGAATGATGTAAGGTTTCCTGCTTGAGCAGGGGGTTGGACTCCCTTCCAACTCAATATTTGAGGGTCTTCCACAGAGAGGAGGAAGGGGGTCAAGCTATTCTCCAAAGCACCCGAAGGCCAAGACAAGGAATAATGGATGGAAACTGATCAAGGAGAGATTCAACCTGGAAATAAGGAGAAACTTTCTGACAGTGAGAACAATCAACCCATGGAACTGAAGTTGCCTTTGGAAGTTGTGGGAGCTTCATCGCTGGAGGCCTTCAAGAAGAGATTGGACAGCCATTTGTCAGAAATGGTGTAGGCTCTCCTGCTAGGGTGGGGATGGGGTTGGACTACATGACCCACAAGGTCCCTTCCAACTCTATTAATCTCGAATAACTCTATTATTCTGTAATCTGTAACATCAATGGGTACTGTATTTAGACTTTGCATTTAAATCCGAAAGAGGCAGATTTGTTATTTTATTGTTTTGCTAGCGACTCCTATAGCTGACTTTTATGAAGATTTGCAAGACTCAGGATGCCTCCTTATTATTTTTAAAAAGGATATAATAATCTCGTCCAGAGCAACGGAACATTATAGCTGTATGTTCTGGCCATCGAGAGCAATACCGTAAACATGATCTGTTTAGCGCATCTTCGGGGAAGTCTGAAACCTTTAACTTGCTTATTGCTGACAAACGCTTAGCTGGCGATGTGAGAAATTGACTCGGGGACCGACTGTAGACGAGATTCAAAATTGACCATGGGATTACAGCCACGGTGTAACAAGCAATCCTGTTAAAGCACTTTAAGAATGGAAATTTTAGGGATCATAAAATTTGCAGGCCTCCGTTTGCAGGCCCGAGTTGGCCTGAGTGAAGTCTCTTTATTTTCTTCCATGGCTTATAATGCATTATGGATGCTGCAGACGGGAAAACTCCTTCTTTATCTGTGTCTTTTTTTTTTTTAAATCGTTTATAATATAAAGGACAGAAATACACACGCAAAAAAGTAGGAAAATAAAGGAAGGGAAGGGAAATGCGTGAGGCAGAGGGAAAAAAAAGAAAGAAAGAAAAGGCATTTGACTTCCGAGTCCCTTTGGTGCAGTAGAATGAGATAATAGGATTAAACCTCAATTTTTCTTACATAATAATATAAACTTGCCATTTCTAGAAAAACAAATTGGTCTAATCTGTAAAAAACAAAATTGAAGTCTAGAAGTGATTTCCAAGTAGAAACAAAAGTCATTGCATTATGTCTTCTTCTTCTTCTTCTTCCTTTCTTCTTCTTTCTCCTCCTCCCTCTTCTTTTCCTTTTCTTTCTTCTTTCTTCAGCAGTTCGAATCCCTAGCGCTGCGTAATGGGGTGAGCTCCCGTGACTTGTCCCAGCTTCTGCCAACCTAGCAGTTCGAAAGCAGGTAAAAAAATGCAAGTAGAAAAATAGGGTCCACCTTTGGTGGGAAGGGAACAGCGTTCCGTGCGCCTTTGGCGTTGAGTCATGCCAGCCACATGACCACGGAGACGTCTTCAGACCACGCTGGCTCTTTGGCTTTGAAACGGAGATGAGCACCGCCCCCTAGAGTCGGGAACGACTAGCACAAATGTGCAAGGGGAACCTTTATCTTTACATTTAGGAGTGTTCAGCCTAATAAAGAGAAACCTTAGTGAGACATGATAGCATCTTCCAATACTTGAAGGGCTGTCACAGAATAGTGAGGATGTCAACTTATTCTCCAAAGCACCTGAGGGCAGACAAGAAGCAGTGGATGGTGGAAGCTCCTCAGAGGGAGATCTAATCTGGAAATAAGGAGGAATTTCCTGACAGAGAGAATGATTTATCAACGGGATGGTTTGCCTCTTGGAGTTGTGGATACTCCATCATTGAAAGTTTTCCAGAAAAAGAAAAATCGGACAATCCTTTGTCGAGTTTGATTTAAATACTTCCTGCCTTTTGGCACAGGTCAGACTAGAGGACCTTCAGGAGCCCTACGCATCTATGAATCTAGCTAAGGAAACTTGGCACTTCCTGGGTTGAGCTCTGCCAGCCGTCCAACAAAGGGATAGCCTGCACCCCAGGAAGGAATCTTGCCAACTCTTGTCTTGTTTTCTGGCTCACATCCCAGGCAACAAGTGAAGTTTGTCCCGTCCTTGCCCATCCTGGTTATATCCTGGTTTGCCAGTTGCCAGGAGGCCAAACTGCAGGATTTTCTAACCTAGGAAGTCATGGCACAAAGAAAGGAAAGATGAAAGTTTTCTATGGGGAAGGAAATTCTCCTTTCCTGGCGGCCCCCAGGGGGAGGGCCTTCTCTGTGGGGGCACCGACTATCTGGAACGAGCTCCCCCCAGAGATATGGAGGATCCTGGATCTGCGCACTTTCCGCCGCGCTCTTAAGACCCTCCTATTCCAGCAAGCCGACCTGGCCTAATTTTCTCCCCCGTTTTAAAATTCTTTTAAATCGAAATTTTAATCTGCTTTAAATTATTGGGATTTTTAATTGTCTCGGGCTAAATTATTTAATCTGGTTTTAATTATGTTTTTTAACTTTTGTATCTATGTATTTTATTTTGTGCCTGTTCACCGCCCTGAGTCCTTCGGGAGTAGGGCGGTATATAAATCTAAGAAAGGAAGGAAGGAAGGAAGGAAGGAAGGAAGGGAAAGAAAGAAAGAAAGAAAGAAAGAGGAAGGAAGGAAGGAAGGAAGAAAGAGAAAGAAAGAAAGAAAGAAAGAAAGAAAGAAAGAAAGAAAGAAAGAAAGAAAGAAAGAAAGAAAGAAAGAAAGAAAGCAAGCTGCCTGGCTGGGACTCAAATCCTGCCAGGATCTAGAACATCAGGATGATCTAGAATAGAACATCAGGAGGCCTGCCTGCCTCCTTTTGGGAAGATCTCAAAGATCCCAAAGGAGAGAGCTTCCCAAAGGAGAGAAACACGCGGGTGGGAAGAAGAGAAGAGAAGAGAAACACGCGAGAAGAGAAACATGCGGGTGGAAACGAACCTTCCGACAAAATATATCAGCAAAGTTGCCGGAGTTGGATACCCCGATTCCCCAAAAACTGTATAGAAAAACTGAGACCCTCCCTCCCGTGCCCCCAGGTCCGGGACTCCCCCTTGCCCGGATTTCCATCCCCAGTGCACGTGTGAACCGTCTGCCCGGCCAAGACGCGGGCAGGTCAGGCGAGGAACTGGAGACGGGGAACCCGCTCTCCTCGTCTCCCAGGATTCTCCCAATCTGGGGTCCTTCGGCAGCCAACGAGACTCCCCCCGCAAGGCGAGGGGAGGCTGTCAGCAGCCGGAGCGCGGCTGTTTGGGGGAGCGGGGTTGCAGTGGGGCGAGGCTGGCCAGGTCCGTCCGGCGCGGTCGCTTTGCAAGAGCCCTAGGGAGCCGGGGTCGCGGGAACTGCGTGGGAGGGGTGGGGAGAAGAGGAAGAAGAGGAGGAGGAAGAAGAAGAGAAGGAAGAGGGGGAGGGGGAAGAGGAGGAGGGGAAAGAAGAGAAGAAGAAGGAACGGAAGAAAAAGAAGAAGAGGCAAAAAGGAGGAAGAGGAGGATGAGAAGGGGAAAGAAGAGAAAGAAGAGGCAAAAAAGGAAGATGAGGTGTGGGAGGAGGAGGAAGAAGAGAAAGTAGTAGAGGCAAAAAGGAGGAGGAGGGGGAAGAAGAGAAAAGAAGAGGGGGAGGAAGAAGAGAAGAAGAGGAAGAAGAGGAGGCGGGGAGAATGGGGAAGAAGAGAAAGAAGGAGGGAGAGGAGGGGGAAGAAGAGAAAGAAGAAGAGGGCAAGGAGGGGGAAGAAGAGGAGGGAAGAAGAGGAAGAAGAGAAAGAAGACGAGGAAAAGGAGAAGGAGGAAGGGGAAGAAGAGAAAGAAGAAGAGGCAAAAGGAGGAGGAGGAGGAAGAGAAGGGGGAAAGAAGAGGAAAAAAGAGCAGCAGGAGGAGGAGGGGCGAAAGAAAAAGAAGAAGAGGGGGAGGAGGGGGAAGAAGAGAAGAAGAAAAGGAAGAAGAGAGGCGGGAGGAGGGGGAAGAAGGGGAAGAAGAAAAAACAGAGGGAGAAGAGAAAGAAGAGGAAAAGAGGAGGAGGAGGGGGAAAGAAGAGAAAGAAAAAGAGGGGGAGGAGTGGGAGAAGAGGAGAAGAAAAGGAAAAAGAGGAGGAGGAGGAGGAAGGGGAAGAAGAGTAAGAAGAAGAGGGAAGGAGGGAAGAAGAGAAAGAAGAAGAGGGGGCAAGTGGGAAGAAGAGGAGGAGGAAGGGAAAAGAGAAAGAAGAGAGGCAAAGAGGAAAGAGAGAAGAGGAAAGAGAAGAGGCAAAAGAGGAGGAGGCGGGGAGGAGGGGGAAGAAGAGAAGAAGAAGAGGGCAAGGAGAAGAGGAGAAAGAAGAGGAAAAGGAGGAGGAGGAAGAGGAAGAAGAGTAAGAAGAAGAGGGAAGGAGGGGAAGAAGGGAAAGAAGAAGAGGCAAAAGGAGGAGGAGGAGGAGGAGGCTGGCCGTCAACTTCGGGAGTTTCCATGGCTTCCCTTGTATGGCGAAGCGGGTCCCCGCAGGAGGCGGGGGCGGCGGGGGCGGCCGGTCTCCCTCCCGGGTGGGCTGAGTCGCCTGGCTGGCTGGGCTCCTCCGCGCTCTGCCAATCGGCGGGAAGCCCAGAGACGGACCCCTCCTCCCTCCCTCCCTCGCTCCACCCCCCCTCCCTCTCTCCTCCTCCTCCTCCTCCTCCTCCTCCGGGCTCCCAAGCGGGGAATAAAGCCCGGAAAGGCTCGGCGCGGCCCCCGCTGCCCCCCGAAGCCGCCCGAGCCGGCTCGGATGGCGGAGGCAGCGGCAGAGGCGGAGAAGAAGCAGCAACAGCAGCCGCAGCAGCAGCGGAGGCAGCAGCAGATAAGCAGCAAGAGCTGAGCTCAGAACAGCCGCTGATCAGCTGGGTTCGCCTGCTCAGCCGTCGCCGCCTTTCAGCCCGCTTCCCCTCCGCTGTCCGCCCACGGCCGCCTTGCCCCGCTCGGCTCCCAGAGCTCGCCCCTCCGCCTGCCAACTTTCTCCTGCCACCCTCGCGGGCTCCATCACTTGTGGACAACCCCCCTCCCCCCCCACCCGGGCGTGGCTTCTTCTTCTTCTTTTCTTTTTTTTTTCTCCCCTTCTTCCTTTTTTTTCTCCCCTCCTCTCTCCCTGGTCCTTTCTTTTTTCTTTGGGTGGTGGGGAGGAAGAGGAGGAGGAGGAGGGGGCTCCCTCGATCCTCGCTCGGGAAGATGGCTGCGAGCTGGTGGTTCTTCTTTAGCCTGACTCTTTGCCAGTCTCTGGTGATGAACCTGTCGGCCGAAGGGCCCTTCCCGTCGCCCACCACGTAAGTGCCGCCTGAGCCCGGCTGGGGTTTTGGGGTTTTTTGGGGGGGGGAAGGGTTGGTGGTGGTGGGGAGACGGTGGGGTGGAAGGAAGGAGAGAAAAAATAAGGAAGGAAGGAGAGAAGGAGAGGAAGGGAGAGAGAGATAGGGAAGGAAGGAAGGAAGAAGAGAGAAGGAGAGGAAGGAAGGGAGAGATGAGGAAGGAAGGAAGGGAGAGAGAGATGAGAGAGGAAGGAAGGAGAGAAGGAGAGGAAGGAAGGAAGGAGAGAAGGAGAGGAAGGAAGAGAGGGAGAGATAAGGAAGGAAGGGAGAGATGAGGAAGGAAAGAAGGAAGAAGAGAAGGAGAGGAAAGAAGGAAGGAAGGAAGGAAGGGAGAGATGAGGAAGGAAGGAAGGAAGAAGAGAAGGAGAGGAAAGAAGGAAGGAAGGAAGAAGAGAAGGAGAGGAAGGAAGGAAGGAAGGAAGGGAGAAATGAGGGAGGAAGGAAAGAAGGAAGAAGAGAAGGAGAGGAAGGAAGGAGATGAAGGTAGGTAGGTAGGTAGGTTGGAGGGCCACGAGGAGTGGGGGATACGCTGGGAAAAACCACGGGTGGGGAAGAGACAGCAAATCAGAGACAGAGCCAGATTTGATCGGGGAGAAGGACTCTCATCCGTGCTTTGGGTGGGGGGGACCACTAGCGCCCAGAACCCCCCGGGGGCGGCTGAGAAGGGAAGGGCACCCCTTTCCCTGCGCTTGGCTCTCTCCGGAGCATCCTTAAATAGCCCTTTCTCGGCTTCCCGGCCGCGTACAGCTGCGCGCGGAGGGGAAAGTTTCAAGTTACATTCCCGATCCTCTTGACTTGGAGGGCTATTTTAGCCCAGCCGGGCCGGCCTGGCTTTGGAAACCCGACCTTTTTGGAAAAATAAATAAATAAATAAATAAAAAAAAAAAAAAAAGCAAAGGGGGATTTTTTGGGGGGGAAGGGGCGTGGGGGGCGTCGGAGCGTTTCATCTGCGGCTCCTAAAAGACGCTGTCCCGAAATTCACTTGAACTTTCCAAAGCTCCCCTCTCTTTGCAACCTGGAGAAGTTCACTCAGCGGGATTTTTTTTTCTTGGACAGGTTCTGGTGGTGGGGGGTTTGCTTTGAGCCCCCCTCTGCTTTTCAGTGCCTCTCTACGCATGTGCAAAATCAGAGCTTTTTCTCTATCCGCTCCCTCCCTTTTTTTAAAAAAAATAGCTATATAAGGGAACTTAAATGTTGCCTCTACAACACAACAATTCCTCCTTTCGTTGTTTCGGGCCCTCTTTGGTGTTTGTGTGTGTGTGTGAATTTCAACACACGGGTCTTGGTGGGAAAAAGGTATCCAGGACAGGTGCCAAATTCACAGTTGAGAAAAGACAGGGAAAAAACAGAACCAAAACAAAGATTAAAATCTGGTTAGGGACTGAGAGAGAGAGAGACAGAGAGAGGCTGAAAGGATCAAATGGAATCAGTTTGTTACTGTAGAAAGATTTCAGTTTCTTTTTTTAAAAAAATAAAAATAAAAATAGGAACAGTTGTTATTAAGCATCGCTCTTTAGTTATTCATCCTTTTAACTCATCTTTTGGGTCACATAAAAGCACCGATCAGAGCTGCTTTAGCAGAATCCCAAAATGTTTTAAAGTTTACAGTTTTAAATTTGTCAGTTCATTACCTAACTAGATCCATTTTTCTCTGCTATTTCTGCGGTCTCCAGTGGGTTCCTTTTGAGATCTAGGCGGGGAAAAAAAATTAGTTTAAACAGAATTGCACGATTGCAATTCTGCAACTGCATGCAGAATTGCCCAACTGATTTTTTTTTCTTACCATCATCTTATTTTCTTAAAGACGAGCTTCTGTCTCAGTGTGAAGGAAAGCACTATTTCCTTCCACGTTTTCACGAATTTTAAAACCCAACTTTTATTAAATCGAGAGCTTTGCTGCTGAATTTGAAGCACCCTGTCGGTCACTAAAATAAATCCGGCACCCCACCGCAAATACATGCATCTTGCAAAGAATAAATGAAAAGTCTAAACTGGGTTGAAGAATAGAATTTATTGGGCTACTCTTTCTAAGACTAGAAGTATCACCGTGGAAGTAAGAATCAAATATTAATTTGGAATAAGATAGGGAGCAAGGAAGAAGGTGTGTGCAAAATAAATAGGATTTCTGTACAGCATCTTTAAACCTTGATTTCTGTCGATAACTGATCAGCGAGTTTTCTTCTACAAGGCAGCTCTGAATGAAAATTGCTTTGTTTTACGAGACAAGCACTTGACAATTCAGTTTGGAAATAAGCCATCGGAATAGCCGAAGAATATAGATATATGAAGATTATATATATATGACAGAATAATAGAGTTGCTATTAGGTCTGCTAGCTTAGATGATAATAACCAGATTTAATGTTAAAACATTTTCTTTACAAAATGGAAATGCAGATAGTCAAATTCAGGATGCCTACCCGATAAATAATTCAATTCCGGCCTTGTTATGTGAAAAATTAGCAGCTAATATGTTTGTCTGTTTGAAATTGGATATGTGACTGTGATATGGTCAGTTTCAAATAATGTGTACTGAAATTGAATATGAACACTGAGCCATAGATATACAAAAACCCACAAACAAATGGATTTTTTCCCTTTAAAATGGAAAAGGCATTTAAGGGATTCAGTGTTTGCAACAATATACAATGTATAATATTTAGGAACAAAAATCTTCCCCGAATAACCAGGTCGAAACAATTGATAATATATTGAGTGCTAGAATGCCTTGGTTTGATGCAAATCTCCGCCTTATTTCTTCAGCTAATCATTTAAAAAAAAAAAAAAGATTGCCAAATGATTTCAGTGGTGCCTTCAGAAGCATTCTTAAGCACAGAACTATTTTGTCAATTTCCATTTAAATTAAATCATTTGCCGGATTGTATTAGTTTTGGTGGGGTCATTTGCTGTCCGTTGCGATTTATCATTTTTTTAAAAAAAATATGAATCGGTGGCATTTTCTTTTAGGAACGTGCCATTTTAATGTTTGTGGTTCATTTGCACATTGTATAGCCAACTTCATATGGTGTGAACTTGTGTGATTGTTCGCGTGACATGCTGGCTAAAGTTTGAAACACTATATTTTAGAATTGTATCGAAAGGTTTCATCCTTAAATGCAGGTGGGAAAAAAATCCCACGGGTGATTTATACAATATTTAAAAGGATTTGAAACGAGAAGGAATGCACTACACTCATTTTAGAAGGATATTTTGCTCTGTTTATACTTTGTTTTTAAAACACAAGCTTCTTATTTCAGATTTTTAAAAAATGGAATGCTTTTTTCCTAGGGAGAAATGTTCATATCTTTGTGTTCCCTGAATTCAGGACGGAAAACACTTGCATTTCATTCTTAACCTGCAAAAGCATGTGTTTTGTCAAATCCTAGATGCTTAGATTCAGTGTAATTTTTCATAGCTTACATTCTTTATTAAAAAAAAAGAACTGATTTAGAGATGAGCACGTTAGCTTTAATGGAAATAAATACAATTTTAAAACGCCCATTTTTCCCAAAAAAATAAAAAGCGCCAGTTTAGTGCCTTCACCATTAGCAAATAAACAATGAACAGAATCACAGTCATTTTACAAGATTTTTGCTTTGTTTCATTTCTTACTTTACAAATATTTGCTTTCATCGGAACACGAGGTTCTCATTTCTAGAGATATTTAATGGCTAATAGGGTAATAATATCTGATCCAGTTTGATGTTTTGGCTGCAAATAAAATGCAAGCGATTCGTATAAATCTGTGTTCAGAATGCATTGCTGCTAAAGCCTGTTCTTTAATAGCAGAGTAGATATTACTGAGTTAAGATCCTCCTTAGCATAGGGAAGATTGAGTAGCTAATTTTACATCCTAAGTATAACTTTTGGACCCTGTTGCTATGCAGCGCTGAATAGCAATATCTTTCCAGCCAAGGCTTTTCAGGGATTTTAAAATGTTGTGTTTTTTTTTCTGGGCCATTCATTGTGCACTTAATAATATATTACTTTGGCTGTCTAGGAGACACAACTCTTATTGGGGAGCGTTATTTAGGTAAATCAAAGAGAAGCAGAGGATTCAAATAAAGATATTAGTTTTCAGCCGGATGCTTAAGAGTTTCTGTACCAATTTCCTCTTATTCTGAGCTAACACACGCTGTTTGTTAGCTGTCACAGCAAGAAGGATAAACTGCTTTTGAAATTATTTTGAAGGGAGGTAGAACATCTGGTCCTTATTGTGATTATTATCATTTATTCTGTAGCTTTGGACTCTTGACGCCGAAGAGCTTCTGCACCGGAGACAAATTCCTCGTGTGTCTAAATCAGACTTGGCTGAATCAAATATTCTATTCGACTGACGTATCAGTCTCGTCCTCTGAATTATCCCTGTTAGTGAGAATGTGCACTCTGGACAAAAAAAAAAAAAATATTTAGATCTGCTGATAGATTGAGTGGGGGCCAAGTATGTTGAAGGAGCACTCAATTTATTTTTAGGGACAAAGGGAGACATTTGGAAGGTCTGCATTTTCCTTTTAACTTCTTGGCTGTGTGTACTTTTCTTTTTTTTAAAAAAATCTGATAATATTATAGCTGCTGAATGTTGGAAGGCTTTTTTGCTTTAATTTGTCACTGAGATAATTCCTCTTCGAGAGGCTTCAACCCTGAAAACAAACCCCTGTCATATTTCTGCGTGAAATCTTTAAGATGTCAAAGCAAGGGAGCTAATTAATCTTCCTATATATATATATATTTTTTAAAGTATTCTGCTGTGGGTTAAAAAAAAAAATCCGTTCCTTTGTGTGAAATTTTCCCTTTCTCAAACAAGCCAGCCTTCTCTATTTGTCTGATGGAAGGCTTGCTTATCGTAATTAAAACCGCTGAATGCTTTCGACAGATTTTTATTAAAAAAAAAAAGTAATCTAAACCATCTTTAAAGCAAAGAAACGCAGGATGGATTGGGATCCGTCAAAAGCCGGCCTGAATAATTCTTTAGTGAGGGATATTAGAAAACTTCAAGGCCTTAATGATGATTACCTTTTATATAATTGTGCCAATGAGGGGAACCCTTGGGGGGGCGGGTGAGGTAGAAAAGGATTCACCTCAGTTCCCCCTCTTCCTTTTCAAATAATCATCTTAAAAAGTTGCTTGATGAAAAGAAAACACTTAGTTCTTGAGTTTTTATGATCCCTTCTCCTCCCGCCCACCCTCCAAATTTAAATCCGTGGAAATTATATAAGCATTAAGGAAAAATTAAGTGTTAATTCTGAAGTTGTTTTTTTTTTTAGAAGTCTCATCAGATAAAAGGACTTCAACCACAAGTTCTAAGAAACAAGGATCTCCCCCATTTTTTTTGGGGGGGGGGAATAAGCCCTTTTGATTTATTAGATATTATTGGTGTAAACACGCATAAAGTTTGCGTGATTCTTTTATCAAATGTACTTGGTATTCGCTTTTAAAGGCTTTTAATTTTTCTGCTTTATGGATGTTGTATACTATTTTCCTTATGGAAGCCAGTTTGAGGCTTTTCTGTGTCTTCCCTTTCTCTTTAAAACGTTAAGGGGTTTTCCTCCTATTTTGCGTGATATACACAGACACTTAAACGTCTTTAAGTTCAAGGCAAAAAACTCCTGCTAGATTTAGGATTTTAACAGCTTTTTCTACCAATTCAGCTTTATATTTGATGGTTGAGGGTTGCATGGATTAAAACCAGTTAGGAAGGAGACTAATCCAGGTATAGAAAAAAAATTAAAAACCACCAAAGGTTTGGTAGTTAATTTGGACCGATAAGAAAAATTGTGACATTCTGAAGATGGTACAGCTGAGATAAGGGAGGGCTGTTTTTTTCCCAACACTAATATAAATATCTGGAAAAGATTAGATTGCAAAAGGTTTCTGGCATCCTTCTTGTAACACCGCTGGAGAGGAATAACTCCGGAGGAGAAGGAAAACTGTCCATTCATATCTAGATACCTTTGAAAGTTAGGTGGTCTCTAGATCCAGGACTTAAAACTGTCACATTTCTAATTCTTTATCTCAGAAAGATGATAGAAAACCATCCAAATTTATGAAAATCAAGACATCCAGACAGTGGTGGGATTCAAGTAATTTAACAACCGGTTCTCTGGCCTAATGATTTCTTCCGACAACCAGTTTGCCAAACTGCACAGAAAGTTAACAACCGGTTCTCCCGAAGTGGTGCGAACCGGCTGAATCCCTTCACTGCATCCAGACATCCAGGATTACCACGATTCAGGTAGTCCCCGACCTGCCACAGTTTAGTGACCGTTCAAAGTTACAACGGCACTGAAAAAAGTGACTTACGGCCGTTTTTCACACTTAACGACCGTTGCAACTTCCCCCAAGGTCACGTGATCACAATTCAGACGGTGAAGATAAGTTTGGGCCTCACTTTGAGACTCTTTCAATAGGCCCTAGAGACACGGTTTTGCCAAGGGGCCAGGCAAAGATCAGTCATAAGCAGAAGAGGTATTCAGCCGGTTTGGATCGGTTCGCCCGAACCGGTAGCAGAAATCGTGGGTAGGGCTGCTCACCCACCCCCACTCCCTCGCCCTGGCTCTATGACATCCTATTTAGGCATATTTTTGAGACTGGGTGCATGTGCGAAAGGCGCATGTGAGAGGAAAATTGCAAGTGCACGCAAACCGGGTGCATGTGGATGCGAACCAGGCGCTCATGCGCACGAAGCGAGCATGTGCGCGTGGGGCGAACCGGTAGTAACATAATGTGAAACCCACCGCTGGTCATAAGGTACGTTTTCCAGTGTAGTTGTAACTTGGATTACTTGCTAATGAACAGTCGTAAATCAAGGACTACCCATATTGTATGCTTTGCTTAGAGAGAGATTATTTTCTCATCCTTACTAGTGGTACCTTATCTCTTCCCACTTATGGCTATATCCATGTTGCTTGTATCTTCTACAACTTATATTGGTTTTTATTGTTTCCTAGTATGATTTGATTGCTTATTAGTATCCTACGACCATCACTAAGTGTTGTATCTTATGATTCTTAATGAATATATTTTATTTTTTTCTTGATGTACACCGAGAGCGTATGCACCAAAGACAAAATCCATGTGTGTCCAACCACACTTGGCCAAGAAAGAATTCTATTCTATTTTATTCTATTCTGGAATTCTAACACTACGTTCTTCAAAGAAACGACCCAAGTTTTGGTGTCCAGGAAGTTATGTTGTCCATAATTCTGTTGGTGAGCAATAGTTCCTTGGGCTATTAGACTAGTCCATTCTTCAAGATGAAAGATAAGTAAGAAGAGCTGGATTTTTTATTTTATTTTTTTTGCATTCTCCTTGCGTAATTTTCACTATTTATTTACCGAGATTCTAATGAGTTTATGAAAGAGATTGACATTATATGGCATCAACAAATCAGCAAGCTTTTGCAGTTAATTATAGTAATCCTGTTGCCTTGAAAGCTGCACAACAAAACGGATGGAACGAGGGCTTACAAAAGATGCTTAAGATGAATTTTCTTCCCCTAACGCCTCTTCTCTGCTTCCGCTCCCTCCCCACCCTCAAAAAAATCTAGCCATCCCAAAGGATAACATCAATCCTTATGTTGAGCAGACACGATCCGTTTTTTTTAAATAAAACTTTTTATTTTTATTTCTCATAAAACACATATAAATATACAATCTCTTTAACCATTCTTATCGCCCATATTATCTTGTGGTTTCCATATTGGTTCATTCTTCATCCTAAAACTTTAAAATACATTCAGAGTTGCTCTTCTACCATTCCATATCTCCCTTCTTCCACAACAACCATCCCTCTCCTTCTCTCCTCTTTCTCTTCCCTCCTTTCTTCTATTCTTTTCAACTTTCTTCTTTCCTCCTCTCCTTCCCCTCCTCTCCTTCCTTTTCCCCACTCCTCCCCTCTTCCTCCCTTTCTAACCCTCTCTCCTACTCTTATTTCCCCTCCCTTTCTTCCTCTCCTTTTCCCTTTCTTCTCTCTCTTTCTTTTCCTCCCTTCTCTTTTCTCCTTCCTACATGTCCCTCTACTCCTCTCTCCCTTCCCTCTCCGTTGTTGTGTCCATTTTCAATTCAATATTTTGTCAAGATGGCATTTGAGCAACCCCGATCTTCGTTTTCCTATCAATTTCTTTTCTATTTTGCTGGTTAGACATATATCAAGACAGAATCCGTTTTGAAGCTCGTAGGAAGGCTTAGCTTTTCAAAATTTGGCTTGGAAGTCCTTTTCTGCTGAGACAAAAAAAAATGAATTATTTGAGGACTAAGGTTTCAAGGCGCAGGAATAGGATCACTGCAGTTGGTTCATTGGTGGTGATGGTAGGAAGAAGTTGACATTCTCTGTCATCAAGATTAGTAATCCAGTCTTAATCCACTTAGGGCAACTGTGGAGAGGGACATGGGGGGCAAAATGATATCATACTTGTGATATCCTTGTTGGAGAGCAATCGTCCCAGTAGGGAGGAAGGGATCAAGCAGGGAATTAGTCTGGATTCATTACATAAACCACAAGAGGATTGACAAACACCCCCTTTGAATGCCTTAGAGTAGGGGTCTCCAACCTTGGCAACTTTAAGACTTGTGGACTTCAACTCTCAGAGTTCCTTCAACCAGTTTTGCTCTGGGAGCTCAGAGTTCCTTCAGCCAGCTTTGCTCTGGGAGCTCAGAGTTCCTTCAGCCAGCTTTGCTCTGGGAGCTCAGAGTTCCTTCGGCCAGCTTTGCTCTGGGAGCTCAGAGATCCTTCGGCCAGCTTTGCTCTGGGAACTCAGAGTTCCTTTAGCCAGCTTTGCTCTGGGAGTTGAAGTCCACAAGTCTTAAAGTTGCCACGGTTGGAGACCCCTGTCTTAGAGTAAGGGTCCCTTATCTATGGGCCACAGCCCATTATCAGGCCGTGGTCTACTTGCAACTGGGCCATGTGAGCAGCGGGCTGACACATGCGCAGCCTGACTCCTGCAAGCAGTGGGCATCAGCACTCGCAGCCCCACTCGTGTGACCGGCGGGCACGCATGCCTACCCCTCACACAAAACCAACCCGTCTTCCTCCCCTTTCCCACGCTGGGCCACCAATTCGGAAGAGTTTTTGGAACATCTACCTTAGAGCCTTATCTGGTTGTTTCCAGGCGAAACCTTCCAGCCTGGGGAAATTCTTGTCCCCGTGTTTCCCCGAAAATAAGACCCTGTCTTCTATTTTTTCTTGCCACCAAAAAAGGCACCAGTTCAGGGGTGAAATGCTACCAGTTCGCCCTGGTTTGGGTGAACTGGTAGTAAAAAAAATGCTACCAGTTTGTCTGAACCGGTATTTCCAACAATCAGCTGTGCCCCGCGATTTATATTTGCTAGAAAGCGGGAAATCTTGCTTTCTAGCAAATACAAATTGTGCGGCAGGGCTGTTCCCCCCTCGCTGTTCTACTTACCTTCTTAAGCCTCCTTTTTCCATACAAAGTGTGTGTTTGGCGCGCACTGCACATGCACGCACAGCACACATTTGGTGTGTACCGTGCATGTGCCTGCAGCGAACTAGTAGCAAACCTTGGAGGATTTCACCACTGCACCAGGTCTTATTTTCGGTGGGTGGGAATGTCGTCCACTGACTCACCTCACTTGCGCATGTCGCCCCGATCTCCTTTTTGCTGTCAGAGGCCTTCAGGAACTTCTTTGGTTTCGGATAGTTGCAGCCACAACCTCGCACACCTCAGGCTATTTCTTCTGCAGCCAGCAAAGCTTTCCTGAAGGGCTCTGTAGCTGATAACTGCGCTCCGGATTGATCTGGAAAGCCTTGCAGGCTGCAGAAGAAATGGTCCGAGGGTGTGCCTGCAACTATCTGAAGGTAAGTAGTAGGGCAGCTCCACCCCTCCATCCCCACCCTAGCTTAATTTTACCCATGCACCCTGGAATGGGTGGGGTCTTAATTAGGGCTTATTTTTGGGATAGGGCTTATATTGGGAGCACATGTAAAAATCAAGCTAGGACTTACTTTCTGAGTAGGTCGTATTTTCGGGGAAACACGGTACCTCTACAGGGATCAATAAAGTACCTACTTTGAACTCTACTCCTGGGGCCCTGGTTGTTCATGCCTGACAATTGTGTAGCTATTGTTAATTATATGCAAGTTATATTATGTGGTAGAATGTGTAGCTGAAGTGAGGGGTGGATTTTAAAAGATTGGCTAAGCTGGAATCACCGTAAGGAAGATTGAACGCCAAAGAATGGATGCTTTCAAATTGTGGTGGTGGAGAAGACCCTTCTGAGAGTCCCTTGGACTGCAAGGAAATCGTATCAGTCCATCTTGAAGGAAATCATCCCTGACTGTCCTTTGGAAGGACAGATCCTGAAGCTGAAGCTCAAATGCTTTGGCCATCAAATGAGAAGAGAGGTCTCCTTGGAGAAGACACTGATGTTGGGGAAGATAGAAGGCCAAAGGAGAAGGCGACAGCAGAGGAGGAGATGGTTAGATACAGGGGTGGGTGCTTCTTATCTTTACTACCGGTTCACAACGGGACCGTGTGTGCTTCTGCGCATGCACAGATCACCCATGATGACGTTGTGGCAGGTGGGCAGAGCCTCCCACCAGTTTTACTACCGGTTCTATAGAACTGGACCGAACCGGGAGCAACCCACCACTGGTTAGATAGCCTCATGGATGCAATGAACATGAATTTGAGCAGACTCCAGGAGACAAGAAGACAGGGAGGCCTGGTGTGCTGTGGTCCATGGTGTTGCGATGAGTCGGACATGACTTTTAGCGACTGAGCAATAACAAAAGCTGGAATTGCTGGGAAGGAGGAAGCGCAAGAGAGCAGACTCTCCCTAAATCTAGGAATACTTATCCAGTTGTTCTGTAACGCAGGGGTCCCCCAACACCCAGGCAGAGGGGCCCAACACCCGGGCCATGGACCAGTACTGGTTTGTGGCCTGTTAGGAACCGGGCCGCACAGCTGGAGGTGAATGACGGACGAGCAAAACTGTCCACGTGTGGGATCTACGTTGTGCTCTCCATCTCCCCTCACCCCTCTGGTCCTTGGAAAAATTGTCTTCCACAAAACGAGTCTCTGGTGCCCAAAAGTTTAGAGATCACTGTTGGAGTGAATGTACGTAATCTGGTGAGATTCTTGCCTTCAGAAATCATGGGTGCTCCATCACTGGAGGATTTTAAGAAGAGACTGGCCAACCACCTGTCTGAAATTGTATAGGTTCTCCTGTTTGAGCAGGGGGTTGGACTAGAAGACCTCCAAGGTCCCTTCTAACTCCTATTCTATTCTATTCTATTCTATTCTATTCTATTCTATTCTATTCTATTTCTATTCTATTCTATTCTATTCTACTCTACTCTACTCTACTCTACTCTACTCTACCCTACCCTACCCTACCCTATCCTATCCTCCATTCTTCTCTTCTCTTCTCTTCTCTTCTCTTCTCTTCTCTTCTCTTCTCTTCTCTTCTCTTCTCTTCTCTTCTCTTCCTCTTCTCTTCTCTTCTCTTCCCTTCCCTTCCCTTCCCTTCCCTTCCCTTCCCTTCCCTTCCCTTCCCTTCTTCATTATTCTCTCTTCTCCTCTCCTCTCCTCTCCTCTCCTCTCCTCTCCTCTCCTCTCCTCTCCTCTCCTCTCCTCTCCTCTCCTCTCCTCTCCTCTCCCCTCCTCTCCTCTCCTCTCCCCTCCTCTCCTCTCCTCTCCCCTCCCTTCTATATAGCTGTTGTGTTGTGTCCCTTCTTTGTTTAATTTTTACCTAAGAAGAGAGTGTGACTATTCTGGCCTGTCTTGTCCATGGAAGAGGCCCCTGGTTTGATTCTTGCTGTACTCAAACCAAACAGATCCGAGTGCTGGTTTTTGTTCCTCGCCTGAGCACATGGTCTCCTCCTCGTCTTTGCTGAGTTGCACGGATCTCTATTTCTGTACGGGAAAGCTGATTCACCAGCCATGTCTGTATCTGTGCGGCCAAAGCCTGTTCTTTAATAGGATCAGAGAGCTGGAATCGTCCTGCTTCTCTGCTGGAGATCAAGAGAGTTAGGCATGTTAAGCTCAGCTATGTTCTGGTTATAAGCTAATTATAAAAAAAAATTCAGCCTAAGTGCATTAGAGTGACGTGGGAGATTGCAAACCCGTAATGGCACCACGAATTAAGTTACATTGTAGGAGAAACCGGCAGGGTGGATAGGAAGCAAGTGACATCACCCGTGTTGTCTCACCTAATTTATGACATCTGCACTCTTGACACATATCACGGTGGCTTCCACCCCGATATCAGGGTTGGGTGGGAAAGCCAGGAAAAATGAACGAGCTGGGCTGTCGTTTAGTCATATCCGTTCTTAACATCTTTCCAATGAAGCTGTTTGCGTTGGGCTTCGAGGGAGGGTATTGTCTCACCCGGAGCAATTACCAAAGGCCTTGGAAGGACGCGGAGAAAAGGAAAATAATGGAACAGGTGGCTGAGCTCGGATAAATGGGCATCAGATTAACTCTTTCTGCAGCTTTGTGCTTGACTCATGACTCCCTGTCTCTTTCTTTCCGTGTGTGGAAGAATAGCAGCGGGTTCAGGCATTAAAGTTATTGGATGATTACCGACCTTTATCGGGCCACTTGTGGTAATCAGCGCTTTTAACAAGCGATGAGTGAATGGCTGCTCCTCTAATATATATAAAAAGACCATGCGCGCATTCTCCAAGAGAGAGGAGATTCTGCACGCAGAATTCTCTCCAGAGGAGAGAGACTCACCCCCCTCCCCCCTTGAGTATTTCCCTTCTGGCTGTAGGAATTTGCAGGATTTGGGTTTGGCCAGTCTAGAGAAAAGAAGGACTAGGGAGGACATGACAGCAGGTATTTGAGGGGCTACCACAAAGAGGAAGAGGTCAACTTATTTTCCGAAGTACCCGAAAGCGAGACAAGAAACATTGGATAGAAACTAATCAAGGAGAGAAGCAACCTAGAATTAAGGAGAAACTTCCTAACAGGGAGTTAGGAACAATTAATCAGTCGAATAGCTGGCCTTCAGAAGTTGTGGATGCTCCATCACTGGAAGTTTTTAAGACATGCCTGGACAGTCACTTGTCTGGAATGGTCACTTCTCATCCAAGAAGCTTCTTCACCTCTGACTGGATCAGGGGTCAGCAACTTTGGGCTCTTTGGGCCCTCTGCTGTGGCTCCCTGTTGGGTGATCCCACCACTGGCTGGCCCCACCCCTCACCCTCTCCTACCGGTCAGTTCCTCGCCTGGCCTGAGAAAGATAAGGGCGACGGTGAGGGATGGAGAAGCAGCCAGGGCAGAGACAGAGAGATACAGAGAGAGGGGGAGAGAGAGAGAGAGACATAGAGAGATACAGAGAGAGAGGGAGGGAGGGAGGGGAGAGAGAGATATGTCGAAAGGATTTTGTGGTTCCCGGTGTTTTCTTTTCTGTGGGAAACGGGTCCAAATGACTCTTTGAGTGTTTAAGGTTGTGCTAAACTATAGCACAAATACACCCTTTTGCCTACTGAGCCCTCCACAATCAGTTGTTGATGTAATCTATTCACTAGTAGCCAAATCTTGATGATTCTACAGGCCAGGGCTCTCCACATATCTTCTGATCTTGCACGACTTCTTTGAGTTGTTCTTTGTTCTGGCTCAGCTTTGATGGTGTCCAGCCGTCGTGTTCTTTGCCGACCTGGTTTCCTTTTACCGTTCACCCCTTCCAGACATGATTGGGTTCTCCATTGAGTTCTCCTGCATGACATAGCCAAAGTAAGTGAGATGTTACCAAAGGTGCTTTTTCAGGAGGCAATTGGACTTTCTTGTTTTTTCCTTTGAAGATGTTTCGCTCCTCATCCAAGAAGCTTCTTCTTCGGCTCTGACTGGTGGGTGGGGAATGGAATCCAGTCAGAGCTGAAGAAGTTTCTTGGATGAGAGTAGAATAGAATAAGGATAGAATGGAATGGAATGAGTGGAGTGGAGTGGAGTGGAGTGGAGTGGAGTGGAGTGGAGTGGAGTGGAGTGGAGTGGAGTGGAGTGAGTAGAGTAGAGTAGAGTAGAGTAGAGTAGAGTAGAGTAGAGTAGAATAGAATAGAATAGAATAGAATAGAATAGAATAGAATAGAATAGAATAGAATAGAATAGAATAGAATTATGGAATGAAAAAGACAAGAGAAGATATTTCTGAATGGATGGTGGGAAACTTCAGAGCTGAAGAAGTTTCTTGGATGAGAGTAGAATAGAATAAGGATAGAATGGAATGGAATGAGTGGAGTGGAGTGGAGTGGAGTGGAGTGGAGTGGAGTGGAGTAGAGTGGAGTAGAGTAGAGTAGAGTAGAGTAGAGTAGAATAGAATAGAATAGAATAGAATAGAATAGAATAGAATAGAATTATGGAATGAAGAAGACAAGAGAAGATATTTCTGAATGGATGGTGGGAAACTTCAGAGCTGAAGAAGTTTCTTGGATGAGAGTAGAATAGAATAAGGATAGAATGGAATGGAATGAGTGGAGTGGAGTGGAGTGGAGTGGAGTGGAGTGGAGTGGAGTGGAGTAGAGTAGAGTAGAGTAGAGTAGAGTAGAGTAGAGTAGAATAGAATAGAATAGAATAGAATAGAATAGAATAGAATAGAATAGAATAGAATAGAATAGAATAGAATTATGGAATGAAAAAGACAAGAGAAGATATTTCTGAATGGATGGTGGGAAACTTCAGAGCTGAAGAAGTTTCTTGGATGAGAGTAGAATAGAATAAGGATAGAATGGAATGGAATGAGTGGAGTGGAGTGGAGTGGAGTGGAGTGGAGTGGAGTGGAGTGGAGTAGAGTAGAGTGGAGTGGAGTGGAGTAGAGTAGAGTAGAGTAGAATAGAATAGAATAGAATAGAATAGAATAGAATAGAATAGAATAGAATAGAATAGAATAGAATAGAATAGAATAGAATTATGGAATGAAGAAGACAAGAGAAGATATTTCTGAATGGATGGTGGGAAACTTCAGAGCTGAAGAAGTTTCTTGGATGAGAGTAGAATAGAATAAGGATAGAATGGAATGGAATGAATGGAATGGAGTGGAGTGGAGTGGAGTGGAGTGGAGTGGAGTGGAGTGGAGTAGAGTAGAGTAGAGTAGAGTAGAGTAGAGTAGAGTAGAGTAGAGTAGAGTAGAGTAGAGTAGAGTAGAATAGAATAGAATAGAATAGAATAGAATAGAATAGAATAGAATAGAATAGAATAGAATAGAATTATGGAATGAAGAAGAGAAGACAAGACAAGAGAAGATATTTCTGAATGGATGGTGGGAAACTTCAGAGCTTCTTGGGTGAGAAGCGAAACATCTTCAAAGAAAAAAACCAGAAAGTCCAGTTGCCTCTTGAAAAAAGCACCTTTGAGACAACCATGACCTGGATGGCTGAGAATCTCCACAGACATAAGTCATCCTTAGCCGGGAAATATTAAACATCCCCACTTACTTCAATGCTATTTAAGGGCAGCCTTGGGGTGGCATAAATTCTGTTCGCCTTCATCACCCACATCTTTGGACCGTAGCCCAAAGTGACCGGCAGGAACAGGGAGTAGAGACAATACAATAAGATTGTTCATGGTGGCATCCAATTTCATGCTGGTGGAGCTTTCTGCAAACTCAAGGATGGCTAGAGAGCCCTCGGACGAGGTTCTTAATCTCACGGTAAATGAGACATATCTCCAGAGGGTGAAACGATTGTACAAAACAAATTGTATTACATTTATTGTGTCAGATGGCACCCTGGGGAAGGGCGATGTATCACGAAGGTAACCATGCGTTGCCTTGGATGGGGCCATTTGTCTTCTCTTTAAATAATGAGGTCTTTCTGTTATCTTTTGGGTTTCGGTGTATTCTTTTTTTTTTTTAGAAATAGAATAGAATTCTTTATTGGACACACAAGGAATTTGTGTGTCCAAGTGTGATTGGACACACAAGGAATTTGTCTTTGGTGCATACGCTCTCAGTGTACATAAAAAGAAGAAGAATAAAATACATTCATCAAGAATCATAAGATACAACACATAGTGATAGTCATAGTTACTAATAAGCAATCACATTGCACTAGCAAACAATAAAAACAATATAAATCGTAAAGATACAAGCAACATTGTTATAGTCATAAGTGGGAAGAGATAGGTACTAGGAAGGGTGAGAAGAATACAATACAATACAATACAATACAATACAATACAATACAATACAATACAATACAACACAACACAACACAACACAATACAATACAATACAATACAATACAATACAATACAATACAATACAATTCTTTATTGGCCAAGTGTGATTGGACACACAAGGAATTTGTCTTCGGTGCATATGCTCTCAGTGTACATAAAAAGAAAAGATAAATTCGTCAAGAATCATAAGGTGCAACACTTAATGATAGTCATAGGGTACAAATAAGCAATCAAATCATACTAGGAAACAATCAATAAAAATTGTAAGGCTACAGCAACAAGTTACAGTCATACAGTCATAAGTGGGAGGAGATGGGTGGTGGGAACGATGAGAACATTGATAGTAATGTAGACTTAGTGAATAGTTTGACAGCGTTGAGGGAATTATTTGTTTAGAGTGATGGCGTTTGGGAAAAAATTGTCCTTGTGTCTAGTTGTTCTGGAGTGCAGTGCTCCATAGCATCGTTTTGAGGGTAGGAGTTGAAACAATTGATGTCCAGGATGCGAGGGGTCTGTAGATATTTTCACAGCCCTCTTTTTGACTCGTGCAGTATACAGGTCCTCCATGGAAGGCAGGTTGGTAGCAATTGTTTTTTCTGCAGTTCTAATTATCCTCTGAAGTCTGTGTCTGTCTTGTTGGGTTGCAGAACCAAACCAGACAGTTATGGAGGTGCAGATGACAGACTCAATAGATCCTCTGTAGAACTGGATCAGCAGCTCCTTGGGCAGTTTGAGCTTCCTGAGTTGGCACAGAAAGAACATTCTTTGTTGTGTTTTTTTGATGACGTTTTTGATATTAGGTGTCCATTTTTAGTCTTGAGATATGGTAGAACCTAGAAACTTGAAGGTCTATACTGCTGATACTGTGTTGTCTATTCTTTTTGACTCATGCAGTATACAAGTCCTCAATGGAAGGCAGGTTGGTAGCCATTGTTTTATTCTGCAGTTCTAATTATCCGTTGAAGTCTGTGTCTGTTTTTGTATTCCTGGTAAGCGTCCATCGGGGGAAAAAAAAATTAGGTTTAAATTAAAAAAAAAAGAAGAAGAAGAATAAGGAAGCATTGTTATATGGCTTTGGCCCCAAATCTTCACATTTCCCCAAGCAGAGACCTCATCCATGCTTAGAAAACACCCGGAAAGCTCAATCCTGTAAGAGAAATTGAGAAGATGAAGAAACATCTGGAACTGGTGTCATTTCTAGACCGTTGCCAAACAATCCCGCAGAGGTTTGTGTCTATGTAGACTGTAGGGGTCAAATTTGATTTGTAAGCTTGTTTTCTGCTTCTTTCTCCCTGCCCCCTGCCGCCTCTTCTCCATAAATTAACCCACTTAATTGGGTTTGCAAGAAACATTGAATTAGCCAGTCTACCGCATTTTAGCCTTGCAAATTGCCCTCTCTCTGCCATCTGTCTACATTGCTGTTGGAGTGAGACCATGGCAATTGGGAAAGGGGGGTGGGGGGGCGCAGAAGGGAATTAGCTTGGACTCGCTACGAAAACAGAAGGGAGCAAGGTCTGACCGCCCCCATCCCAATGGTTCGAGCGATAGGACCACATGATCAAAACCCTACCTGATTTTTTTTTTTACAACGGATATAGAAAGCTCCAAGAAATAGAAGAAAACAAGGTCAAAATATAGACAGTTCTCAACTTACAACAGTTTGTTTAGTGACCTTTCAATGTTATGACGGCGCTGAAAAAGAATAGAATAGAATAGAATAGAAGGAGGAGGAGGTGGAGGTGGAGGTGGAGGTGGAGGAGGGAAAGAAGAGGTAGTAGGAGAAGAATGAGAGAAGTAGCAAAAGGAATAGAATAGAACAAAATGCAAAATGGAATGGAATGGAATGGAATGGAATGGAATGGAATGGAATGGAATAGAATAGAATAGAATAGAATAGAATAGAATAGAATAGAATAGAATAGAATAGAAAATATGGAATGGAATGGAATGGAATGGAATGGAATGGAATGGAATAGAATAGAATAGAATAGAATAGAATAGAACAGAAAATATGGAATGGAATGGAATGGAATGGAATAGAATAGAATAGAATAGAATAGAATAGAATAGAATAGAATAGAATAGAATAGAATAGAATAGAATAGAACAGAAAATATGGAATGGAATGGAATGGAATGGAATGGAATGGAATAGAATAGAATAGAATAGAATAGAATAGAATAGAATAGAATAGAATAGAATAGAATAGAAAATATGGAATGGAATGGAATGGAATGGAATGGAATGGAATGGAATGGAATGGAATGGAATAGAATAGAATAGAACAGAAAATATGGAATGGAATGGAATGGAATGGAATGGAATGGAATGGAATGGAATGGAATAGAATACAAATAGAATAGAATAGAATAGAATAGAATAGAATAGAATAGAATAGAATAGAATAGAATAGAATAGAATAGAATAGAAAATATGGAATGGAATGGAATGGAATGGAATGGAATGGAATGGAATAGAATAGAATAGAATAGAATAGAATAGAATAGAATAGAATAGAATAGAATAGAACAGAAAATATGGAATGGAATGGAATGGAATGGAATGGAATGGAATAGAATAGAATAGAATAGAATAGAATAGAATAGAATAGAATAGAATAGAATAGAATAGAACAGAAAATATGGAATGGAATGGAATGGAATGGAATAGAATAGAATAGAATAGAATAGAATAGAATAGAATAGAATAGAATAGAATAGAATAGAATAGAATAGAACAGAAAATATGGAATGGAATGGAATGGAATGGAATGGAATGGAATGGAATGGAATAGAATAGAATAGAATAGAATAGAATAGAATAGAATAGAATAGAAAATATGGAATGGAATGGAATGGAATGGAATGGAATGGAATGGAATAGAATAGAATACAAATAGAATAGAATAGAATAGAATAGAATAGAATAGAATAGAATAGAATAGAATAGAATAGAATAGAATAGAATAGCAGAGTTGGAAGGGACCTTGGAGGTCTTCTAGTCCAACCCCCTGGAATAGAATAAAATAGAATAGAAAAATTGGAATGGAATGGAATGGAATAGAATAACTTTATTGTCACTTTGAATGTATACTAATTGGCATACATTAAGAATGGAATTTCGTTGCATACAGCTTTTAAAGGGTTACCACCTCCAATTTTACACTTTATAAACATGACAAGATAAATAAACAGATAAACACAAAATTATGTATCTACCCACATATATTCTATGACACAAAAAAACAAAAGGGACTTAGGACCGCATTTCATACTTACGACCGTTTGTTACGTGATCAAAATTCGGATGCTGGGCAACAGGTTCATACTTATGATGGTCGCAGTGTCCCGGAGTCATATTGATCTCCTTTTGCGACCTTCAGTCCTTCCGAGGTGGGTAAAATGAGGACCCAGATTGTTGGGGCCATAAACTGACTCTGTAAAACCGCTTAGAGAGGGCTGTAAAAGCACACTGTGAAGCGGTATATAAGTCTAAGGGCTATTGCTATCTCTGCTGTGGTGGCGCAGTGGTCAGAATGCGATATTGCAGGCTAATTTGTGCTCACTGCCAGCACTTCAATTCTCACGGGTTCAAGGTTGACTCAGCCTTCCATCCTTCCGAGGTTGGTAAAATGAGGACCCAGATTGCTGGGGGCAAGAGGCTGACTTGGTAAACCCTTCCTTCCTTCCTTCCTTCCTTCCTTCCTTCCTTCCTTCCTTCCTTCCTTTCCTTCCTTCCTTCCTTCCTTCCTTCCTTCCTTGTTAGAATGTATATTGCAGGCTAATTCTGCCAATTGTTAGCAGTTCGATTCTGACCGGCTTGAGGTTGACTCAACCTTCTGTCCTTTCGAGGTGGGTAAAATGAGGACCCAGATTGTTGGGGGGGGGGTTGGAGGCTGACTCTGTAAAACCGCTTAGAGAGGGCTGTAAAAGCACACTGTGAAGCGGTATATAAGTCTAAGGGCTATTGCTATTGGTATTGAATTTAGGAGCACCCTGCGGACAGAACAGGGTGAAACCGACTCTTCCCAAGTCGCTTGAGAAAGTATCTGCTCCCTCCTTATTTATTCCGCCTATATGTTGAATATCTCTCCAGGGAGGCTGGATTGAAAGACGGGAACGTGGCTTTATAGCTGGAGGAAGGTACATCAATACCGTTTGCTCTGCTAATGACCCTACATTGACAGCTGAAAAAAAAGCCAACGATCTGGAAGATCCAGCTAAGAAAATCAGGGAGTGGAATGAAAAAAAAAACACCATGAGAATATGATGAAATATAAAAGAAGGCTAAATTGATCCCAACAGGTAGAACAACCTGTCTTAGAACCGACAATGAGGATACTGAAGTGATGCTCTTTTTTTTTTTTTATGTTCTCTGAGTTTGATTGTTTTCTTGTAGACATTTCATCACCCGATGAAGCAATGAATGATGTTACCTAGTTGGGTCATGAAACGTCTGAAAAAACCCCCACCAAGCTCAGAGGGCCCAAGGACTCTCCCAGTTGTTGTCCTCCTCCTCCTCCTCCTCCTCCTCCTCCTCCTCCTCCTCCTCCTCCCTTCTAGCACTGATGATATTATCTAGTTGGGTCATGAAATGTCTGAAAAACCCCCCACCAAACTCAGAGGGCCCAAGGACCCTCCCAGTTCACTTCCTCCTCCTCCTCCTCCTCCTCCTCCTCTCCTCCTCCTCCTCCTCCTCCTCCTCCTCCTCCTCCTCTCTTCTAGCACTGATAATGTTACCAAGTTGGGTCATGAAACGTCCGCAAGAAAACTGCCAAGCTCAGAGAGCCCCAAGGGCCTCTCCTTTGAACTCTGAGTTACAAACGTTCTCCTTTATTAGATGCTGAAGGGGTGGATGGTTTTTTGATCAATTACCTGTAGTAAGTGACGTACCTTCAGACTAGGACTTGTTTGAGTAAGATGAAGTCCTTGGAAAACGTACTCGCCTACTGTGAGATGTTTATATGGTAGTTGCAGTGATCCGAATTGGGCAGGTAATGGTTTTGCCCGGATACTCTATGGAAGCAAATTTGGATTTGGAAAAAACAGATAATAATAATTATTAATAATAATAATATAATAATAATAATAATAATAATAATAATAATAATAATAATAATAATAATAATAATAATAATAATAATTTTATTTCTATACCGCCCTTCTCCCGAAGGACTCAGGGCGGTGTACAGCCAATTTAAAAACACAAGACACAACAATAATTAAAAATTAAAATAATTAAATAGATTAGGCCGATTTAAAACCCAAAGATTAAAATACCCCAATTTAAAATTATTATATTGACAGCCTGCCTGGCGGAACAACAGGGTCTTCAGTGCTCAGCGGAATAGGATAGGAAGCTTATTGATGCTGGGGTTGGAGAGAAGACTGAGAGTAGCCTGGATACTCAAGAAGAGAAGCAAGGATTACAGATGTCCTTTTTCAAGAGGCCACTGGACTTTCTGTTTTTTCTTTTGAAGGCGTTTCGCTTCTCATCCAAGAAGCTTCTTCAGCTCTGACTTGGACGGTGGGGAATGAGAGGATTGATCCTCCTTGCAGACAGCTGGTCATTTGCATCCTTTTGGAGAGCCATTGAGGCCACTTGGAGGTCTATCTGTGTCCTCGGGGTCACCTGAGTGGTGTAAATGGTTGTGGACAGCGGTGGGTTTCGAATATTCTTACCACTAGTTCGCCACACACACGCTCGCTTCGCGTGCGCGCCTTACACGCACTCACCCGGCCTTCCGCGCACATGCTTTGCTTGCTCGTGGGTCTTCCGTGCATGCGCCCGGCCTCAGAAACGTACCTAAATAGAACATCATAGAGCCGGGGTGGGTGGACGGCCCTACCTCGTCGGAACTAGTACGAACCGGCTGAATACCACCTCTGGTTTTGAGCCTTCTTGGAACTGCTGAAAGGACTGTGTTGTAGACTGGTGATAGATGATGTTGCATTCCCCTTCCCTTTGTTGAGAGAGGGCTGTTCAATTTGGACCTAGAGTGCCTCTTGGACCCCTCTTTCAAAGCAATGGTCCTCTCTGTCCGAAATGTGGACTTCGCTGCAGTGGTGAAATCCACATTTTTTTTACTACCGGTTCTGTGGGCGTGGCTTGGTGGGCATGGTGTGGCTTGGTGGGTGTGGCTTGGTGGGCGTGGCAGTGCAAAATCTCCATTCCCACCCCACTCCAGGAGAAGGATACTGCAAAATCTCCATTCTCACCCCACTCCAGGAGAAGGATACTGCAAAATCCCCACCCCATTCTCACCCATTCCAGGGGGAGGGATACTGCAAAATCCCCATTCCCTCCCCACTCCAGGGGGAGGATACTGCAAAATCGCTATTCCCTCCCCACTCCTGGGGGAAGGATACTGCAAAATCCCCATTCCCTCCCCGCTCTGGGGCCAGCCAGAGGTGGTATTTGCTGGTTCTCCAAACTACTCAAAATTTCTGCTACCAGTTCTCCAGAACCTGTCGGAACCTGCTGGATTTCACCCCTGCTTTGCTGTCTTCAAAAGGAAGGCCTTTGTCTTTGAAATGCAGATGGATTGCCGAATCTGGTCCTGATGGGTTTGTTCTCCTCTATTCACCCTGGTGGTGTAAAATAGACCTGGATGATTGAGAATCTCCATAGACAAGGATCACAGATCAAATGAGAGTTCAGAGACATTTTTTTGAGCTCCTTATATGAAGACCTAACTCTTCTAAGAGATCCATAATGGTGGGAAAGGGGGAAGGAAGGAAGAAGAGATGGATCAATAGTAAGGTGGTTGGATTGGATGACGGTGTCAATAGGTTCCACTGTCAGAAGTTGACAACAGAGCCCTCTAGAATAGGTCTTTCTAGATAGCTGATGACTTAATGACATATGATCAGCCAATTGATCAATCAATCAATGCATCGCCAAAGGCAACATGGAAGGATGGTCAGTTACATGGCTCCAGGGTGAAATCCAGCAGGTTCTGACAGGTTCTGGAGAACCGGTAGCGGAAATTTTGAGTAGTTCGGAGAACCGGCAAATACCACCTCTGGCTGGCCCCCGAGTGGGGTGGGAATGGAGATTTTGCAATATCCTTCACCCAGGAGTGGGGAGGGAATGGGGATTTTGCAGGATCCTTCCCCTGCCACACCCACCAAGCTACGCCCATCAAGCCACACCACGCCCACAGAACCGTAGTGTAAAACAATTTGGATTTCACCACTGCATGGCTCCCAACAGGGACACGTGGTTTCAAATCGGTGGGTGCATCTGGGTGCTTGAATCCCTGCCTTTTTGATATGTATAGGAGACCTGCCCTGCCCATGTAAAGAGGGTGGGGCTTCGATTGGCCAGTTGAAAGCCGAAGACGGTGGATCGGTTTCTTCTCATTTATCCCATACCGCTGGATGCAAATTCCTGCTTTTTGAATAACTGAATAACAGAGTTGGAAGGGACCTTGGAGGTCTTCTAGCCCAACCCACTGCTGAAGCAGGAGACCCCATATCAGTGATGGCTAACCTTTTCTTTCTCGGGTCCCAAAAGCATGCGTGCCTGCGTGATAGCGCACACGTGCCCTCATCCATAATGCCAGCCCCCGCCCCCTGCACATGCGTGTGCAACCTCCCGCACTGCCCCGCCCTCCTGCGCAGGCATGTGCAAACCTTCCCGTGCTCCCCCTACCTCTGCGCTCCCGGACTTCCAGTAGGCCCATTTTTTGCCCTCCCCAGGCTCTGGAGGCTTTCTGGAGCTTCTAGGAGGGCGAAAATGGCCTCCACTGGCCCTCCAGAGGACAGAAACAGTACGTTTATTCCCACTTCCGGTACTTTTGGGAGGCCCGTTTTTCACCCGCCCAGAGCCTCCATGCGAGCCCTGTACTTACCTGGCATCCAAAATTGGCTGCGTGGAGACTTCTTTGAGGGGCGGGGCGGCATGGGCATGCGTGCGCGTCTCCCACATGCGTGACAGAGACCCGAAAATCAGCTGGCTGGCAAGAGGCGCTCGATGTGCAGTGGAGCTGACCCAGGGTGACGGCTCGCGTGCCCACAGAAATGGCTCCACGTGCCACCTGTGGTACGCGGGCCATAGGTTCGCCATCACGACCCTGTACCATTCTAGACAAGTGGTTGTCCAATCTCTTCTTAAAAACCTCCAGTGATGGAGCAACCCCAACTTCTGGAGGCAACTTCCATTCCACGGATCAATTGTTCCCGCTGGTAGGAAGTTTCTCCTTAGTTCTAGGTTGCTTCTCTCCTTGATCCGTTTCCATCCATCCCTTCTTGTCTCGCCTTCTTGCCTTGGCTGACATGGCCAAAATATTCTCTAGGGTTTCCCTATAAACACCCAGGATTCAGTGTCTGGTGACAGCTGCCCAGCTGCCCACCTTGGCTTCAAACTTTGTGGTTCAAAGCAGTTTGTTAAGGGTTCCCGAGAATGCAAATCCATCTGTTGGTCGACTCTGTGAACCTTTGCCGATAGCTGTAAGCAGAACGGACTCTTTCACGGAGGCTTTTCCATTGGCACCAAGAAAGGGGTCAGCTGCTCCTGCTTATCTTAGGGGTTTAAGCTGTTCCTGGTGTGTTCCTTTTCCCCGCAGCTGCTGGGCCCTTTGCTTTGAAACTGGACATGCTCTACCCTAAGTCAAAGCTATGCTAGGATTGTTGAGCGTTTGCCCACATATTTTTTGGGGAAAGGCTGTGGATTCCTCTGGAGCTGGAACCCTAGTTTTAGGATGCCTGACCAGCCCTGGGATGCAGCTGTTGGGTGTAGAAGATGCTCCTGCTAAGAATGGAGGCTGAATTTGCTTTGAAAAAAAAAACAAAAACAAAGAACCAGAACAAGCATCGTGGAAGAGGTCACACCCTGGCCCAGAAGGACAGTTTCAGGGAAGGACTAGAGTGGAGAAAAGGCATTGGAGACCTTTTCTTAAGCTCTGGAATGCTGAAGGGCTCACTGGTTTCTATCCAAGCACCAGTCTAAACATAGCCTCTTGTCTACTTTAGGGACACAAGTGGGAGAAATCAAAATGTAAGTGGAGCAGACCCCGAACGCAGCAGTTGTTAAGAAATACTATGAGTTGGCCAAGGTTGGCTGAAGGACACAACCAGTTGGGGGCATAGTGCCTGTTGCTCGTTGAATGAAGCTTGTTCTGGGTGTTTTGGGCAGCTGTGAGTTTCAAACAATCTTTCCAGGGTTGGCTGTTATCTCCGTAAGCTTGTTCAGGCAGCAACCCACAAATGCACAACAACTTGGGGAATTTATCTCTCGTTGATTGAGATGGTCTTCAGACACGGTGATCTTTTTTTAAGGAGGACAATACAACAGCTCCAGGGATGGTAATCGATCTCCCACAAGTATGTGAGAATCCAGGCCTTCTGCAAGGAGGGGAATCAGGAAAGCGAAGATGGTGGTAGCCATCATGGGATCGAAGTCCACTCCCTTCATACATGTGTGAGATGCCACAGCATACATGGATGGGGTGAATACATTGACCAAATTCACTTAAGAGCTGTCTCACTTTGCAAGAGAAATTTTGGACTTAATTGTGATTGTGTAAGTCAAGGACTAAGGGATGTGGTGGCTCAGTGGCTAAGATGCTGAGCTTGTCGATCGAAAGGTCGGGAGTTCAGAGGTTCGAATCCCTAGTGCCACGTAACGGGGTGAGCTCCCGTGACTTGTCCCAGCTTCTGCCAACCTAGCAGTTCGAAAGAACGTAAAAAATGCAAGTAGAAAAAATATAGGGACCACCTTTGGTGGGAAGGGAACAGCGTTCCGTGCGCCTTTGGCGTTGAATCATGCCAGCCACATGACCATGGAGACATCTTCGGACAGCGCTGGCTCTTCGGCTTTGAAACGGAGATGAGCACCGCCCCCTAGAGCCAGGAACAACTAGCACATATGTGCGAGGGGAACCTTTACCGTTACCTTTTAAGTCAAGGCCTACTTGTATAAAGATATTTATTACCAGTATAAAATATAGAGACATTTTATTGAAAAGTAGAAAGATCCTCAAATGTTTTACTTCTGTGTTGAATTCTTCCCAATGTCTTGCTCAACTATCACATTTTTAAAAAGGCGAAATAGGGCTGTGGACTTTATCATTATAATTTTGGTCAGCTGAGATTTCAGCTAGGCGGAAAAATGGGGGGGGAATTAGTTGTTTCTCCATTCCCCCCCAGAACTTTACACTTTTAATCAAAACATTCTCTCCCACAAAGTTTTGTGTAACGTGCTGCGTCGTTCCGCCATCTTGATTTTAACCATTTTCTATCATTTGTGCAGTGTGATCTGGATAAATGATAAACTTAATTTCAAGGAAAGGATGAGGGCTGAAGAGCATGGGGAACCCAGACTCTGAACTTCCTTCTCCGCATATTGATGGATGCATCTTGTAATAAGCATTAACGATGTCCTTTTCCCATTAGTGCTTCAAAGTCAACATTAAATCCCAGACAAGGCGCCACTGGGTGTGTGTGTGTGCTTAGACATTCAGTGTTTATTCTGTATTCTGTATTCATTTTCCTAGCTGCAGTTGTGCATTCAGCTTTAAACCCTGGACAGCCACTTGTCTGAAATGATATCATTGGAAGGGACCTTGGAGGTCCCCTTTGCTCAAGCAGGAGATCCAGTGCCATTTCAGACGAATTGACTGTCCATCTTGACTTAAAAACCTCCAGCGATGGAGAATTTACAACTTCTGGAGACAAGTTAATTGTTCTCACTGTCAGGGAAGTTCCTCCTTCGTTCCAGGTTGCTTCTCTTCTTGATTAGTTTCCATCCGTTGCTTCTTGTCTTGCCTTCAGGGGATTTGGCGTATAGGTTGACCCAGTGGTGGGATTCAAATAATTTAACAACCGATTCTCTGCCCTAATGACCAGCTGGGTACGCATGGCTCAGTGGTCATGTGGCCGTGTGGGTGTGGCCAACTCAACATCACTCACGTGGATGGCGCTTCGCCTTAGCTGTTACAATGTAATAAGGGTTAAGCAGAGAGGCAGTTTCTGTAAGCAGGGCAATAAGGATTAGGCTAGAAATAGCACCAGAATGTTTCCTTCTTGTCTTCCTTACAGGATTAGCCCTGTAAAGGGGGGAAAAAAAACAAAATAAGATTTCTTCCAACAACCGGTTTCTCCAAACTGCTTAGAAAGTTACAACCGGTTCTCCCGAATAGGTGCGAACTGGCTGAATCCCACCACTGGGTTGGTGGATGGACCCCCCACCTCTTCTTTGGGGCAGCCCCTCAAATATTGGAAGAGTGCCATCATGTCTCCCCTAATCCTTCTTTTCATTAGACTAGACATACCCAATTCTGCAAGTAATCGAAGAGCTGTTTATTAGAAACCCCCCCTCCCCAAGTTATATAGAGTATGTCCCAAATATACTTTTGGAAAACATAGCTAAGAATGAACAAAATGAACCTTGGATTTAATCAACTAAGATGATTAGGGGACTAGAGGCTAAAACATATGAAGAACGGTTGCAGGAACTGGGTATGTCTAGTTTTGGTGAAAAGAAGGACCAGGGGAGACATGATAGCAGTCTTCCGATATCTCAGGGGCTGCCCCAAAGAAGAGGGAGTCAAGCTATTCTCCAAAGCCCCTGAGGGCAGGACAAGAAACAATGGATGGAAACTAATCAAGGAGAGAAGCAACCTTGGAACTAAGGAGAAACTTCCTAAGACTGAGGACAATTAACCAGTGGAACAGCTTGCCACCAGAAGTTGTGGGTGCTTTATCATTGGAAGTTTTTAAAAAGAGATTAGACAACCATTTGTCTGAAATGGTATAGAGCAGCAGTCACCAACTGGTGGTCCATGAGAAAATTTTGGTGGTCCACAGAAAAATTAATTGCATTTCTAATATTGCACTAAATCAGAGGTCCTCAAACTACGGCCCCTGGGCCGGATACGTGCAATGAACGTTTGTGTTGCTGCAGAGAGTCTCCCCCTTTGGGGTCTTTTTGTGTGGGTCGGAGGGGGGCAGGAATTCAGACTTGGGGTCTGCTTCAGCCTCCTGTGTGGGGCTTTGGGTGAAGGCTGGAGGGAAATGCTGCTGGTGACAAAGAGAAGAGGCCTTGTTCGGTGAGAACTGAATCATGGCCTGGAACTGGCTGACCAGTCCGCTGAGCCTCCAGGCACCGGTACCTGGCCATGCATTTCCGCAGGTCTTCCCTCTGCTTGGAAAGCCTATGCTCGTAGTCCTCAGTGAGGTGCTTCTGCTGAGGCTCCTTCTCGGCCAGATCCAATTTGAACTGAGCCAGCTGTTTTGCCAACTCTTTCTCGTGGTGGCTGCTTAGCTCCAATTAAGGGCCTTAAGGAGCCGGGTGGGCAGGTGAGGAGTGGCTGGGAGGGGAGGGCGAATAGAGGCTGGCGAGGCGCCCCTTGACATGAGTGACATTGAGTTGGTCACGCCCACCGAGTCACATGACCACCTAGCCACGCCCAGCCAGCCAGTCATTAGGCAAATCATATTAGTGGTCCGCGAGATTTAAAATTATGAATTTAGTGGTGCCTGAGGTCTGAAAGTTTGGTATAGAGTTTCCTGCTTGAGCAGGGGGTTGGACTAGAAGACCTCCAAGGTCCCTTCCAACTCTATTCTGATTCAGTTGATTCAGCGATTAAAATAATTCTCGGTCAGATTCTTGAATTGCATTTCACAAGTCCTGGTCAATTCACCCTCACGTGTGCCGTGCACCTAGCAAATCCAGGAAAATAAAACCGCAGAGATCCAAGAGCTAAATTTAGAAGGGATTGCATGCATGCAGCCGTCGCATCTTGCTAATACCTGAGATACTTCCAATTCTTTGCCTTACACAACCCTGGTAAATATTTAGCCGGCCTCTACTGTAAATAGAAATGATAGCCGATGCACCTGCTTGACCTCAATTAATGGCTATTTGCAAATGGGAGCTAAATCAAAATGAAAATGTCGAATCGAAGCAGGCAAGGGTTAAGTGTTCAAGACATTTCTGGAAAAGAAGGACTGTTTTGTTTTTTGTTTTTTTTTGTAGCTGGGACCTTAAATACCAAATAGTGAAATGTATTGCTAAAGGTATAATCCACTTCTATCCAGCAAAATGATGGATAGTTATTTACATTGGACACCCAGAATACAGAGAGGTGGAAGGGACCTTGGAAGTCTTCCAGTTCACCTGGAGACCCTAAACCATTCTAGACAAAGGGCTTTAACAGAGAGATACAGATTAACAGAGTTTGGAAGGGACTTCCAACTAGTCCACCCCCCCAAAAAAGCAGGAGACCTTACACCATTTCTGACAGATGGCGGTCCAGTTTCTTCTTGAAAGCTTGAAAAGTGTTTTCAGTTTTATTTTTTTATACACATAATATAAAATGTTCATTTTCTTATACATAATTAATCATATATTATATATATATATATATATATATATATATATATATATATATATATATATATATATTATATATATATATATATATATTCCTTAAAGGAAGCATTAAAATAAGACATTTTTAATTACATTTGGGATTGCTCTTCTACCCTTTCTTCCCTCTTTTCGCAACAAACCTTCTTCTTCTTCTCCTTTTTTTCCCTTCCCAGCCTCCTCTCCTCTCTTACTTTCTCCTTCCTCCTCTCCTACCTCATCCTACTTCCCCTTCCTTTCCCCTCACTCCTCTCTTCTTTTCCCCCTTCTCACCTTCTCTGCTACTCCTGTCCCTGCCCTTCCTTCCTCTCCATTTATTTATTTATTTATTTATTTATTTATTTATTTATTTATTTATTTATTTATTTATTTATTATATTTATATACCACCCTTCTCTCGAAGGACTCAGGGCAGTGAACAGCCAAGATCAAATACATAAATATAAAAGTTAAAAACAATTTAAAACCAGATTAAATACTTTGGCCCACAATTAAAAACATCCCTTTTCTATTTCTTCCTTTCCTCTCATTCCCTCTCCTCTTCCTCCCCTCTCCTCCCCTCTCCTTTGCATAATGGGAGATTTTAAGGTGATTGTTGATAACGTGTTAGACTATAAATCAACTAAAATAAATAAAAATCCAAGAAAGACACTTCCGAAGCTCCCACAATTTCTGAAGGCAACTTCTGTTTCATGGTTGATTGTTCTCACTGTCAGAAAATGTCTCCTTATTTCCAGGTTGAATCTCTCCTTGATCAGTTTCCATCCATTATTTCCTTGTCTGGCCTTCAGGTGCTTTGGAAAATAACTTGACCCCCCTCCTCTCTGTGGCAGCCCCTCAAATACTGGAAGACTGCTATCATGTCTCCTCTGGTCCTTCTCTTCACTAGACTAGCCATGCCCAGTTCCTGCAACTGTTCCTCAACCTTCAGTGATGGAGAACTCACAACTTCTGGTGGCAAGCTGTTCCACTGGTTAATTGTTCTCATCGTTAGGAAATTTCTCCTTAGTTCCAGGTTGGTTCTCTCCTTGATTACTTTCCATCCGTTGCTTCTTGTCCTGCCTTCTGGTGCTTTGGAAAAATAGGTGAGGACAATTAATCGGTGCTTCCAGAAGTTGTTTTAAGAAGAGACTAGATAACCATTTGTCTGAAATAGTACAAGCTCTCCTGCCTGAGCAGGGGGTTGGACTAGAAGACCTCCAAGGTCCCTTCCCACTCTTTATTCCATATTCTAGGTCATTCTCCAAAGCACCAGAGAGCAGGACAAGAAACAATGGGTGGAAACTAACCAAGGAGAGAAGCAAACTTCCTAACAATGAAGACAATTAATCAGTGAAATGACTTGCCTCCAGAAGTTGTAAATGCGCCATCCCTGGAGGTTTTAAAGACGAGATTGGATAACCATTTGTATGAAATGATACAGAGGCAGTGATGGGATTCAGCCAGTTTAGCTGAACTGCTCGTTAAATTGCTGGCTGAACCCTCCCCTCCCTGCTCTTTCCAGGAGTCCCCACATGCCCCATTTTTGCTCCCAGGAAGCTGCAGGGAGGCCTACGAGGTCCAAAATGGGACACGTGGGGTGTGTGTGCAGTGTGCCCCCTCCACAGCCCGTTTTTGCTCCCAGGGGGGTGCAGGAGGCCGAATGCTGCCTGTCACACCCCCCTGGCCACGCCCACGCCCACCATAGCCTACCCAACCAGCAAGTTATTAGGGCAGAGAAACGGTTGTTAAATTATTTGAATCCCACCACTCTACAGAGGGTTGGACTAGAAGACCTCCAAGGCCCCTTCCAAATCTGTTATCAAATCCTCCCTACCTCTGATTTAAATTCACACTATCCAAAGATACCTCCAGACCAGAGTTGGGTTTCAGCAGGTTCTGACCAGTTCTGGAGAACCGGTAGTGGAAATTTTGAGTAGTTCGGAGAACCGGTAGTAAAAATTCTGACTGGCCCCGCCCCCATCTATTCTCTGCCTCCCGAGTCCCAACTGATTGGGAGGAAATGGGGATTTTGCAGGATCCTTCCCCTGGATTGGGGAGGGAATGGAGATTTTACAGTATCCTTCCCCTGCCACGCCTACCAAGCCATGCCATGCCACGCCTACCAAGCCATGCCATGCCACGCCCACTAAGCCACGCCCACAGAACCAGTAGTAAAAATATTTGAAACCCACCACTGCTGCAGACAATGCTGAAAGAAAGGAATCCGTTTCTCCCTCCAGTAACTAATTTTCTGATGGATCATATTTCCTATTGGATTTTTAATCAGTCCTAATAACATTTCTAGCCTATGATCTGATCTGCTTTTCCCTCTTGGCAATTCTGCCACGTATCAGGTTCACGTCTCTTGTTTTCCCACTGAGTGACCTTGAAAGCAAACAAATTTTAAGCTTGTTGGCATAATTGAGACTTTACAGTAGCCAAAAGAAAACGTATTTGGTGGGAGGGAAGAAGGAATTGAAGGGGAAGTTGGCTTTTGTTGTAACGCCGCAGCTTTTAGTTCTTAAACCTATCTGCGAGACCGCCTTCTGCCACCAATAGCCTCCCACCGACCGGTTCGCTCGCACAGAGAGGGCCTCCTCAGGGTGCCGTCGGCCAGACAGTGCTGGCTGGTGACCCCCAGGGGCAGAGCCTTCTCTGTGGCAGCACCTGCCCTCTGGAATGACCTGCCCCCTGAGATACGCACGATATCAGACCTCCGGACTTTTCGTCGGTCCTGAAAACACACTTATTTCATCTAGCCGGGCTGGCTTGATCCCATCCTCTCAGTTTTAATTGAATTCGGTTTTAATTGGGTTGTTTTTAATATCTTGGGCCGAAATTATTTAATTGTTTTTTAAACTGTTTTTAAATTTTATATGCAATGTTTTATCTCGGTTGTACACCTCCCTGAGTCCCGCAGGAGAAGGGCGGTATAGAAATAAAATAAAATAAAAATAAATAAAATAAATAAAATTAAACCACCATGCAACTATTTAGTTCAGGGGTTTGCAACCTTAAATACTCCAAGAGCCATTTGGACCCGTTTCCCACAGAAAAGAAAACACCGGGAGCCACAAAACCTGGGTGGGCGTGGCCAACTCAATGTCACTCACTTCCACCAGTCACATGACCCCCCCTCTAGCCACGCCTACTCAGCTGGTCATTAGGGCAGAGAACCAGTTGTTAAAAAAACACCAGGAACCACAAAATCTTTTTGACAACTCTCTCTCTCTCCCTCCCTCCCTCCCTCCCTCTCTCTCTGTATCTCTCTATGTCTCTCTCTCTGTATCTCTCTGTCTCTGCCCCAGCCACTTCTCCATCACCTGCCGTCGCCCTTACCTTCTCAGGTCAGGCGAGAAGTGACTGGGAGGGGAGGGTGAGGGGGCGGGGCCAGCCAGTGATGGGATCACCTGACAGGGAGCCACAGCAGAGGGCCCAAAGAGCCGCATGCGGCTCTGGAGCCGCAGGTTGCTGACTCCTGATTTAGTTTCTGTAGTTAAAAAAAAAAAAAGAGCAGCTACATTGCAGACGGCGCTGTTCCTTTTAAATTGCATAGACTTCTTTTTTTTAAAAAAACTCTGATTTGGCCTTGACTTTTTGATAAGGTCAGGGCATCTAACCGAATGTGTAAGTCATAGAGTGGCGGGGAGACTGATTTACAAGCCAGACGGAAAGTAAACAGTGGGCTGAAATCCAAAGGGGAAAAAAAAAAATCGCATGCATGATCTTAAGGGGCTTCTTCCAAAAGGCAACTAGATTTTTTTTTAAAATTTGATTTATAT
>NW_026844068.1:951384-1006384 GCF_029531705.1 Pantherophis guttatus | reverse complement strand
TATTTTATTATTTGTTTTGTTTTGTTTTGTTTTGTTTTGTTTTGTTTTGTTTTGTTTTGTTTATTTTGTTTCTGTATTATTTGATTTGTGTTTGTGTTGTGGATTTTTAATGTTGGACTCTCCCTAGAGTGACCTGGGCATGAGTTGGGAGGCCATATAAATTTGTATAATAAACAAGCACACGAATACATTTGCAACCAAAATCTAAAACCTCTTTTTTGTTGTGTGTGTGTACATTACTCAGGGTGACAATATCAGGCTAAATGTGTGTATCTGTTTTATTTCTTCCACCGCTTGTTGTGGACTATCTAAACCAAATAACTGACATAGTTTTTTTTAAAAAAAACCTTTTTAGTCATTAATTAGTACAAAACTTGAAAAAAAAAAACCTTACGTTTTTATCTGTTGCATCCAGTGTATTATAAGGAGGAATTTAGCCTGTGAAAGACATGTGAGAATGTGCTTGGTTCTGCCTTAAAATGAAAGGAAGGATCAAAATTCACTTTTTAATAATGCTGTATGCACACCGTATCTCTGTTAATCAGGGAATCTCAAAAAGCTTTGCAAATATTTAACCGAGGATGATTTTTCCTTTGAGATTTGTGAAGGTTTTTTTTTTTTTAACTGCTGGGAAAATTGTATGGCAGATATTAAATTTTTCTACTTACCCCGTTTCCCCCAAAATAAGACATCCCCTGATAATAAGCCCAATCGGGCTTTTGAGTGCATGGCAATAAGGCCAAGCGCTTATTTCAGGGTTCAAAAAAAATATAAGACAAGGAAACATTGTACTAGCAAGAAATCTAGATTCGGACAAAAATACAGTCTGATCAATTTGTATCTGCGTTGAAATGACAGGTATGGTGGTCAGGAAACCAGTGCAAACTTGTAAAAAAGACTTTCCTAATATCCCTTTGTGCAGGGAATTTGTTTAAAGGAAATCACAGATAGTCCTCAAACTTACAACAGTTTGTTTAGTGACCGTTTAAAGTTACAACGGCCCTGAAAAATGGGACTTACAACAAGGATAAAATGTGGAAAGAAGTGCACAGAACTAAGGCAAAATAGCAGCAAATAGCCCGAGCCTGCAAAGATGAAGGCCCCAAATGAACTAAGGCAACAAACAAAAATAACAACATGACAAACAAACAAAAAAACTTCTTTCCACATGTAAAAAAAAAAAAAACCCAAGAAAAAAAGTCAAGAAAACGATGGGTCCATGGGAGAAAATGGCCAGAAGGTGATGAGCAACAGGGAGAAAGCAGAACTGCTTAACTCGCTGTTGTTGGTTTTTTTGCATCTGTCTTTCCACAAAAGGAAAAAAAAATATAGCTCAAATATTCAACAGTGTTTCTAGATTTTTGTTATTCAGGGAACAATAGGTTGAATTCAAAATATATGAAGTGAGTGAATAAGGGGAAGAGGATGGCAATGCCTTACTAATAAGAAAATAAGTGTTTTCTGAGTTATGCGGGGAACAGGAGGTTGAATTCAAAATATATGAAGTGAGCGAGTAAGGGGAAGAGGATTGCAATGCCTTACAAATAAGAAAATATGTGTTTTCCAAGCACATGGTTCATGCTTGATACATACATACAGCCAGTGGTGGGATTCAGCCAGTTCGGACAGGTTCGGGTGAAACGGAAGCTAATTTTATATCTGGTTTGCCGAACTGGTAGTTGCAAGGATTGGCTGGCCCCTCCCACCCCAGTCCTCCCAGGAGTCTCCACGCAGCCTGTTTTGGTAAGTACAGCACCCGCGTGGAGGATCTGGGAGGGTGAAAAAGGGCTTCCCAGAAGTTCCGGAAGTCCAGAAATGGGCCTGTTTCTGGCCTCCAGAGGGCCTCCAGAGCCCAAGGGAGGCTGTTTTCACCCTCCTGGAGGTTCAAGGAAAGCCTCCGGGGCCTGGGGAGGGCAAACAACGGGCCTCCCAGAAGTTTCTGGCCTCCGGAGGGTCTCCGGAGCCCAGGGGAGGCCATTTTTGCCCTCCCAGAGGCTGAGGAAAACCTCTGGAGCCTGGGGAGGGTGAAAGATGGCCTCCCGGAAGTTCTGAAAGTCTGGAAACAGGCCCGTTTCTGGCCTCTGGAGCCCAGGGGAGGCCACTTTCACCTTCCCAGAGGCTCGAGGAAAGCCTCTAGAACTTGGGGAAAGTGAAAACTACCCCCCCCCCCGGTTCAGGAGGCTGAGTAAGCCACGCCCACCATGGCCACGCCACCCAGCAACCGGGCAGAGAAACAGTTGTTAAATGTTTTCAATCCCACCCCTGCATACAACATAATTTCCCTAATCTAAAGGAGTTGGACCATAAGGAAGACTGAGTGCAGAAGAATGGATGCTTTCGAATCGGGCTGTTGGAGATGACTTTTGAAAGTCCTTTGGATTGAGAGGAGAGCTACTCAGTCAATCCTGAAGGAAATCAACCCTGATTCTTCTTTGGAAGGGCAGATCCTGAAGCTGAACCTCAAAGACTTTGGCCACCAAATGAGAAGAGAGGAGGACTCCTTGGAGAAGACCTGATGTTGGGAAAGATGGAAGGCCAAAGGAAAAGGGGACGGCAGAGGATGAGATGAGGAATAGAATAGAATAGAATAGAATAGAATAGAATAGAATAGAATAGAATAGAATAGAATAGAATAGAATAGAATAGAATAGAATAGAATAGAATAGAATAGAATAGAATAACAGAGGGACCTTCCCTGCTTAGGCAGGAAACCCTACACCACTTCAGACAAATGATTATCCACCATCTTCTTAAAAACTTCCAGTGTTGGAGCATTCACAACTTCAGGTTGTTCCACTGATTAATTGTTCTGCCTGTCAGGAAATTTCTCCTTAGTTCTAAGTTGCTTCTCTCCTTGATGAGTTTCCACCCATTGCTTCTTGTCCTACCCTCGGGGGCTTTGGAGGATAGTTTGACTCCCTCTTCTTTGTGGCAGCCCCTGAGATATTGCAACACTGCTATCATGTCTCCCCTAGTCCTTCTCTTCATTAAACTAGACATACTCCATTCCTGCAACCGTTCTTCATAAGTTTTAGCCTCCAGTCCCCTCATCCTCTTTGTTGCTCTTCTCTGCACTCTTAAAGTGGTATTGATTGATTGATTGATTGATTGATTGATCGATTTATATGCCGCCCTTCTCCGGAGACTCAGGGCGGCTTACAATGCGTTAAGCAATAACCTTCATACTTTTGTATATACCTGCTTAGTAGGGCTTTTGGCCCCCCCTAAGCGGTGTTCTTTTTTATACAACGTCAGCTTATTGCCCCCAAAATCCGGGTCCTCATTGCCTACATCTTCAGTCAATAGCACTTTCACAAACAAAGTTTTTCCGTAGACCAGCTCTGGTGGACAATTGTCAAGGAATTAATTATGCAAGCAACAAAGACTTTCTCATGTACATAAAAAGCACTTCAGATAAAGTTCTCAAAAAGCAGCTGAATAATTCACAATCCACTTTAACATTTTCTCAGAAAGGAGCTGAGATCACCTCGTCACAAACGCAGAGATGCGAACGCCCGGTGCTAAGAAAATAGGGGCTTATTATTCCATTTGGCTCTCAAACACTCAAGCTAGGCTCTTAAGGCCTAGTGCCTGAGCACCTCACACAAGCAATTGTTTGAGGTCACACGGTATTACAGGAAGCCATTACACACATATTGAGTCAAAGGAAGTTTGGATGGATCGCTCAGGACAAGTGCCAATTCTAGCATTATCAGAAATTGATTTTGTTTGTCTGGCTCCTACAGCTTGGCTTTTTCAGACTGGACCTGTTCCCTGGATTCATACTTATTTTTCTAGTGATTAAGGTTTCAGAGATGTCTTTAAAAGGCCACACATTTTCTTTGTTGTCCTGTCTGCAGTTACAGGAACTGGGCATGGCTGGCCTAGTAAAGAGAAGGACCAGCAGGGACATCAGAGGCGGTATTCAGCCGGTTCGGGCGAATGACTGTAGGCTACCACCCGCCCGGATGTAATGCCCTATCTAGCCACATTTTTAATAATAATAACTCTGGAACGAGCTACCCCCGGAGATACGGAGGATCCCGGATCTGCGCACCTTCCGTCGCGCACTTAAGACTTTTTTATTTCATCAAGCTGGCCTGGCCTAAATCTTCTCCCCTTTTAAATATAAATTTTAATTTGTTTTATTTTAAATTATGGGGTATTTTAAATTCAGCCAAATTATTTAATTCGTTTTTAATCGATTTTAAATTTTTGTATTTATGTGTTTTATCTTGCGGCTGTGCACCGTCCTGAGTCCTTCAGGAGAAGGGCGGTATAGAAATTTAAATAAATAAATAAATAAATATATAAATAAATAAATAAATAAATAAATAAATAGTCATTGTACGTATATACCCAGTATACCCATACAATGAAATTCACTTAACACCCAAAGACCAGGTCCAACACACATAACAATCCCCAAACACACTCCCACCCACCACAAATTCCCCACCCCTGAACCACCCAAACATCCACACAACAGACCAAGTAATGCTGTCCAACAGCTCACCGATGGTGGCCCTTTAGTTCATTGTTGACTGCAATTATAGCTCTGGGATAAAAACTATTCAGAAGATGTGTGATCCAAGTTTTAATTGTTCTGTATCTTCTGCCAGAAGGCAACAGTCCAAAAAGATTGTAAGCAGGATGGGAAGAGTCTCTGAGAATGTGATGCAACTTTCTCAAACAGCGAGAGTCGAAAATGTCATCCAGGGCTGGTAGCTGGAGTCCGATGATATTCTGGGCAGTTTTAATGATTCTCTGTAGAGCGTTTTTTTGTCCGCTACAGAGCTGCTCCCATACCATGCAAGAATGCCGTATGTCAGGACACTCTCAATGGTGCTGCGATAGTAGGACAGAAGGAGATGTTGAGATAGATTTATCTTCCTGAGCATCCTCAGGAAGTACAGCCTCTTCTGTGCCTTCTTCGCAAGCATGTTGACATTCATAGATTTTTGATTAGAATGCTTTCACTAGAGCTTGCTAATAAACTTTTGCAAGTTGGATTGCCAGAAGACGCTTCTTACAGAAACTCAGTGCTTCTTCCAGGTTCAATCAGTGGTGGGATTCAGCTGGTTCGGGCCGGTTTGGGCGAACCGGTAGTTCCTCTATCAACGGGACTCCTGAAGAGGGTTCCCAATTTCATATTTTTCTATGTTGAATGGGGGTACTTCACGTACTCCAGTATGGTTTCTTTCACTGCGTTTTATCGAATAAACGATAAGCAAAATCCTTTTAAGATTTATCTCGTTGGCACAACTGGGGAGAAAAAGAAACAATTTTAGCACCAGGGTTTCCTGCTTCTTCCTTGTGAACGAGACACTGGAAAGCAGCAGATTGCATCAATTCCAAAAAGGGGCTGACCAAAAACAGTCATTTCTGCTCTGTTTTTTTTTACTGGAAAGAGCTTGTCCTTTAAGGATTGGCTTCTGAGAAAACCTTGAAAGGGAGAGACCTTCATCAAGATGTCACCCATCCATGGTTCTTCCACGCTTCGTTGAGAGGCGTCCCTTTTATCTGTTTAAGCCATCAAACTTCCATTCCTGACACCAGCTGACCCTGGTAAGCTAAGATGGATGGGCCTGTGTGCCAGAGGTATGATGGCTTATCCCTTGGTGATGTCTTGATACGCTCGTAACATCTCCTGGGGGAATTCGTGGCCAATTAAATCCCCACATTATAGACCTTTTCCAGGATAGGAAGAATGGCTAAATCTTTATAATGACTACTACAGCTGCGCTCCCCCCTCTCCATCCCTCTCTCTCTCTCTCATCTATCTATTTATCTGTCTCTCTATCTCTCTATCTGTATCTACTAGCTATCTCTCTTCTATATACTCAATCTCTCTTCTAATCTCTCTGTCTGTCTGTCTGTCTCTCTCTGCCTGCCTGCCTGCCTGCCTACCTATTCTCTCTCTCTCTGCCTCTATCTATCTATCTGTCTGTCTGTCTGTCTGTCTGTCTGTCTGTCTGTCTGTATCTATCTATCTCTGTATCTGCATCTATCTATCTATCTATCTATCTATCTATCTATCTATCTATCTTCTCTCTCTCTCTCTCTCTCTCTCTCTCTCTCTCTCTCTCTCTATCTCTATCTCTATCTCTATCTCTATCTCTATCTCTCTAACTCTTTATCTCTCTATCTCTATCTCTCTCTATCCATCCATCATCCATCATATCTATCCATCTATCCATATCTTTCTCTCTCTCTCTCTCTCAATCTCTCTCTATCCATCAATCTCTATCTATTTCTGTCTACATCTATGTATCTATCATCTATCTATCCATCTATCTATCCATCTATCTATCCATCTATCATATCTATCCATCTCTCTCTACCTCTACCTCTATCTCTATATTTATATCTATCTCTATCTCTATCTTTATCTATATCTATATCTTCAACTATCTCTATATAATCAGTCGCTCTCTCTCCTTCTCTATCAATCTCTATCTCCATCCCTCTGTCTGTCTATTTCTATCACCACCTTGGCAATTGATAAGGGAGCTTCGCCCCATTTTATGACTTTTCTTGCCCCAGTTGTTAAGTGAATCACTGCAGTTGTTAATTTAGTCACATGGTTGTTAAGTGAATCTGACTTTGCTCGTGAGAAGGTCGTAAAAGACCCTGGGACGTTGCAATGGTCATAAATACGAGTCAGTTGCCAAGCGTCTGAATTTTCATCACGTGGCCATGGGGAGGCTGCAACGGTCGTAAGTGCGAAAAATGGCCATAAGTCACTTTTTCAGTGCATTTGTGACTTTGAACAGTCACTAAATGAACTGTTTTAAGTTGGTGCCCTCCTAATGTTTCTTATTCAGAATTTTTGCTTTCAAAAGCAGAGTGACTGATAAAAGCCATTAGATTTTACATCAGGAACGTAATGCATGTTATAAAACACTAATGTCCTGAATACCAAATATAAGTGCTTATATTGTGCTTCTTTTTCTCTCTCTCTCTCTCTCCTAAACTCATGCAACTTAAGGAATTTCTCCTTTGGCTCTTGTGGTTGTTTGCGACCAAAGTTTTTGCACTCTCTAGCAAAAGCCGGGAACATTTAAAGCGTGCATTGTTTTACATCAGCGGTATTCAAACATGTAGGGAATCATAAAGGCTGAAAAGTAAAGACAAAGAGTTTTGAAGAATGCCTTAGCTGTGCATTATTTTACCCATTTTATGAGCCCTGGACTGAAAATAAGTTGCTTCCTTTTACCTCGTGTGAGAAAAAATGGCAGGCAGCCCAGAGAGGAGATTGGCAGGCAGTGATGTCAGACGCAAAGGATTGGGACCTCACCAGAGGTGGTATTCAGCCGGTTCGGACCAGTTCAGGCGAACCGGTAATGGCGACTTGCGGGTGCAATCCCGTCCTATATTGCTGTGTTTTTGATGCCGTATGCATGTGTGGATGGCGGGGGCAAGCGAATTGGCATGTTTTGTGATGCCGTACGCATGTGCAGATGGGCGCTCCCATTTCCGGTGCTGGGCGAACCGGTTGCTACAGTAGGTGAATCCCACCTCACATCAACTTCCAGTGAAGATTTATTGCTGAAGTTTATACACAAGAATCTAGTCAATTAATATTTGGTAGTAAAGTGGCGCTAGATAAGACTCGGTGGAATTCAAGATTTAGACCATTTCTGGTAACGTAACGATTCTAGGCTTACAACTTGCTTGACTCCATCCCTAGCCTCTGTCTGCTCTTCTCCTACATGTGCATTTTTGTGAATGGGGACCATCTCTAGATCACAATGTTAACATTCTGAATTAATTGAAGGCCACGTGATAGTGCCACCAAAAATTCATACATTTTTTTTTTGTTGTTGTTGTTGGCCTCTTCTTTCTTTGGGATAGCTTCCAAATCCACCGATCAACGACGGTTATGCAAAATCAACAGGTCAACTTTTACTCCACAACTCCTCAGTTCTTCCTCGTTGTTTCAGTTGGGTGGTCTCCAACTTTCTCTACGTCAGAATTTCAATTCTTTCAATTTCAGTTCAGTTAATGTACCAAATGTGCTTTTTCTTTTTTCTACTGGACTTTCTGTTTTTTTTTTTTTTGTTTCAGGACGTTTTGCTTCTCATCCAAGAAGCTTCTCCCGTTGTCTCTTGAAAAAGTACCTTAGGGACAAGCATGACCTGGATGACTGAGAATCTCCATAGACATTTAATTAATGTCTTTTCCTCTCGTTCTATCTCTCTGCCTTTCTCTCTCTTTCTTTCAGTCTCTTGCATCACAGCCCTGCCTGTTGAAGTGCAGTCAAGTTTGTGATCAGCCAAATTTGGTGACCTTCGGTGGCCTGCCATCTGCAACTCCAAGCCACCTGAAGGGCAGCAGGCTGGTGGAAGATTTAATCTAGCAAGGCATGAATAGACCTAATGGAGTAGGAATGGAGCTCTTAAATGTAGGAACTGGAGGTAGTTCTCGGCGTACGACCACAATGGAGCCCAAAGTGTCTGTTGCTAAGTGAAACGTTTGTTAAGTGAATTTTGCCCCCATTTTACAACCTTTCTTGCTACAGTTGTTAAGTGAACTGCAGTTGTTAAGTGAGTCACACAGTTGATAAGTGAATCTGACTTTGCTTGTGAGATGGTCACAAAAGGGGATCACGTGACCCCGGGACATCGAAACTGTCATAAATATGAATCAATTGCCTAGCATCTGAATTTGGACCACATGACCAATGGAAGTGCTTCAATGGTTCTAAGTGTGAAAAACATTCGTAAGTCACTTTTCTCAGTGCTGTTAAAACTTCGAACGGTCACTAAATGAACCCGTTGTAAGTCGGGGACTCCCTGTATGCTATCTAGGTTGAAGGCTGTAGCTGAAGATTCTCTCTGCTTGGTGGGTCAAGCCACAACGAGGTCATAGGCTCCATGGTGTCCTTGACTAAGTGTCCCAAATTAAGTCAATGCCGACAACATCGTGTATCACCTTGGCAAGAAGGCGCCACACCGTACATAACTTGCCCTCTGTACCCCAGATAATCATGGTAGGTTGATCTTTTCTATCACGTGGTAGATCTCCTCTTTTGTGACTGATTAACTAACAAGAAGAGTTCGATACAAACCTTTGGCCACTATCAAATCCAATGAATGTCCATAATTATTTCCAGCGGAATTTATGAGAGGAAGATTTAGGACAGCCATCAAAGCATTCGATACCATCCAGATGAGATGGAACTGAAAACCTTTGGGGTGTGCGTGCATCTGATGTTCCCATTCTCTAGGACAGGGGCTGGGGTGGGTCAAACTCAAAGCCTGGGAGCTGGAGCTGACCCACGATCCGACCCACAATCTGGCCTGTGGGGCTGCCCTGGAAGCAGTGAAGGACCGGCCCGCGATGCCTTTACCAGCAAAAACGGAGCTCACGAGGGCTGCGTGCGACTCTCCTGAGCTCCGTTTTTGCTGGCAGAGGGTTTCTGGAGGCCGTCCCAGCCGAAAACGGAACTTGCAAGGGCCGCACATGCCTGCCCCCTCCCCCCGGGGTGAAATTCACTTACCTTCCCTACCGGTTCACAAATGTGCATGCGCAAAGCCTTCTGTGAATGCGCAGAAGCTGAAAATGGTCGCAAAAAAGGGACGTCATGATGTCCACACAGGTGGGCGAAGCCTCCCGCAGCCGCTGCTAGCGGTTCGTCCGATCTGGATAAAACCAGCTGAATTTCACCCCTGGTGCCCCCCACCCCTGAGCTCCGTTTTTGCTGGCTGAGGGTGGCAAGAGGCCATTGCAGCTGAAAACGGAGCTCGGGAGCCTGTTTTCGGTGGCAGAGTGCTTGGCCCACCACAGGTGCCCCCGACACAAGTGATGTCATACCCACATCATCCCTCTGAGGTCAAACACAACCCTGATGCGACCCCCTCAATGAAATCAGATTTGACATCCCAGATCTAGGACCATTTGGAGAAGGTGCATCAAATCTCGAGTGATGGCATGCGTCAAGTCCAGAGATGTTTGCGTAACCATGGCGACCACGGCCTCAGGGTTCCGCAGCCGCGTGGTCCCTTCGGATTGGCAAATGTTTTATTTATGAACCCGGGAGACGATTTCCCTGTGATCAAAACCTGTGCCGCGTAGCACGTCGCCGGAAGGGCTGTGCATTTGTTTTTATTGGCATCCTGAGCCCTTCTATACAGAATTTTGGCGTTGCCTTGGCAACAGAGCATCAAGTCCATCCTCAAAATACTGGGTTAACTTTTTTGGCTGTCGGCTTCAGAAGCCGTACTTCCCTAGGAGGGATGGAATTAAGGGAAGCCCGTTTCAAATTCTTCAGCTGTGCCCCAGGGAAAAGGGGACTGTCTTTTGCACCGTCCTTTACTTCGGGGGGTGCTGCCTCACATGAATGTGGATGGGAAATTTATTTATTTATTTATTTATTTATTTTCTTAGATTTCTATGCCGCCCTTCTCCTGTAGGACTCAGGGCGGCTCACAGAATAAAAACATATAACAATAAATAGAACTAAAAACAATCAAATGTAAAAACCCCAACAACTAAAATCTCATGTACAGCGATGTGTTCTGAGCAGTGCTTTTGAATTTGGAGATAAATCTCTACCCAGTAATAGAAAATATTTGTGGCTCAAGATTGAACTTGTGGAGTCGTTGATGCTCTCTGAGCTTGGTGTTTTTCTTGTTTCATTACCCAGCTAGGTAACATCATCAGGACAGAAACATCTGCAAGGAAAACAACTAATCTCTGAGAGCAGCAGGGACCCCACAGGAAAGGGTCTTTTGGAGCACCGGAGGGGCATTCATGGCCAGGGGCATCCATGGAGATCCCCAAACATTCAAGATGGTGGACACCCCTTAAAGTATTTGCAATCCAAGTGCTTACTCTGCTGTTTAAAGTATTTGAAATTCTGGTGCTTACTCTACTGTTCAACTCTGAGCTACAATTACTGCCTCGGCGTAGCTGTTTAGGGTACACCGAAGAGATCATTTGCATTTGTGATGTGGAAAAAGAAACTGGATTATTAGAGGAAGGAAGTTTCTTTGTATAGGTAAAGATTCCCCTCGAACTTATGTACTAGTCGTTCCCGACTCTAGGGGGTGGTGCTCATCTCCATTTCAAAGCCAAAGAGTCAGCGCTGTCTGGGCCCATTTTTGGCGACAATGGGACACGCGGGGTGGGTGGGTTTCGGGAGGTCAAAAACAGGGTCATATTCGGTCTATAAGATGCACAGACATTTCCACCCACAGTTTTTTTTGGGGGAAAAGTGTATCCTATAGTCCAAAAAATACGGTATATCAAATATATAAACTCTAAATAAAATATATGAATCATTCATTCATTCATTCATTCATTCATTCATTCATTCATTCATTCATTTCTCCCTTCCCCCACCCCAAATCTAAAATGAAATGCTTATTAGTTTTGAAGAAAATTCACTTAGATATAAATTAGCTGATAATAGTCTGTCAGGCATAACGTTCCTATGCAAAAAGGTGATGTTATTTCATTCAATCCTATCAAATGAGATTTATTCCGCCATTGCATTTCATCTCTGGATTTTGAGAAATAGGCACGGTGTGGCTAATTTTCCAGATATTAACAGGTTGAAGGTAACTCCCACGGGTTTACGACAATTCGTTGCGGCCATCTCGCCGTGGCCAACTCGCTAGGACCAACTCATCGCGGGACAGGAGTTATACAAATATCAAAGAAATGGTGGAATAGAATCACTAAGGAAAGGATGCAAAAGGAGGGACAGAATGAAAGGTGAATGGCAACCATTAAACTCGTTTTTTTTATTTATTTGAAATGATTAAATAAAATGGCTAAATTGTCCCACAGCGAGTTGGTCTTGGCGAGCGGTCAAGCAGCGTGTTGGCCCCCACGCATGCGCCTTGCCCCCCATGCATGTATGCGTACCCCCAGCATTCGCTCTGCCCCCAGCAGAGACCTGACAACCAGCTGCCAGGTGGGAGGGGCGATGGCTCGTGTGCCCACAGAGAGGGCGCTGCCTGCCACCTGTGGCACACATGCCCAAAGTTCACCATCACAGCCTTATACCATTCCAGATAAATTGTTGCCCAATCTCTTCTTAAAAACTTCCAGTGTTGGAGCATTTACAACTTCTGGTGGCAAGGTGTTCCACTGATTAATTATTCTCACTGTCAGGAAATTTCTCCTTAGTTCAAGGTTGCTTCTCTCCTTGATTAGTTTCCACCCATTGCTTCTTGTCCTACCCTCAGGTGCTTTGGAGAATAGGTTCACCGAGTGGTGAAATGCTCCCGGTTCAGCCCGGTTCGGCCGGTGGTAGCGATGGCAGTGTGAGGCTCCGCCCAACTGCCCAGTCATTGTTACTTCCTGGTTTTAACCAGGAAGTAACCTGTTTGTCCAAGCGTATAAGTGAAGCGTGGCGCATGCACTTCCGGTTGGGAAAGTAAGTCGATTTCACCCCTGGGTTGACTCCCTCTTCTCTGGGGCAGCCCCTCAAAAATTGGAACACTGCTGTCCTGCTGGCTGGGGAATTTTGTGAGCTGACGTCCACCAGTCTTAACGTTGCCAAGGTTGAAGAAAAAGCATTTTCTACTGGAAATGCTTGCTTTTATCATTCGAAGCCTGACTTTTGATGCCTGAAGGCGGGTCAGTGAGTGTCATGCTCAGTTCAGCCAACGGACACCCCTCCTGCTAGCTCAGTTTGTGTTTTCGCACTGCCACATGCTACTTTAGTTTGTGAAAGCCCCGACTGAAATCCGAAATTGGATGCCACGTTTGCCGTGTGGCTAAAAATAAAAGTGCAGCGAAAGAAGAATTCGGGCTTCGGGTGGCGCTTTTGGGTGCCAAGGACTGTTTTAAATAGAAACAACAGTAATACATGCTGAAACGCCGCCCCCAGAATTATTGTACGCGCATCATTTCTAGAGGCTTAAATATGAGGCGCCATAAGTGGATTTCAGAGCCTAGCAATAAAAGCCAGATTAGCGGTTGATTAATTTCCCCCATATTAGCAACACGTAGATAACTGGTTTTAAGAGCTTTTAATGAAACACCTCCAGGAACTGGGCACCAGCAGCAAAACCTGCCTCAATTAAGTCCTGTATTTTTGTAATTTTTTCCCCTAAATATATGAGGTAATTTTCATTTAACTGCTTTATCGCGGGCCTCTTTCCAATTTGCTTAAATAGCCATTTTCCTCACCCCTTCCCTGACGATGCCTATCGCCTCCTATATTTATGACAGTACAGGATACAAATTATTTTGTGCGTGTATTAATTTAATGAGGAAAAATAGAAGGCAAGGATTAAAATAACGGCGAGATGTGGATTTTGAATCGGAAACCTACTTGAAATGAAAGCGCTGAGACCTGTTTTAAATGGAACTTATTTTTAATATATTGGCTGACCAATATATTAATTCATTTAGTATATTGATAGACATCTTCTTCAAATGGGAAATATAACAGAAATAACAGAGTTGGAAGGGATCTTGGAGGTCTTCTATTCCGACCCTCCTGCTGAAGCAGGAAACTTTATACCATTTAAGATAAATGGTTGTCCAATCTCTTCTTAAAAACTTCCAATTTTAGAGCATCCACAACTTCTGGAGGCAAGTCGTTCCATTGGTTGATTGTTCTCACTGTCAGGAAATTTCTCCTTAGTTCTAGGTTGCTTCTCTCCTTGGTTAGTTTCCATCCGTTGCTTCTTCTCCTGCCTACCTCAGTGGGGAAGAACAAACAAACCATGATCTGTTTTGCTGATAAGCCTTCATTCGTGATGGCGAACCTATGGCACGGGTGCCCGAAATGGCACGCAGAGCCATGTCACCTGGCATGCGTGGTGTTGCCCGTTCCTTTTCCGGGTTTCTGCTGTGCATGTGTGTGCAATGATCAGCTGTCCTTTTGTGCGTGCAGCAATGCAGTAAACCAGAAGAGCTGGTCTGTGAGCCGGGAATGGGGCTTCCTCGAATTTCGGAATTGGGAGTGTCCAGAAAGGAGGACCAATGGGAATTCTCCCTTCTGCAGCATCATCGGTCTCCAGGCAGATATTGCAAAATCTCCATTCCCACCCCACTCCAGGGGAAGGATACCGCAAAATCACCATTCCCTCCCCACTCCTGGGGGAAGGATATTGCAAAATCTCCATTCCCTTCCCACTCTGGGGCCAGCCAGAGGTGGCATTTGCCAGTTCTCTGAACTACTCAAATTTTCCGCTACCGGTTCTCCAGAACCTGTCAGAACCTGCTGGATTTCACCCCTGGTGTGTACCAGTGGTGATATTCAGGCGGTTCTATCCGGTTTGGGAGAACCGGTAGTAACAACTGCAGGAGGCTCCACCCACCTGCCCGGACATCATCACGTCCCATTTATCCATGTTTTTGATACTCTACGCATGCACAGATGCACGTGCACTCCCATTTGCCAACTGGTAGCGAAGGTAAGTGAATACCAACTCTGGCTTGTACCATCATTTCCACCTTGATTTAACCCTCTTTTTTTTTTTTAATTTGATTTATATGCCGCCCTTCTCCGGAGACTCAGTGCGGCTTATAATGCGTTAAGCAATAGCCTTCATTCTTTTGTATATTTATACAAAGTCAGCTTATTGCCCCCACAAACTGGGTCCTCAATTTACCTACCTTAGAAAGGATGGAAGGCTGAGTCAACCTTGAGCCTGGGGAGATTCGAACCTGCAGTAATTGCAGGCAGCTGGTCTTAATAACAGGGTGCTTTAAACCACTGTACTTGATGCCTCCCCAAATTTCACTTTTGAAGATTGTGGATGAAGATCCGTGGCAGCATGTTAAGGGGCTTCGGGGAGCCGATGGAGGTGTCCACCCTTGTTATAAAGCACTTTGTTTTTCCGTCCGTCTTATTTTTTAATGCTGATTCAGTCTTTTGTTTATCTCTACAATGTGTGTGTGTGTGTGTGTGTGTGTGTGTGTGTGTGTGTTATAATACACAAGGGAAACCCTTGCCCCTAATCATTGCAGATGCAATCTTGACGCCCGTGTGTGTGTGCGTATCTGTGTGTGCATCTCTTTCTTCCTTTCTGGGTGAGTCTATCTTTTTTTTCCCGTCAAGCTGTGCCCATCCTTGACTTGTGAATTATGCACACTTTTCACGGCAAAGCAAAAGGCCGAAGCGTGCAAAAACAAACAAAAAAACCAGAGTCGAGATCTTCATCTTTCTGTTGTCTTCCTGTGGAAGACCTTAACAACATGTCCTGGATCAGGGTGTCGGCAACCCGCAGCTCTGGAGCTGCATGTGGCTCTTTCATCCCTCTGCTGTGGCTTCCTGTCACTGGTCAGCTCCACAACTGATAGGGCTTTCGGTTAGGACAGGTAGAGGAAAAAGGATGGTGTGCTAGGAGGAGACTCTATGGTGGGTGGGTGGGTGGGTGGAAACCCGACTTCCAGTTGGCAGAGGAAAAAGGATGCCACTCTAGAGGAAGACTCTATGGTGGGGGAGCTGGACTTCTGGTCGGCAGAGGAAAAAGGATGCCACGCTAGGAGAAGACTCTATGGTGGGGGAGCTGGACTTCTGGTCGGCAGAGGAAAAAGGATGGCGTGCTAGGAGGAGACTCTATGGTGGGGGGAACCGGTTAGGACCTTTGTGACTCTTTGAGTGTTGCCGTCCCCTGTCCTGGATGGAGAGCTTCATGTTTGCATCTAAGGCAGCTGTTCGCAGCTGGCTCTTCTCCTGCACTTTCCAAGTTAAGGTTCAGTCGTTTTCGACTTATGACCACAACTGAGCCCCGAATGTATGTTGCTAAGTGAGTCATCGGTGAAGTGAGCTTTGTCCCATTTTACAATTTTTTTTTTTGCCACAATTGTTCAGTGAATTGTTGCCATTGTTAAGCTAGTGACACGGTTGTTAAGTGAATCTGGCTTCCCCGTTGATTTTGCTGGTCAGAAATTTGCAAAATTTGCAAAAAAAAATTTGCGTAACCCCGGGACACTGCCGTCGTCATAAATATGAATCAGTTGCCAAACATCCAAATCACAGGGATACTGCGTGGCTCACTAAATGAACAGTTGTAAGTCAAGGACTACCTGAAATGTTTGGCTCCCAGATCTATTTTAGGATGGATGAGAAGAAAATCAAAATTTATGCTGTTGTTACACAAAAATTGCTTGCTCTTCCCTTACCAGTGACTCAGACCACATTTATCTTCATTCCTGAAAATAACATGGTTTTATTTCCTCCGTTGAATTAGGATGAGGTAGGGTTTTGGCCTTTCTGGGTGCTTATTTATTAGATAGAATAAATTAATCACTTTCTGCCCATGATTTACAGAGGCATTATTTTCTGATTTAAACTGAGATCAATACCTGAGCATTCTTGAAGTGATGGATTGGTAAATTATTGTTTGGAAGGAAGGAAGGAAGGAAAGGAAAGGAAAAAGAAGGAAGGAAATGGGAAAGGAAACGAAAGAAGGAAGGAAGGCTGTGAGAGAGAAGGAAGGAAGGAAGGAAGGAGAGACGAGAAGAAAAGGAATGAGGGAAAAGAAAAGAAAGAGAAGGAAGGGAAATGAGAAAAGGAAAAAGAAAAGAAAAGAAATCTGAGAGAGAAGGAAGGAAGGAAGGAAGGAAGGAAGGAAGGAAGGAAGGAAGGAGAGATGGGAAGAAAAGGAATGAGGAAAAAGAAAGGAAAAAGAAGGAAGGGAAATGAGAAAGGGAAAAAGAAAAGAAAGGAAATCTGTGAGAGAAGGAAGGAAAGAAGGAAGGAAGGAAGGAAGGAAGGAAGGAAGGAAGGAAGGAAGGACATTTTTAATAAAATTCTTTTGACTTTTCACTGCCACGTTCTTACACTTGACAGACCATATTTTGCTGCCTTTAACTGTAGTGATCCTGTAGGAAAAGATATTTGCCTGAATCTAAAAATGCAGATTTGCTCACATCCAAACTTGTCAAGTTTTTACAGGAGATGCAGGGCAAGCAGAAGAAGAACAGGATAGAAAAATGGGACTAGAGCAGCTTCACAACACTACCAAAACAACCTCCATCTCAGTCTCCCCTCCCTGGGAAAATAATCTGTCAGGCTTCCCGCGTCCCTCTGATCTTCCTAGCTGTGCACCATTGATCTGATGATTTCCTCTCTTTCTCTTCCAATTCTGTAGGATAAAACGGTGGGTGGACATGATGCAGGAAGACCTCGTGCGGCTGGTGAGAACAGCAAGTGGGGTGGATGATCTCATGCAAGTAAGTGACACTTCCTTGTGCTTTTCTTTAACAAGGACGGCTACTACCGTATTTCCAGGAAAATAAGACCCAACTGAAAAACAGCCCTGGCACAATTTTTCAGGATGCTCTTAATAGAAGCCCTACCCCCCAAAATAAGCCCCAGTTAAGGTCGTCAGCCAGATGGATACATTTAGTACCACATTTTCCCCAAAATAAGCCCTAATATAAACTCTTCCCCCAAAATAAGACCCAACCAAAAAATAAGCCCTAGCATGGTTTTTCAGGATGTTCTTAATATAAGCCCTACCCCAAAATAAGCCCGTTAAGATTGTCAGCAGACAGAGGAGTTTAGTACTGTATTTCCCCGAAAATAAGACTCAACCGGAAAATAAGTCCTAGCATGATTTTTCAGGATACTCGTAATATAAGGCCTACCCCCAAAATAAGCCCCAGTTAAGTTTGTCAGCAGATGAAGGAGTTTAGTACCGTATTTCCCCAAAAATAAGACCCACCCAGAAAACAGCCCTAACATGATTTTTCAGGATGCTCTTAATAGAAGCCCTACCCCCAAAATAAGGCCTAGTTAAGATTGTCAGCCAGATGGATGCATTTAGTACCGTATTTCCCCCAAAAGAGGACCCAATATAAGCACTACCCTAAAAATAAGCCCCAGTTAAGATCATCAGCCAGACAGACATGTTTAGTACTGTATTTTCCCCAAAATAAGACCCAATCAGAAAATAAGTCCTAGCATGGTTTTTCAGGATGTTCTTAATATAAGCCCTACCCCAAAAATAAGCCCCAGTTAAGATCTTCAGCCAGGTGGATGTATTTAGTACCATATTTCCCCGAAAATAAGACCTAACTAGAAAATAAGACCTAATGTGTGTTTTGGGAACAAACATTAATATAATACCAGGTCTTATTTTTGGGGAAACACGGTAGCATAATATAGATATTTCTCAACTTTTGACCACAATTGTTGCCAAAAGGTATGTTGCTAAGCGAGATATTTGTTAAGTGAGTTTCCCCCCCCATTTTATGACCTTTCGTGCCACAGTTGTTAAGTGAATCACTGCAGTTGATCACTTAGTAACCTGGTCAATAAGTGAATCTGGTTTTCCTCATTGACTTTGCTTGTTGGAAGGTCACAAAAGGGGATCATGCGACACCCACATCCACACCAGGACACTGCCAACCGTCATAAATACAAGTCACTTGCCAAGGATTTGGGTTTTGATCACGTGACCATAGGGAGGCTGCAATGGTCATAAGTGTAGAAAATGGACCTAGGTCGCTTTTTTTAGTGCCTTTATAACTTCAAATGGTCACTAAACGAACTGTTGTAAGTCGAGGACTACCTACAGATGACTTTTTTTTTTGTTTTTACTAAAGTCCTTCTGTTAAATGGAACAGAGGATTGATTTTACAGGTAGTTCTCAACTTAACCATTTGTTTAGCGACCGTTCAAAATTGTGGTCGTAAATCAAAGATTACCTGTACATTCCTCTTTAAATAGAAGAAGGCTTGCATTGCGTACCTTTCTGTTTTGAAGCAGCTTCATACAGTTGTGTTCCTTCACACAATTTGAGAAAAGCCTTACAGGGGATCCTCAACTTACAACCATTCGTTTCGTGACGGTTCCAAGTTAACGATGGCACTGAAAAAAATCTGACTTATGGCCGTTTTTCACACTTATGACCATTGCAGCATCTCCATGGTCACGTGAAAAAAACATTCCGATGTTTGGCAACTGGTTCGTATTAGAATAGTTGCAGTGTCCTCGCAGGCTGTTTCCGGATGATTTTTCAAACTGCTTTCTTAGCTTTTAAGTGTCCTGTTTTGGTGCTTTTGTGTGCCTTCATTGCTCACCCGTGCTTGCAACCATACACTCTCCAAACTCAAAGACACATCAGTGTTTTAAAAATAATTAGTGAATGTGAAAGCAGTTTCTCTTTGTAAATAAAAACCCATCCGACATGTCCCAAGGACAGATTTTCTAATGCATTTGGTCCTGGATGGAGATAATGGCTTGGCATTTCTGATTTTGAAAGCCTTCCTGTATTTCTCGTCTCTGTTGTGCTGGCCCCTCCAGCAGCCGAATCAGAGGAGGAGGAGGAGGAGGAGGAGGAGGAGGAGGAGGAGGAGGAGGAGGCGGCGTGGGAGTCAGGACTAGTATCAAGGCAACCTGAGAGCTCCGAGGGGGAGGAGGGAATAGAGCTGTCAGAGAGAGAGAGAGACAGATGCAGAGCCTGGGCTGTCCGTCAGCCCTCAGGTGGAGAGTCAGCAGCCCCCAGGTCTGGAGGTGGCTGATGAGGAAGAGGAGAAACAGCTGGGTCCAGTGGCTGATGTACAGATGCACAGAAGGCAGAGGAGAGGAGAACAGTGGAAATCTATGGGCCGGTCCTTGGGATGGAAGAGCCACCACTGCTAGCGAAGCCCCACATTAGCTCTGGGGATAAAAGGCAGGGGACGGAGATGAATAGATGTGGCAGACAACTATTCATCTTCCCTGCCGGACAGACTTGTTAGCCTGCTGTGAGAGAGAAACTTTTTGCCGGGGCTGCTGGCACTCCTAATAAAGGAATCATTGATTTAACTTCAGAGGGTTTGTCGTGTTTGGGGAGAACAGGCTGTGGGGAACGACGGGTTCCTAGGCTCAAACCTTTCCTGGTTGCAAACGTGATCTGCAGGTGTTAATATGCCACCGATTCGGATCGTGACTTTTTCATAGGCCTTGATTTAAAATGCTGGAACTTGGCCAGTGACAAAAGTGGCTGCATATTTATTAATTGACTTATTGTCTTGCAGACTTTGTTTGGTCAAAGACTAGTTTTATTGTTGGACTAAAAAAACAAAACAAAACCCTAATATTTAATCAGGTGCCAAAGGCAGGGACTTATAATAGTGTCTGGCAGTAGCAAGTTTCTTTGCATTAGGCTGCCTGTCCAGGAAACGGGAGATGCTGTCTCTAAAAGGAACTCGGACAAAGAGATGGGTGTATGAGGGAACAAAAGCTGGAAGAGATGGCTTCTTTGTCGACAAATGTAGTCTAGTGAATAGAAGAACTGGGATTGACAGGATAGCAGTGTTCCAATATTTGAGGGGCTGCCACAAAGAAGAGGGGGTCAACTTATTTCCCAAAGCACCAGAAGGCAAGACAAGAAACAATGGATGGAAACTCATCAAGGAGAGAAGCAACCTGGAACTAAGGAGAAACTTCCTAAGAGTGAGAACAATTCATCAGAGGAACGGGTTTACTCCAGAAGTTGTGGGTGTTTCATCACTGGAGGTTTTGAAGAAGAGATTGGACAACCATTTGTCTGAAAGGGTATAGGGCCGTGATGGCGAAACTATGGCATGCGTGACACAGGTGGCAAACACAGCCATATTTGTGGGCACGCGAGAGTTTCCCGAGCTCAGCTCCAGCGTGCATGCATGCCCCAGCCAGCTGATTTTTGGGTCTTCTGGGCCCATTGGATCCAGAGGCTTTCTAGGAGCCTGGGGAGGGTGAAAAACGGGCCTTCCGGTCACATGGAAGTCGGAAAACGGGCCATTTCCGGCCTCCAGAGGGCCTCCGGGGGGATGGGGAAGGCTGTTTTCGCCCTCCCCAGGCTCCTAGAAAGCCTCTGGAACCTTGGGAGGGCGAAAAATGGGCCTACTGGGCCTACCGTACCATCGCCTGCCAAATGTGGGGGGAGTGTGTGTGTGGGGGTCGCGTGCACATGCACGGCAGGGTGGGGCACATTGATTATGGGTGTGGGTATGCACGCATGTGACCCCCCCGGCGTTCCCCCCGCTTTTGGCACACAATGGCAAAAAGATTAGCCATCACTGGTATAGGGTCTCCTGCTTGAGTAGAGGGCTGGACTAGAAGACCTCCAAGGTTCCTTCCAACTCTGTTATTCTGTTAAATGTCTGGCTAATACATTCCTCTTAAATAGAACAAGGCTTGGATAACTCTCTTTTTTTGAGGGATTGTTCACTAGTCCTTGTGCATATAATTTTAGAAACGTCTTATGGGTAGTCCTTCACTTACGACCATTTGTTCTGGAACTGTTCGAAGTTATGACGACACTGAAAAAAGTGTCTTACGACCAGCTTTCACACGCTTACGTCCATTGCAGCATCCCCGTGCTCACGTGATTAAAATTTGGACGCTTGGCAACTGGCTCATATTTATGACGGTCGCAGTGTCCTGGGTGTGTGTGTGTCATGTGATCCTCTTTTTGTGACCTCCTGACCAGCAAAGAGAGTGCAAAAGGCAGATTCGCTGAACAACTGCATTCCTAACTTCAGAGCTGAAGTGATTCAGTTAGCAACTGTGGCAAGGACTGTGGTGCAATGGGGTAAAACTCACTTAACAACGGTCTCGCTTAGGAACTGAACATTCGGGCTCAATTGCAGTTGTAAGTCAAGGAGTATCTGCATTTTTGGAAGATTATAGGTTGATTCACTGGAATTCAAAATGTCTGTATTGGAGCAGGTAATATATCAATACCTGCAATACCAACAAGTCTAACAAAGGAAGCCTTAAAATCTTAACAGGGGACACATTCTTCATCCCAAGAGCTTGCAAAGAATGGAAGTGGGGCCATACACTAGGTGTAATTTAGGATCCCGCTTCCAAAATCTCATCAGCTTGCACAGTTGTGCAATTATGGCGCTCTACAATTCCTTTGGGTGATGTCAGATGAGTTACGGGTAGATTGGAAAGCTATGGATAGTTATTGATTTATTAGATTTATATCGTGCTGGGCTGTTTACACCACAGTCAAAATGGCTTAGAGCAATTAAAAATGCAAATTACAGAGCACCAAACACATACACACAGAGAGAAGATTCCATTAAAACCATTCAAATCAAAATAACTTCAGTTAATGATGAAAATCCGGTGGAAAATCTTGGTCTCACTGCTTTCTGAGATGCTGGGAGAATATTTAGGTCCAGAGGTACCTCCTTGGTGAACAGATTGTGAGGACTACACAAGAGAAGAATTTACAAATGAATTTACACCCTGACCTGGATGACACTAGAATATCCATAGAATCTCTTCTTTAAATGGGAAATATAACAGAACAACAGAGTTGGAAGGGACCTTGGAGGTCTTCTAGTCCAACCCCCTGCTCAGGCAGGAAAGCCTAGACCATGTTAGACAAATGGTTGTCCAATCTCTTCTTAAAAACATTTAGTGTTGAAGCACCACAACTTCTGGAGGGTAGTTGTTCCACTGATTAATTGTTCTCACTATCAGGATATTTCTCCTTAGTTCTAGGTTGCTTCTCTCCTTGAGTAGTTTCCATCCATTTCTACTTCTCCTGCCTTCAGGTGCTTTGGAGAACAGTTGACCCTCTCTTTTTTGTGGCAACTCCTCAAATACTGGAAGACTACTATCGTATCATCCATAGTCCTTATTTTCATTATACACCATGTCTCTGCTAGTCCTTCTTTGCATAAAATATTGTATTTGGCCATTTTGTGTAGCTTCAGTCAAGTTTCTTTCTCCTTCTCCTGCCCAAATAGGTCTAACTCCTTCGGTGTGCATTTGGCATGTTCTCGCTGTATGTACGTGTTCCTTGTTGCTCTGAGTGGCTCGTTAACTGACCATTAAGTACGCCTCGTCAACTGCGGTGTTTTTGTGATCTAATTAGCAAATGGGCGCTGTCTACAATGCGCAAATAATTAAACGTTCATGCTCAATAAAGGCCCTGGCTAGACAAGAGTTATTCAAAGGTGTTTTTAAAAATTTTTTTAGCATCTCCGTATAAATTTACGGTGGAGCGTTGACAGCATAGGACATCGCTATCAATTAATTTTTCCACAGGGTATTTTGTCACGTTTTGTTAAATCTGTGTTAGAGTAACCGAGGCGCTCAAAATAGGACCTGGGAATCCTATTTATCAGAATTGCGCAGCCAGTATCCAAAGGAAGTCAGGGACGCTGACACAAACTTGTAGTTTTATATAAATGAATACATTTTATACATTTATAGGTGCCCCAAACAAGATAGTCAGGCGCATCGCTACGTCATGAGGTAAATCGTGAGGTAAATCACGGAACAGCATACAAAACACTGAGAAGAAAAAGGCGGGAAAAAAAGAGAAACTCCCCCTTTAAATTCAACAACCAATCAGGATGTAGATTGCCTCATGCAGGAGCCCACCCTCTCCAATCAATCAACTACAACTGTGTGTTCTGGCTCATTATAATACACTTGATTGTTCCAGCTATTAAATTAAATATCTTAACACTTTTGCTCCTTTTCCGAAATTCCATCACAAAATAGATGTCATTCAGGGGGTTGGACTAGAAGACCTCCAAGGTCCCTTCCAACTCTGTTATTCTATTCTATTCTATTCTATTCTATTCTATTCTATTCTATTCTATTCTATTCTATTCTATTCTATTCTATTCTTATTCTTCATTCCATTATTCTCTTCTCTTCTCTTCTCTTCTCTTCTCTTTCTTCTTTCTCTTCTCTTCTCTTCTCTTCTTCTTCTCTTCTCTTCTCTTCTCTTCTCTCTCTATTTTATTCCACAGTGTTGTGTTGTGTTGTGTAGTGGTGTTCTGTTGTGTTGTGTTCTGTTCTGTTCTATTCTGATTTCTCTTCTCTTCTTCTCTATTTTATTCTCTTGTTGTGTTGTCTTGTCTAGTGTTCTATTCTGTTCTGTTCTGTTCTGTTCTTGTTCTGTTCTGTTCTGTTCTGTTCTGTTCTCTTCTTCTCTTCTCTTCTCTTCTCTTCTCTTCTCTTCTCTTCTCTTCTCTTCTCTTCTCTTCTCTTTTTAGATGGTTATTCTACGATTCTTTGCCCGCATCATAAAAAAAAAAAAATCAGTTCAAGGTTTCCAATGTTTTCGGAGAGACTCATTCGATGAACCTTATCAAATGGTGACTTTCTTTCTGTACAGAATGATGTACGTACAAGGCTTGGTACAATGCTTCTCCTTCAATAATTCAGTCAGCCGAGAAAACACATGAATAATAATTCAGACAGAAGACTTATTCTTAGCAATTCCAAGAGCTTTTTTTTCCTCTCCAGTCTGGCTTTCTTTTCCCGCGACAGTGTGCAAATTTTTAAGCCAAGGTGTAAATACATGCAAACGCAAAAGCGTTTCTGTGAAAAACTTAGTTAAAACTAAAACCCCATCAGCTCATTTAGATCTGCCTCTAGCACCGAAGAAACCAATTTGTTATATATATATCAAAAATCAAATATATTGCCGTCGCTTTGAGGTTGAGATGGATGGCAAATAAATTGAATAAATAAACAAAAATAAAATATATACATTATTGCATATATCACACACAATCTATGATATTGTAGGCAACATAAACAAATCGTAGGTAGTCCTCGACTTACGACCATGATTGAGCCCAAAATATACCAAAGGAATGGAGCCTTCTTTGCACCACTTGGGTAACCCTGAGGACACAGAGAAACCTCCAAGTGGCCTCAATGACCCTCTAAAAGAAGGCAAATGACCAGCTTGTCTGCAAGGAGTATAAATCCTTCCATTCCCCTCCATCCAGTCAGAGCTGAAGAAGCTTCTCGTATGAGAAGCGAAATGTCTTCAAAACAAAAACAAGAAAGTCCAGTTGCCTCTTGAAAAAGGAACCTTTGAGAAGGCTAATAGTAATATAGTCCTACTACATCATCAGATATCCTTAGGCATAAGACAGTCCTGTGGGTATTATGTGTTTAGCAGGGTGATGGCATAAGGGGGAAAAAAGGTCTTTGTATCCAACTCTTCTTAAAACCCTCCAATGTTGGAGCATCTATGTTAAGGATATTGGTGTTGTGTTACCAACCAGCAGAGTAGACCAGGATACATAGTTTGTTCCATCCAGCCGGGTTATCATGGAAAAATTTGCTGCTTGTTCTAGTGCCATCTTCACTTGGATTGTTTATCACAAACACAGTTTGTACTATTCACATTGACTCTCAGTTTAGCTTTTAACAATCCTAGTTAGTTCTGGTTGGCTCTGGGCCCATAACCAATGTTAAGGATATTGGTGTTGTGTTACCAACCAGGAGAGTAAATGCACAAGGAAACGTTGCTGAGAGCAATGAATAAGAGATATGCAAACTGGTTTATCAAAAGCTTACTTTATAGTAGAAAAACAATCTCATAGTCTTTAAACAAATTCCAAATCTTTGCCAGTAAATCAGTCCAGTAGTTACAGATATCTTCTTACCAAACAAACATTAGTTGGTTAGAATAACAAACTCACTCTGGTTCACAAACCACGATGGTAGCAGATCCATCCAACGATGATTAGCAGATATCAACTCCTCTCAATGGTAGCTTATCATATCAGCTGCATACACAAGGGCAGCATATCATAGCAGTAACTGAACACGTTACAATACCTTGCTTAAATACTCTCACAACCAGTGATTACCTAATTACAGCATGACTCAGCATTAAAGTCACATAATGCATTTACAGATTAAAGTTACAGTACAATTATATTGCCTGGACAACTTGTTAGGCTCAAACCATATCCTAACTATCTACAACTTCTGGAGGCGAGACATTTCCTGACAGTCAATGGGACATCTTTCCTTCAGAAGTTGTGGATGCTCCATCACTGGAGGCTTTAAAGAAGAGTTTGGACAGCCATTTATCTGAAACAGTGTAGGGTTTCCTGCTTATGCAGAAGGTTGGACTAGAACAGTGATGGCTAACCTGTTTGCTGTTGTGTGCCAAAAACGTGGGGGAGCGTGGGGAGGGGGAATCGCCCATTTCCTGACTTCTGGTGGGACCGGAAGGCCCGTTTTTTTGCCCTCCCCAGGCTCCAGAGGCTTTCTAGGAGCCTGGGGAGGGCAAAAATGGCCTTCCCCACCGCCTGGAGGCGCTTGGAGGCTAGAAACAGCCTGTTTCCCAACTTCTGGTGGGCCCAGAAGGCCCGAAAATCAGCTGGCGCTGGAGCTGAGCTACAGCAACGTTGCGTTCCCACAGATATGGCTCCTTGTTCGTGCCATAGGTTTGCCACCACGGGATTAGAAGATCTCCAAGGATCCTTCCCACTCTGTTATTCTATTAACTGAAGAAAACAAGGTCTTTAATTATGTATTTCTGATAAGGTAGGGTCTCCTTCAGGGGGTTGGACTAGAAGACCTCCAAGGTCCCTTCCAACTCTGTTATTCTGTTAATGGAAGAAAACAAGGCCTTTAACTGCGGTCCATCACTGGAGGCTTTTTAAGAAGAGATTAGATAGACATTTCTCTGAAATGGTACAGGTGCTTCCTACTTGAATTAGAAGTTGGACTAGAAGACCTCCAAGCTCCCTTCCAACTCTGTTAGTCTGTTATAACATTTTGTAAACAAACTTACTACCCACACGGATTGCCTCCAGAAATTGTGGATTGATGAACAGAACCATTTAATGTCCCGAAAATACAAAGCCATCATTAAACATTTAAGCTGTGCTGGGGTTGGGATGTATTGATGGTTGCCAAATCAAGCCATTTTTTTTTCTTTGTGAAATGTGTAATGCCAGAAGCATTGGAAGTTGTCCAACGAATTAATCCTGGACCTGTCTCTGTTTGTGCGCTGCCTGGGCTGGCTTCTCTTAAGACAATGTGACACCTTCTTAACAGAAGCGTAATGTCTGGAGAAGCTCAGGCCATCTGTTGACTTCATCAATGCATTTTTCTTGCTTGTTCGCTTTGCCTTAAGCTGTTGTTATAGATCTGGGTTTCGTCGGTAATAAACCTCCTTATTCATTGCAATTGATCTGATGGTTTCCTGTTTCTTTAGACCTTTCTCCGGGAGGCAATGCATTTTTCTCTTAACTAATTTGCGGCCTCAATGGGTCCTGGGAATGTTGTCCCTTCATGTCGGCCTTGCTCAACGAAAGATCAGAATCTCTAGCAAAGAGATTCTTATTCATGGCATAACAATAACTGTTTCCCTGTCCAGTTGGATCTGACTCTAGGGCAGAGTGCTTATCTCTTCTTTCTTGGCTGAGGGAACCAGCGTTATCTGAAGACCTTTTCCGTGGTCGTGTGGCCAGCGTGGCTATATGCCAAAGGTGCATGGAATGCTACTGTCTTCCCACCGAAGTGGTACCTATTGATCTACTCCCATTTGAATGGAATGGAATGGAATGGAATGGAATGGAATAGAATAGAATAGAATAGAATAGAATAGAATAGAATAGAATAGAATAGAATAGAATAGAATAGAATAGAATAGAATAGAACAGGGTAGGGTAGGGTAGGGTAGGGTAGGGTAGGGTATGGCAGGATAGGATAGAATAAGGAACAGAACAGAACAGAACAGAATAGAACAGAACAGAACCTTGGAGGTCTTCTAGTCTAGCCCTCTGCTCAAGCAGGAAACGCTATACTGTTTCAGGCAAATGGTTGTCCAATCTCTTCTTAAAGACCTCCAGTGATGGAGCACCCACAACTTCTGGAGGCAAGCTGTTCCACTGGTTAATTGTCCTCACTGTTAGGAAGTTTCTCCTTAATTCCAGGTTGCTTCTCTCCTTGATTAGTTTCCATCCATGCCCTCAGGTGCTTTGGAGAATAATTTGACTCCTCTTCCTCCTCCTCTTTGTGGCGGCCCCTCAAATACTGGAATACTGCTATCATGTCACCGCTAATTCTTCTTTTCTTTAGACTAGCCAACCCCAAATCCTGCAGCCATTCCATTTGCATGCTTTTGAACTGCTAGGTGAGAAGGAGCCGGAGCAAGGAACGGGAGCTCACCCCGTCATGCAGCACTCAGGTCTCGAACCCGGGCTGTCGGCTTTCCAGCCAGCCAGCTCAGTGACTCTAACCGCAGCACCGTTTCAACAGAGTCTGTTTATAGACTAAGCCCCAATCAAGAATTCTGCTTTAGAAAATATTACGCAAAGGGTACGATCCAGAAATCTAAATCTAAGCATATTTTTTCCCCCTCCTGATTACTTTTCTAAAGGCCCCATCGTTTTTGGTTGCCATGAAGATGCAGGAATCCATCTCTGTACATGGGTACATGTTGTGTTCTTTAAAATAGAAAGGGTTTGGCCACCGCTAATTACAACATGAGATTCCTCAGTGGCAGGAATGCCACTCGGGAGTGCTGAGAACTGTAATTCGGCAAGAGTTAGAGCCCTCTCGTCTCTGAGATTTAAAATTCTGGTTTTCCAAGGCCTTGAATTTGCAGAAGGAGCCTACGAGGAAATAGGAAGGAACTCTGGCCTGTGACTATAATAAAAGATGGATTTATTCTTTGAGATAAGATCTTCCCCAGACTTTTGATTGTTGAGTGTCTTTGACTCTGGCATGTCCTGGTACCACAATGTTGATAAATTGTATGTTTTGGTTTTCAACAACTGTGATATCTGGCATGTTGTGTTGTTGTTGTTGTTGTTGTTGTTGTTATTATTATTCAGGTGTCTTGTTTCGTTTCCTCCTTCAGATCTATCAGAGGAACAAAAATTTATACACAGTGGAAGCCAACAATGCGCGGCAGTTAGTGGAAAGTGCAGCTCAAGACATTGAGAAGCTCCTGAGTAACAGATCCACCGCCTTAATAGTAAGTAGAACCTCGCCTTTTCTTATCTTGATTCCAAAATGGATGCGTAATTTCACTTTATTCTTCCTTTCATCTTCCAATCTAGTTAAAAATGTTTTTCATACGTTTGTATTTATTAAAGCTGTGCCAATTCTTCAGACATGCAGAGGTTAAAACCTGGGAAGAGCATATCCAAAGCATTTCTGAAAGCAGCCGCATCTTTGGATGCGTGCAGCGGCTTCAGAAGTCTAGCCAAATTGTGGGCGTGCCCAGCCAGATTACACGTAGTCCTCGATTTACAACAGTCCGTTTAGTAACCAAGGTTACAACGGCACTGAAAAAAGTAACTTCTGACCGTTTTCCACACTTACAACCATTGTACCTATCCCCATGGTCACGTCATCAAAATCCAGACGCTCGACAACTGATTCATATTTATGATGGTTGCAGGGTCTCAGGGTCATGTAATCCCCTTTTGCGACCCTCTGACAAAGTCAATGGGGAAGGCAGATTCACTTAGCAACCGGGTTGCTACAATTGTAGTGATTCACTTAACAATGGTGGCAAGAGAGGCCATAAAATGGGGCAAAATCAACAAATTTCTCACTTAGTGACGTGAATTTTGGTCTCAGTTCTGGCTGTAAGTCGAGGACTACCTGTACTCTTCCCTCCCTATGTCTCCCCCAGCAAAGTGGCTTCGGTTACAGAGGGAGCCAAGACGTAGCTTCTGAAATAGCTGGACAAGGCTAATCAAAGACACGGCTGCTTTAATGATCCCCATAGAGGGGCTGTGTCCAATGTGACGATCTGAAATGCTGTTGGATGGAAAATACAGAACTTATGACAGTAGAGCATTGGATACGTGATGGACAGCTAGCAAAGTGGTGTGTTTTCACACACACATCATGAAATTGTGTGAGTGCGTGTTTTGTGAGCTAGGACAGGGGTCGGCAACTTTAAACACTCAAAGAACCACAATGGACCTAATTGGAAGCCCCCCGTTCAATTCTGGAGCCAACCGGAAGTCTGGTTTCCCCTACCATAGAGTCTCCTCCTAGCACGGCATCCTTTTTCCTCTATCGGTCCTAACCGAAAGCCTATCAATTGTGTAGCTGACCGACGACAGGGAGCTGCAGCAGGGGGATGAAAGAGCCACATGCAGCTCCCGAGCCGCAGGTTGCCGACCCCTGAGCTAGGAGAAGCATGGATTAAGGATACAAATCTCTTCCCACAACACAGAGTGGGCGATAAGTTGGAAACTTAATAACTGATAGAAGAATTTACCGTTGCACAGCTGGGATGTAAGTGATTAAGAAAATGATGGTTGTAGACCAACTCCCATATTCCGAGTCTCACCTTCCGAAAGAATTCGCGTGATCCAAATATCAGTATATTTGTGTTCAGTTCTGTTTGAGAATTCATGAATATCCTTCACTGTCTGAGGTACAGAATGTGGTTGTGTATTTCTGGGATGCAAAATCAGCTCAGTTGTTTGCAGAAAAGGGCAGATGCTTCTGTTTTGATTGACAGGTCGCGATTCCACCCTCCCAGCTATCCCAAATAGCTCATGGGATATTCGTATTGTCAAAGCACATGAATTTTCTGGATGCCCAACCTAATTAAATATCTCAAAACCCAATAAGACAAGGCAAAATGTGATAGTAAGTGATTTGTCTTGCACAGATACGTTTCCAGTGGTCTGGGAAAATTTTGTGGGATTGTGGAGGCTAGCAATGCATTACAAGTAATATTGTCAGTTTGTGACACAGATAATTCTCATTTTTTTTTTTCATAGTGGGTAGTGCTGTTACCAGAACTAGAGTTTAATTCTTAATTGAACTTATTTCCTGCCATCCCTAGTCACACAGTAGGTAGAGTTAATGAACTGATTTGCAAACTATTTCTGCCTTTGTTTGCTTACTAAGTGGAAAACCAGAAAAACGGAAACAAATATTTAGGGCATTTCCGAGAAATTTCCTGCACTTAGCTTTTTGTGTGTGCTGTAAGGAAAGGTGTACAGTGATCTGCTTGCGGGACTGACCATAACAGATAAACAACTTAGGAGGAAATGTGTTATTACTAATTGAAATAGTCTTTATCACTCATGGCAACAGAATATCTTAATTACTACTTTAGTTGCACCATTACAACAGCCTTTGGCTCCTTGAGAAGAGAATGTATGTAGCTCAGGGTTGAACTGTGAGGTCCTTGAGTTTGGATGTTTTCTTGCAGACATTTCATTACCTAACTAGGTAGCATCATCAGTGCTAGAAGGGAGTGTGGTTTGCTCTCTGTTTACTAGATATTATCTAGTTGGGTGTTGAAAGTTTGCAAGAAAGCAGCCAAACTGCAAGAGTGCCACAGTCATATGTTCAGTCGTCTTCCTTTTTGTCTCCTCCTCCTCCTCCTCCTCTTTTTCTTCTCCTCTTCCTCTCCTCCTCCTCCTCCACTCCTCCCCCTCCCCCTCTCCTCCTCCCCCTCTCCTCCTCCTCCTCCTCCTCCTCCTCCTTCTTCTCCTCCTCCATATATCTCTGTGAAATAGAGAGCAGACAGTTAGGAAAACAGAGATGGTGGGAAATTTTGATGAGAGAAGAACTAAGGAAGTGAGGAGCAAAGACAGTGTGCTTTTTTCCAGATGCTGCTCAACTTTATAACAGTCTTACCATAACAACCATGTCATGGTTTGCATCTGGTCATCTCTTTCTTGGAAAGAATTACATGTGATCTAATTATCAGGTTCCTCCTGGCTTACAAATTCTGTCTTTCTCTTTTTGACACATATACCATATTTGTTTCTTTTCCTGTTTCTCTCAAGTTCCTTGCAACTTCGTGCTCGTCACGCAAATGTGTACCCATGCTCACATGTTCTCTCTTTTCTTGAGAACATCAGGACAGCTGAAAGATACTCAGTAAAAAGTATACTTTTTACTCCGTGGCATTGCAGTATCTTGGAAAGAAACTGCCGGAGGCCTCTCATCATAGTGGAAACATCTCTTTGTGCTCTTCAAGCTTTCTGGGAAATAGCAATATGTGGGGCTGAGATTAATGAATCTGAAATAATTTCTCAGATCTGACTTGAGAATCCTGAGGTTGTTAAGTAGTGGCAATAAAAGTGAAAATGGACCAACGGATACTCTACCAAACATATAAGACAAGAGTGTGGTTGATGTTATTTAATAACATTGATTCCTGTTCTGATCCTCTGGCTCAGCATTGGGCTTAAGAACACCACACCTTCTCCCAAAACTCAAAAGGGTAGTTTGTTTGCCCATCCTTTTCCTCTTCCCCTCCCTCCTTTCCTTGAGTTTTGAATTCGAATCCAGTCTTTCATCTTACCCTGAATTTTATTGAAAGAATGATGGTATCCTCTCTCTCTCCCTCCACACTCAAGTGCCCCATTGATGTATTTGTAACTTCACTGGTTGACCTCCCTCCCCCTGCTTCCCTCCATCCCTCTCCCTCTCCCTCTCTCTTTCTCTTGTGTGTGAGAGACAGGTGGAGAGAGAGAGAGAGAGAGAGAGAGAGAGACAGAGACAGAGACAGAGACAGAGACAGAGACAGAGAGGCAGAGAAGTGTGCTTCTCTGCCAGAGAGAGGCAGAGAAGCACACACAGAGAGACAGAGAAAGAGAAGAGAGAAAGAGAGAGAAAGAGGCAGAGAGAGAGAGACAGAGAAAGAAACAGTGAAAGAGAAGAGAGAGAAAGAAAGAGAGAGAGAAAGAAAGAAAGAAAGAAAGAAAGGCAGAGACACAGAGACACAGAGAGGCAGAGATAAAGAGAGACAGAGAAAGAAAGAGCAGAGAGAGAGAGAAAGAGGCAGAGAGAGAGAAAGAGAGACAGAGAAAGAGAGAAAGAGGCAGAGAAAGAGAAGAGAGAGAAAGAAAGAAAGACAGAGAAAGAGAGGCAGAGAGAGAGAAAGAAAGAAAGAGAAGAGAGAGAGAATGAGAGAGAAAGAAAGAGGTAGAGAGAGAAAAAGAGAGACAGAGAAAGAGAGAGACAGAAAGATAAGAGAGAGAAAGAGGCAGAGTGAGAGAGAGAGAGAGAAAGAAAGAAAGAGACAGGCAGAGAGGAAAGAGAAAGAGAAGAAAGAGAGAGAAAGAAAGAGGCAGAGAGAGAGAGAGAGAGAAAGAAAGACAGAGAAAGAAAGACAGAGAAAGCGAGACAGAGATAGATAGCGAGACAGAGATAGATAGAGAGACAGAGGTGACATTTCTCATTCTCTGTGACTTGCAGCCTGTTTTGTGCAGGTGCAGACAGAAGTAACACTTTGCCCATCGGTTGTTGTTGGAACAGCCGGAGGAGCGAATGCATTTGTGACAAAAAGAGGTTGTCTACTTCTCCTGCACATCTTAACATTCAGGTCACAGCCGAGTGTCTGGGATGTGTGGATGAAAACATTATGAGTCACCCAAGAGTCACAATCCTGAACCAGAAAAGCAGCCTTTATCCTTCAACTTATTTCACTGCTGTCCGTGGTGCTGAAGATAAGATGGCCTTCGTGTTTATACCGCTATGATCAGGATTGAAAATTTAGATAGCTAAACTCACTTTAGAGAAAGCTTTCAAAACTGCGTCGTGGGAACCCCTGCTTTCCACACCCTTGTAAATTGCAAGGGGGGGGGGTGTGCTGTTTTGTCACCGTCACACAAATGTGCACGATCTCTCTTTCTTTTCTGCGCTCCAATCTCTTAAACGCGTCTTGTGTTTTGCCGTATCTGAAATTGCAAGCTGATTTGTCATTAGGAGGCTCCTTAGCTTCTCATGTATTACCCACCCCAGGGTATTTTGTTAAGCTGGCAGTACTCCCTTGTTATCATCTGAACCCGAACGGCATCTTTAAACTAACAACGTTTCCAGCTGGTTGTTGTTTTTTTTTGCACTCTGGAGTAGCTTCCCACTTGCCCGTGTAAGTTTTCTAAATCGCCGTTCAGGGCAGGAAGGTGGTTTTTATTTGCAACCCGGACATGCTCGACTCTACAACTTCGTGTCTCTTAAAAGAGGGGAAGACACTGCACATTATTCCCAGCATCCCTAATTGCTTACTCGGGGTTTACGGCAGAGCGCCGATTGGTCTTGAAGGACTAATTAAGAGTTGAATTCTGGAGGGGAATATGATGCAAGAAAGCAATGGGGGCCATTGCTTTTGCCCTGAGCTCTGTGCCATCCTGTGACGATCAGAAGCGCCTGCCCTTAGCTTAGCCGAGGGAATTTGCAAAATAAATCAGCCTCACTAAACACGCCGCACGAATAAAAATCTGAACAGGTTTAATTTAAATAAATAAATAAATAAAGGCAATGCGTCCTTAATGAAAGTGTCTTCTGTTCTCACCTTGCAAAACAGAAGTAAAATATATTTTTTTTCAACCGAATCTGCATTCTGTTCTTGATATCTGTAATTCATGGGGTGAAGTTAAGTGTTGTGGTCTGCCGGCAGCCTGTGGAGCTGGCAGCAGAGTCAGACAGTGAGGAGGCTGGGGAGGAACAGGGGCCAGTCCTGGAGTCTGGGGAAGGCTCAGATGAGGGCTCTGCGTCGGAGGCAGAGATGGGGCCAGGGCCATCTGGGAGTTATGCATGGACTCTGGAGCCTCCGAGTTGGACATCAGAGAGGCAGAGGAACAGGAGGAGCCTGTTCCTAGTGCACGCATGTGCAGAGCTGCCAGAAGGCAAGAGCAGTTAAAACAAAAGGGACGACTCTGGAGTAAGGCCTGGAGATGATTGGCCCCACCCATAAGACATATAAGAAGAGCAAAGGCACATGGGCCTTTGCAGGAAGCAACGTTGTGGATGGTATCGGTTTGTACTTTGAAGCTCCATTGTTGTCTCTGTGTTTCGGTGTGGCCTTCCCAAGATAATTGTCAATTAGGTCTTTGGCAGCGTGTCAAAGAAGATAAAGGTGGGTGTTTACCAGCCTTATCCGAAGGACTGTGGTGGACTTCTGTTGGACTATTTATAAACTCTTGGTGATTCAGCACATGCTGTGAATGGAAGGAATTCACAGCCGTTAAAATTAAAAAAAGGAGGGTTTTGGGACTAATTGTGTGCTTTTTACTATATCAGGAAGCCTAGGTCAGAACATTAAGTTACCGTCATGTGCCTATGGAGATTCTCAGTCATCCAGGTCACGGTTATCCCAAAGGTACTTTTGAATCCAGTCAGAACTGAGGAAGCTTCTTGGATGAGAAGTGAAATGTCTTCAAGGAAAAACAAAGTCCAGTTGCTTTTTGAAAAAAACACCTTTGGGATTACCGTTGTGTGTATGTATGTATGTATGTATGTATGTATGTGTATATATATATATTCTCAGGTTTTCGTGGGTGTTTGTATGTAGGTCTTTGGTTATTCGGGTCTTCTCCCACGTAAAATTGGAAGTGTCTTGGCGACGTTTCGACGAAGTCTCATTCGTCATCTTCAGGCTGGTGTTCTCGGCTTCATGCTTCATATCTTCCATTGCTCCTGGAAGCACGAAGCCGAGAACACCAGCCTGAAGCTGACGAATGAGACTTCGTCGAAACGTCGCCAAGACACTTCCAATTTTACGTGGGAGAAGACCCGAATAATATATATATATTCACATCCGAATAGCTGGTCTGGATTAAGCCAAACACCATCTTACAGTGGTCAAACCAAAGTTTTTGGGTCCTCACGAGGCAGATTTGAGGTGTATCTCTCTTCTACTGTTATTCTTCTGCAACTGATATTTGGTGGGATTCAGCCGGTTCGGGCCAGTTCGGGTGAAATGGTAGTTAAATTGCTGACTGCCCCTGCCCCTGCGGTATATAAGTCTAAGTGCTATTGCTATATTTGTCAGTGCTGAACTAGAGGGGAAGAATATGAGTTTCTGCTTTTTGACTTTTTAATTCATCTTTTTAATGTTTTTATTTAGTTTGGTTCTGTTCTTAGGAAAAAAAATCTCCTTTTTTTTCTCCTTGGAGTTTGTATTTTAATTTCCTGTATTAAAAAAAAAAAATTTGAAAAAAGAACATGTTGAAAGACGGGTCAATGGCTTAAGCATCTCGGTCTGAAGGAAATGTCTCTTTTTCTAATGCCTCCTGGCCATTTTTGTTTTGCTAATGCACTCGCTTTTTTTTTCCTTCTCCTTTTAAGTCCGTTTTTATGAAAATAATTCTAAGTGGTTTGGACGAATAAAGGAAAAAAAAAAATCTCTCATCAGTTTCGTGGGTCTCCGTCCTAATGGGAGCGGAGTCTCCAAGGTCACTGCTAATATCTCTTTGGATCGGATCGATAACAGCCAGGGCGGGCAAAATTGCAGAAGGAGAACTAATTGGAATTGTATGCCCTCCTTTTCTTTTGAGGGGCTTCTCTATGACAGATATTAAATACGTGCAATTGCATTAAAAAAGCATGCCAATCAGTGCTCTTATTTTGAGTTGTGAAGGTGTATGTATATCCATTCAGCATACTAAAAAGCAGAGACATCACCCTGCCAACAAAAGTGAGTACAGTCAAGGCGATGGTTTTCCCAGTTGCAATGGATGGCTGTGAAAGTTGGACCATAAGGAAGGCTGAGCGCCAAAGAATGGAGGTCTTTGAACTCTGGTGCTGGAGAAGACTCCTGCGAGTCCCTTGGACTGCAAGGCCATCCAACTGGTCAGTCCTAGAGGAGATCAACCCTGACTGACTGCTCTTTAGAAGGCCAGATCCTGAGGATGAAACTCAAACACTTTGGCCACCTAATGAGAAGGAAGGACTCCTTGGAGAAGAGCCTAATGCTGGGAACGATGGAGGGCAAAAGAAGAAGGGGACGGCAGAGAACGAGGTGGCTTGATGGAGTCACTGAAGCAGTCAACGTGAGCTTAAGTGGACTCCAGAGGATGGTAGAGGACAGGAAGGCCTGGAGGAACGTTGTCCATGGGGTCACAATGGGTCGGACACGACTTCGCAACTAACAACAACATATCCATTCAGATAGAAGGGTGCTCTTCTTGTTGTTTTTTTAATTTAATATCCGCCTCTTTTGTAATAAAGCAAAATGTTTTATCTAAAAAACAAAAAAAAAAGAAACTTAAAAAAGAACAGACTAAAATACAAGCTAAGGAGGAAAAAAAAATCTATTTTATGCTTATCGATAGTCACCGGCATTTACCTGTGAATTTATTATTATGATATGGACAATACAAGAGGTTGTCATAAGATGGACAGAATAATAATAATGAAATAACAGAGTTGGAAGGGACCTTGGAGGTCATCTAGTCCAACCCCCTGCCCAAGCAGGAGACCCTACACCATATCTGACAGATGGCAGTCCAGTCTCTTCTTGAAAGCCTCCAGTGATGAAGCTCCCACAACTTCTGAAGGCAACTTCTGTTCCATGGGTTGATTGTTCTCACTGTCAGAAAATTCCTCCTTATTTCCAGGTTGAATCTCTCCTTGTTTAGTTTCCATCCATTATTCCTTGTCTGGCCTTCGGGTGCTTTGGAGAATAGCTTGACCTCCTCCTCTCTGGGGCAGCCCCTCAAATATTGGAAGACTGCTATCCTGTCTCCCTTAGTCCCATGTCTCCCCTGGTTCGGACTGGTATGGGCGAACCGGTAGTTAAACCCAGTAGTGGGCCGCTGCTGGTTTGGACTGGTTCTGGCGAACAAGTAGTTTCGACCTGTGGGTGGCCCCTCCCATCTGCCCAGGTGCAATCCTGTCTTATATCGCTGTGTATTTGACACTGCACACGTGTGCGGAAGGCATGCATGTGTGAATTGCCATGTTTATTGATGCCACACGTGTGCTAACATTTCCGGTGCTGGGCGAACCGATTGTCACAATATGTGACGCGCATCTCTGAATAAACCTTGCAACAGCCACGCCGTAAAACGAAACGACCACACCGATAAGAACATAATGCTTTGTTTTAAAAACAACAACAACGTCTAAAAATTCAGTCTGGTCTGAATGAATGAAGTCATCACGCCGGAGAATTAATGAAGCCTTTCAGCCGGCCTAATAAGTCATAAATAATCAGACTTGGAGATGAGGAGGAAGCCTCTGTGATCCGCATGCACACAAGAGCTTCGCGGGTGGCCTTGTCGACAGATGGGTGCATCTCACTAGCCGTGGGGGTGGGGGTGGGGGGTTGGTGGGGGGAGGCAAAGATGAGCGGAGTTGTTAGTGGGCTTTGTAGCTGAGTTGTAGCTCACAGGAAACAAGGCCTTTGTCTTGTTTGCTCAGGGTGATCAGAGAGGACTGGCAGCCTGTGTTGAAGTAGCCACGTGGAGGGCCCCTCTTCGGCCTGTAATCCTTTGCACAGCGACATATCTGGCGTGAACAAGGTAGCGAGGAAAATTAGGTGTCCTCTTCTCTTCTCTTCTCTTCTCTTCTCTTCTCTTCTCTTCTCTTCTCTGCCAGCCTAATAAGTCATAAATAATCAGACTTGGAGATGAGGAGGAAGCCTCTGTGATCCGCATGCACACAAGAGCTTCGCGGGTGGCCTTGTCGACAGATGGGTGCATCTCACTAGCCGTGGGGGTGGGGGTGGGGGGTTGGTGGGGGGGGGAGGCAAAGATGAGCGGAGTTGTTAGTGGGCTTTGTAGCTGAGTTGTAGCTCACAGGAAACAAGGCCTTTGTCTTGTTTGCTCAGGGTGATCAGAGAGGACTGGCAGCCTGTGTTGAAGCAGCCACGTGGAGGGACCCTCTTCGGCCTGTAATCCTTTGCACAGCAACATATCTGGCGTGAACAAGGTAGCGAGGAAAATTAGGTGTCTCTTCTCTTCTCTTCTCTTCTCTTCTCTTCTCTTCTCTTCTCTTCTTCTTCTCTTCTCTTCTCTTCTCTTCTCTCCTCCCCTCTCCTTCCTTCCCCTTTCTCTGTTCTTTCCCTTTCTCCTCCTCTCCATTCCTTTCCTTCTTTTATCTTTCCTTTTTTTTTCTTCTCTTCTCTTCTCTTCTCTTCTCTTCTCTTCTCTTCTCTTCTCTCCTCCCCCTCTCCTTCCTTCCCCTTTCTCTGTTCTTTCCCTTTCTCCTCCTCCTCCATTCTTTTCCTTCTTTTATCTTTCCTTTCCATTTCTTCTTTCCCCATTTTCCATTTTTCCTTTCCTTCTCCTCCCTTCCCCTTCCCCCTCCCCTCCCCCTCTCCCTCCCCTGCCCCTTTTCTTTCCCTTCCTCCTTCCTTCCTTTCCCTTCTTCTTCCTCTCCTTTCCTCCTTTTACCTTTCCTTTCCTTTCTCCTTTCCTTCTCCTCCCTTCCCCCTCCCCTCCCCATCTCCCTCCCCTGCCCCTTTTCTTTCCCTTCCTCCTTCCTTTCTTTCTCTTCCTCTCCTTCCCTTCTTTTATCTTCCCTTCCCTTTTTCCTTTCCTTCTCCTCCCCTCCCCTTCTTTCCTTCTCCCTCTCCCACTTTCCCTGCCCCATTATCCCTGCAATGAAGCTGCCTCCTGATTTAGGCAGTCAATCTGAAAACCAATTGGCCAGCTCGTCTTGGCAAGTCTTCCCAACAGCTTCATTCCATCCTGTTTCCTCTGGGATGACGATTGTGCCCCCCACTCCCCTGTGAAGAGTCGCTATTCCCACGTTGTCTCAGTTGGCCCATAAACCATACCCAAGCAGGCAGATGGCAGGGAGCCTTTGCTCAGCATCACAGGAAGCATTTTATCAGCAAGATTGGGAATGGGGAAGTTGCCTTCCATGGCTGAATGCAACCTAACAGGGGAGACATAAATTTCAGAGAGAAACTTCTTTTGGAGAGAAGGCCGCTGCAGACATCACAGAATGCTGGACTTGCAGCTGACACTAATGGACCATTAAGCTGGAAGCTATGTCCACTCCTGGACAAATGAACTGGCTGCGTATTGTCACTGCATCAAATGCTACTTGGTCGTTTTCATATAAAGCATTACCTGATGTAGCATCTCTTTATCTACAAATGGACTTTTCTAGCTGTTAGCTTGCAGTGATCTAACTGGGTTTAAATAAACCTGGAGCCTTTTGGACGATTCATTAGATATACCGTATTTTTGCGGAGTATAAGATGCACCGGAGTATAAGATGCACCTTAGTTTTTGGGGAGGAAAATCAGAAAAAAAGGTGATTGGTGGATGGATTGGCCTCCTGGAATACCCCCAATCAACTGTTTCCAGAGGTGAATTTTAGCAACAGGTTTGTTGGTTGTGAGCTCTGTGCCTTGCTTTTTTTTTTTTCTGCCTCTGAAACTTCTGAAACAGAGCTTCAGAAAAAAAAAAAGCCTCTGAAGCCTGTTTCTGAGGCTTTTTTTTTCTGAAGCTCTGTTTGGAGGCTTTTTTTCTGAAGCTCTGTTTGGAGGCTTTTTTTCTGAAGCTTTTTTTCTGATGCTTTTTTCAGCCTCTGAAACCTCCGTTTGAGAAGCTGGGTAGGGCTACATTCGGAGTATAAGATGCACCCAGATTTTCACCCTCTTTTTTGGGGGAAAAAGGTGCGTCTTATACTCCGAAAAATATGGTACATTCTACCAGAGGTAGTATTCAGCCGGTTCGCTTGAACCGGTAGCGGAAATTGTGGATGGGCCCTCCCTGCCCACCAGCCCCTCCTCTATGCCATCCTATTTAGGCATGTTTTTGAGTCCGGGTGCATGCACGGAAGGTAGGCATGTACGCGAATGAAGCAAGCGTGCACACGGGGTGAACTGGTAGTAACATAATGTGGAACCCACCGCTGCATTCTACCTGTTTTCCAGGTAGCTCAAGATACCTTACAAAAGGATGTTTCTTTCTTTCAGCCCTACAGATGCAATCCTGGTCTAAGAAAGTGATTAACTCACAAATCAACCAATGAGTTTCTATGACTGAAACTCAACCTTGAGCCTCCATTCACTTGGTCCAATATCTAACATCCTATTTCAGGACGATCTGAAGTTAGCATTATTGTAGCTTGAAGGCATCCATAACATCGTTTAGTTTTTGGTCCTGTAGGAGATGACCAGGCTGAATCCAAGGGAGGGGGTCAAACACATCATAAGTCACGAATCTCTGGGCAAGAGATCTTAAGAGATCTAGTCTTAGCTGTGGAGTGAGTTAGGAAAGGGCAATTCACCATAGAATTAGATGAGGAAAACAGGGCAACCTTCCTTAACAAAATGAAATTAAAAGATTTTTTTTTTTTTGCTTACGTGGTCGAATGCCTTTCTTATCTCCCGCTCATTACCCTGAACTGTTAGTTGGCCAGATTCTTGTAAAGAGCTTAAGCTTGTAATAAATCTTTATACTCTTTTGAATCTCCTGATTTCCCTGGTGCTTGACAGGTGCCATAGGAACATACACTTCTCTTGTGTTAGTCTTTAGTTAACTGATTAAAAGGTGTATGCGACAGAAGGGAATGGTTTTACACCATTCTACTGAATTTGATACTGCCCAGTTGTGCATTTTGTAGGATTTTCTACCAGGTGGTAGCATGCTCTGGTCTCATTTTATACTAAGGATAGATTACAATATATATACACATATCAACAAGCTCCTGGATTATAATAATTACTAAGGCTGGTTGCTAGAGAGCGTGGAAATTCTGTGCGTTTTATTAGCAATATATACCTACAGATACCATCAGCAGTCTGCTGAACAAAAAAAATGCTCTTATGCATATTTTGGTCATCTTCACAAGGAGGCAGAGGATGGAAATCTTCATTGCCTTAGATAGAAGCTGCAGGTAAAGGAAGATTTGTTTACAGTTTGCATTTTGAGATGCAAGTACCTTCTGTTACGAGTTGCCAAGGTAAAAACAGGTGAAAGACGAAAGGCTGTAAAACAGACATAGAGAATAACGTTTCACTAAGATGTGGTGGCTCAGTGGCTAAGACGCTGAGCTTGTCGATCAAAAGGTCGGCAGTTCAGCGGTTCGAATCCCGAGTGCCGCATAACGGAGTGAGCTCCCGTGACTTGTCCCAGCTTCTGCCAACCTAGCAGCTTGAAAGCTGTTAAAAAAATGCAAGTAGAAAAATAGGGACCACCTTTGGTGGGAAGGTAACAGCGTTCCGTGCGCCTTTGGCGTTGAGTCATGCCGGCCACATGACCACGGAGACGTCTTCGGACAGCGCTGGCTCTTCGGCTTTGAAATGGAGATTAGCACCACCCCCTAGAGTCGGGAACGACTAGCAGATATGTGCGAGGGGAACCTTTACCTTTACCTTTACCTAAGATGATTAAGAGCCTGGAGGTTAACATGAAACTCAGTCATAGAGCTGGTTATGGAGGTTTTTGCAAGATCCTTTTCTTCCTTTTCATGAAGGTGCATTTCTTATTGAACATTTATTGAGTTGGGGAACTTAGTCCTTTCCTGAAAGTTCACATGGAGTCAGCTTAAGACATCCATATGCTTGAATTCCTGGATAAAGGGGGAGGAGGGAGGGAGAGAGAGATGGGGAGAGAGGGAGAAGAGAAGGAAGAGAGTGAGAAAGAGAGAGAGGGAGGGAGGGAGACTGTGTGGGCTTTTTATTTTCTATGAAAAGAAGGACCAGGGGAGACCTGATAGCAGTTTTCCAGTATCTCAGGGGTTGCCCCAAAGAAGAGGGAGTCAAGCTATTCTCCAAAACACCTGAGGGCAGGACAAGAAGCAACGGGTGGAAACTCATCAAGGAGAGAAGCAACCTTGAACTAAGGAGAAATTTCCTGACAATTAACCTGTGAAATGGCTTCAATCCAAAAGATGTGGGCGCTCTATCACTGGAGGTTTTGAAGAAGAGATTGGACAGCCATTTGTCTGAAACGGTGTAGCGTTTCCTGCTTGAGCCGGGGATTGGACTAGAAGACCTCCAAGGTCCCTTTCAATTTTGCTCTTCTGTTATCCTTCCTCTTACAATTGCTAAAGGGCATTTTTTTTTAAAAAAAATTGATTTATATGCCGCCCTTCTCCGAAGACTCAGGGCGGCTTACAATGTGCTAAGCAATAGCACATTGTATATTTATGCAAAGTCATCTTATTGCCCCCCACAAACTGGGTCCTCAATTTACCTACCTTAGAAAGGATGGAAGGCTGAGTCAACCTTGAGCCTTGGCGAGATTCGAACCTGCAGTAATTGCAGGCAGCTGGTCTTAATAACAGGGTGCTTTAGACCACTGTACTACCAAGGCTCTTTATGGAGCCTTTATGGAGCCTTTTAGCATTTATGGAGAACCCATCAGTCCTGGCTGGGGAAAAAAACAAAACAAAAACCTGAACCCCTGTAACTATGATACTCTTCGTCCTTGGTTTCCATCACATCTGCAAAGAGGAAGCGCTTTCTGGCGACGGTTTTCAGGAAGGTGAGGTGAGAAACGGAGCAGATTCTCCGATGGAAGCGCTCACGGTTGCTAGGAGCAGGAACTGGTTGCCAGGACTTGGTTCCCATCCCTCTTGGCGACGAGGACCGTAGTGCTGGGGAGCAGGGTGTTGCCATAACAACCGGGGCCTTCTGTTACCTTATTTAGCTCCATCCCATTCTTTTCGGCTTCTGTATATGAAAAGTTCCCGATCGATGGTTGGCAATTACTCTGGCTTTTTGGCCCGAATTAGAGAGAACTCAGCTCAGATTCCGTTGATAGTTTCCGCGCACCAATTAAAGCGATTCTTTCCTTCATGATAGGAAAATGAGTAACGATAATGGCTGAGATTCAAGGGATACCTGAGGGGGGATTTAGGGCGGCTGAAGTCCATTGGAAGGACTTGAGGAAATGATGTGGATTGGGTTGAATCCCTTCCTTCCTTCCTTCCTTCCTTCCTTCCTTCCTTCCTTCCTTCCTTCCTTCCTTCCTTCCTTTCTTCCTTCCTTCTCCCTCCCTCCCTCCTTCCCTTCCTCTTTCCCTCTCTCTCTCCCTCCCTCTTCTTTCCTTCTTTCCTTCCTTCTTCCTCCCTACTTCCCTCCCTTCCTTTCCCTCCCTCCCTTCCTTCCTGTCCCTTCCCTTCTCCCACTCTCCTTCCCCCTCTCTCTCCCTCCTTCCTTCCTTCCCCTCCCTTCCTTCCTGTACCTCCCTCCTTTCCTCCTTCCTTCCAACCTTCCTTCCTTCCTTCCCCTCCCTTCCTGTCCCTCCCTCTCTTCCTATTTCCTTCCTTCCTTCTTATCCCTCCCCCTTCCCTCCTTTCTTCCTTCCTTCCTTTCCTTTCCTTCTTTCCTTCTTTCCTTCTTTCCTTCCTTCCTTCCTTCTCCCTCCCTCCCACTTTCCCTCCCTCTCATCTCCTCCCTCCCTCCCTCCCTCCCTCCTTCCCTCCCTTCATTTCCCTCCCTCCCTCCCTTCCTGTCCCTTCCCTTCTCCCACTCTCCCTCTCTTTCCCCCCTCTCTCTCCCTCCTTCCTTCCTTCCCCTCCCTTCCTTCCTGTACCTCCCTCCTTTCCTCCTTCCTTCCAACCTTCCTTCCTTCCTTCCCCTCCCTTCTTGTTCCTCCCTCTCTTCCTATTTCCTTTCTTCCTTCCTTCCTGTCCCTCCCCCTTCCCTCCTTTCTTCATTCATTCCTTTCCTTTCCTTTCCTTTCCTTTCCTTTCCTTTCCTTTCCTTTTCCCTCTCATCTCCTTCTCCCTCCCTCCTTCCCTCCCTTCTTTCCCTCCCTCCCTCCCTCCCTTCCTGTCCCTTCCCTTCTCCCACTCTCCCTCTCTTTCCCCCGCTCTCTCCCTCCTTCCTTCCTTCCCCTCCCTTCCTTCCTGTACCTCCCACTTTTCCTCCTTCATTCCAACCTTCCTTCCTTCCCCTCCCTTCCTGTCCCTCCCTCTCTTCCTATTTCCTTTCTTCCTTCCTTCCTGTCCCTCCCCCTTCCCTCCTTTCTTCATTCATTCCTTTCCTTTCCTTTCCTTTCCTTTCCTTTCCTTTCCTTTCCTTTCCTTTCCTTTCCTTTCCTTTCCTTTCCTTTCCTTTCCTTTCCTTTCCTTTCCTTTCCCTTCCTCCCTCCCCCTCCCCCTCCCTCCCTCCCTCCCTCCCTTCCTTCCTTTCCTCCCTCCCTCCCTTTTCCTGTGCTCTAAATCTTTTCCACAGCTGGATCTCCAAAACAAAACAAAAGCAAAACCACCCAGATATGACAGAGTTGAGAGCATCCCAGTCGGACAGAGGAAGTGACAGCCAGGCATTATACTTTCCAAGCAGGGAAATTCTTGAACATGAGATTAGAAGCGAGTCTTTCAAGATTCGTCCCCTGCAGGAGGGAGAAAAACCGCTTCTTTCATAACTCTTTTTTAAAAAAATAAATAAATTACTGAGCTGGAACAAGTTCCAAACAGAGGAAGGTCTCGGTCAGAACTCGTCATACGATATACGTAGGCCGCGTAGGGGAGATATTAGTCCACTACTAGTGATTGCGAAGCTAAACCAGGTTATAGAATGGCTTAAAAGAGCAACAATTTATTCTGTCTGTTGGGAGATGAAGAGCAATTCATTGATTAAATATTAGGAATGTCCTAACTGGGTTCTACAGTTTTTAAAAACATTCCTGACACAATAGGCCCGTGATAGTGAACCTATGGCATGCGTGCCAGAGGTGGCATGTGGCGCCATATCTGTGGGCACACGAGCGTTGCCCTAACTAAGCTCCAGTGCACATGTGCACGCTGGCCAGCTGATTTTTAGGCCTTCTGGGCCTACTGGAAGTTGGGAAACGGGTCGTTTCTGGCCTGTGGAGGGCCTCTGGGGGGTGGGGGTGGAGAATGCCTTTTTTGCCCTCCCCAGGCTCCAAGAAAGTCTCTGGAGCCTGGGGAGAGCAAAAAACCGGCCTTCCGGTCCCACTGGAAGTCGGGAAATGAGTTGTTTCCGGTCTCTGGAGGGCCTCGGGGGGAGGGGGAAGGCTGTTTTCACCTTCCTTGGGCTCCAAGAAAGCCTCTGGAGCTTGGGGAGGGCGAAAAACAGGCCTACCTGGAGCCATATCTGTGGGCAGGCAAGCGTTGCCCTAGCTCAGCTCCAGCGTGCATACGTGCACTGGCCAGCTGATTTTCAGGCCTTCCGGGCCCACTGGATCCAGAGGCTTTCTAGGAGCCTGGGAAGGGTGAAAAACGGGCCTTCCGGTCCCACGGAAGTCAGGAAGCGGGCTTTTTCTGGCCTCTGGAGGGCCTCCAGGGGGATGGGGAAAGCCATTTTCGCCCTCCCCAGGCTCCAAGAAAGCCTCTGGAGCCTGGGGAGGGCGAAAAACGGGCCTACCCGGCCCACCGGTAATCTTTTTGCTGTCGCATGCTAAAAGCGAGAGAGCGCGGGGGGGCGCACACATGTACGGGGGCGGGTGTGGTGGGCATTGAATTATGGGTGTGGGCACGTGCATAGGTGACTCTTCCCGCGCGACCCCCACTTTTGGCATGCAACGGCAAAAAGGTTAGCCATCACTGCAATAAGCTGAAATATAGAAGATAAGAAGACATATGACATTTCTGAGGTGCTTTCTTCACCTTGTTCCCCATCGCATAGATGTCTGCGGACTTTTGCAATTTTGCAATTCCTGACCAAGCCTTAATAAATCTTATAAACATGTGTGGATGTTCATGGACTTACCTTGTTTTCGAATTCTACTCGGCGAAAAATGATTTTTGTATTGCTGACTTTTCAACCCCCTGCAGACATTTACAACCTTCTCAGCTCCGTAAAGCAAAGGTCCTAAGCACCGACGTGGTTTCACCGAGTGACGGCTTCACTTAAGGACCGATCTGCCATTCCCCAATTGCGATCACTCAAACGAGGACTACCTGTACCTCACCTTTCTTTGTACGGGAAGTCCTCGGCTTACGATCACCGCTGAGCCCGACATTTCTGTCGCGAAGCGAGAAAATGGGTTTCGTCTCCTTTTACGACCTTTCTTGCCACGGTTGTTAAGTGAATCACCACGGTTGTAAATTAGCAATGTGGTGATAAAAGGAATCCAGCTTCCCCTTTGACTTGGCTGGTCAGAAGGTCGCAAAATGGGATCACGTGACCCCGGGACACCTCAACCGTCATAAATATGAGTCAGTTGTCGAGAATGTGAATTTTGATCACGTGGCTACGGAGATGCTACAGCGATTTTAAGTGTGAAAGTGTGAAAAACGGTAATGAGTCACCTCTTTCTGGTGCCGTTGCAACTTTAAATGAAACTGTTGTAAATCAAGGACTGCCTATAATCCAATTTGTTTGCATTTGAGAGATTACAAATAATTTATTACATAGGTGGAGAAAAGTAACATCTAAAAGAGATTTGTGGGTCCTCAGATGACCGTCCAATTTTGTGGGTTTAATTTTCAAGGAAGGAAGCACAGAACTCCAATATTAATATTTCCAGAGCTTTCCTTGGCTTAGTAGATAGGTCTCCATTATACAGGCAGTCCTCGACGTATGACCACAATGGAGCCCCAAAATTCATGTTGTTAAATGAGACATTTGTTCGGTGAGTTCGGCCCCGATTTATCGACCTTTCTTTGCCACTTGTTGTTAAGTGAATCCCTGCAGTTGATCAGTTAGTAACCTAGCCGTTAAGTGAATCCAGCTTCCCTATTGTCTTTGCTCATCAGAAGGTCACAAAACCAGATCTCGTGACCCTGAGACACCACAACTGTCATAAATACGAATCGGCCACCGGATGCCTGAATTTTGATCACGTGATCACGGGAATGCTACAAAGGTCATAACTATGAAAAACGGCCATAAGTCACTTTTTTTCAACGCCGTTGTAACTTCAAACAGTCACTAAATGAACTGTTGTAAGTCCACGACTACCCGTAGTTGAGAAAGATCCGGTATGTATAAATCAAGGTAGCTAGAAATCTGGTTTCTAGGTTTACTTTTTCAGACAATTGTTTGTTTTTCTTCCATGAAATAAGGTTAGATATATAGGAATATTTATTCTTTGAAAAATTCTCGTGTGTTGTTATTGTCTCAGAAATTTACCGCTGTTGCACCGTGGCACCCACCGTTTCTTCTTTTCTTAGTTAGTCCCAAGGGACGATGCTACCAAGCCAACAATCGTACAACAGATGGAATGTTAGAGTGACAATTGTGTGCAGCACATATACTTAGCAGCTAGCTAAGATATTATTCGACCTGAGGATTTGGCGGTTAGGAAATCCAGGTGGAAATAAAAGCAATTAAGAAGCCAGGAGTGGGTGTTTTTGGAGAAGACTTAAATTCGTTGGAGGAATACGGCCAATAAATTTTATAAATGAAATAAAATAATGAATAAATAAAATAAATAAATAATGAATAAAACAAAACAAAATTGCCCTTAAAACCTTCTTTTTCCAACAAGCCGGGCTGGCCTAATTCTTTTTAAGTATTTTTAATTGTTTTGTTTATCGTTTTAATTAATGGGGCCAAATTTATATATATTTTTTAACTGTATTTTAATATTTATATTTGATGTTTTTATTTGGCTGTTCACCGCCCTGAGTCCTCAGGGAGAAGGGCGGTATACAAATTCAAAATAAAATAAAATAAAAATAAAATAAAAATATTAAATTAATAATAAAATAAAATGAAGTAATGAAATGAAATGAAATAAAATAATAATCAAATGAATAAAATAAAATAAAAAATAATATAAAATAAAATATTAAATTAATAAAACAAAACAAAACAAAATGAAGCAATGAAATGAAATAAAACAATGAAATAAAATAATACATTAAAATATTAAATTAATAAAATAAAATGAAATAATGAGATAATGAGATAATGAAATGAATAAAATAAAAAAAAATAACGAAATAAAATATTAAATTAATAAAATAACACAATAAAATAAAATGAAATAATGAAATGAACTGAATAAAATAAAATAAAGAAATAACAAAATAAAATATTAAATTAATAAAATAAAATGAAATAATGAAATAATGAAATGAATTGAATAAAATAAAATAAAGAAATAACAAAATAAAATATTAAATTAATAAAATAAAATAAAATAAAGAAATAATAAAATAAAATATTAAATTAATAAAATAAAATGAAAGACGCACTGTAAACCGTCCTGAGTCTCCGGAGAAGGGCGGCATATAAATCAAATTAAAAATAATAATAATAATGAAATAATGAGATGTGATGCTGGGAAACTGTGACTGTCATAAATACAAGCCACTTGCCAAGCGTCCGAATTTTGATCAATGACTGTGGGGATGCTTCAATGGTCTTTAAGTGTGAAAAAGGGTCCTAAAGTCACTGTTTTCAGTGCCATTGTGGGCTTCGAATGGTCACTAAATGAACTGTTGTAAATCGAAGATTAAATCTGTCCCATATATATATATATATGTATGTATGTATATATATATATGTTTTCTCAGGTTTTCGCGGGTGTTTGTATGTAGGTCTTTGGTTATTCGGGTCTTCTCCCACGTAAAATTGGAAGTGTCTTGGCGACGTTTCGACGAAGTCTCATTCGTCATCTTCAGGCTGGTGTTCTCGGCTTCGTGCTTCTTGCTCTGTATTCTGTTCACTGATCAATAAACCAGTGGAACTGCTTGTCTCCAGAAATTGTAAATGCTCCAACACTGGACGTTTTTAAGAAGAGGTTGGATAACGATTTGTCTGAACTGGTGTGGGGTTTCCTGCCTATGCAGGGGGTTGGACTAGAAGACCTCCAAGGTCCCTTCCAACTCTTCTATTCTATTCTATTCTATTCTATTCTATTCTATTCTATTCTATTCTATTCTATTCTATTCTATTTATTCTATTCTATTCTAAAAAAAAAATCTTACCCTCTTTTCTTTTATCTGCTCTGACTTTCTAGTTGTATTTCCATATGAAACATATTCCTCACGGACTGGCCCTGTCAGCTTCCTTTACGATTGTGACCTTTGATGTAGTTGTTAGCACAGCAGGCACAATTCCCTGGAAATCACACTGTCTGTCTTGGCAACACAACACAACAAAACACACACACACACAAACACACACACACACATGCAGAAGAGGTTCAGAAGTCTACAACAATACATCAGCACGGGTGGGAGGCCAGCAAAATAAAAATTTCTCGATGCTTTTCCCAAAGGCTTCCATCGTTGTTTATCCCCTCCTCCGGGTTTGCATTTGAATTTCTAAGAAATTCAAAAAATCGTCATGCTTGGGTAAAAGTTGCAGGGGCTGCTAGTTCAGAATTACAATTTATTATTTTTTTCTCCCCCTTAAAACTAAATGTTTGCAAACAAGGTTACCAGCAAAGCCTCACTAAGAGCTTTTATTTATTTATTTATTTATCTATCTATCTATCTATCTATCTATCTATCTATCTATCTATCTATCTATCTATTTATTTTGCAAAGTTTCAATTCCTGGATTACCGGATTTTATTCTGGCTGGTAGAAACTTGATGATCAGGCGAAGGATTTTATCAGTCTGGTCACGGTATCTGGCTTCTTTCTTTCTTTCTTTCTTTCTTTCTTTCTTTCTTTCTTTCTTTCTTTCTTTCTTATGGGGATGTTCTCCTATCTCCCGCTTTTGGCACACGATGGCACGGTGGGCCCAGTAGGCCCGTTTTTCGCCCACCCCAGGCTCTAGAGGTTTTCTTGGAGCCTGGGGAGGGTGAAAATAGCCTTCCCTACCACCCTGGAGGCCCTCTGGAGGCCGGAAATGGCCTGTTTATTGACTTCTGGTGGGACCGGAAGGCCCGTTTTCACTCTCCCCAGGCTCCAGAGCCTTTCTAGGAGCCTGGGGAGGGTGAAAACAGCCTTCCCCACACCCCCGGAGGCCCTCCGGAGGCCAGAAACAGCCTAGTGGGCCCGGAAGGCCTGAAAATCAGCTTCATGGCTATAGGTAGTCCTTGAATTACAACAGCTTGTTTAATAACTGTTGTGGCACTTAAGGAGAGAAAGAGAGGGATGGAGAGAGGGGGGGAGGGGGAGAGAGAGAGAGAGAGAGAAGGAGGGAGGCAGGCAGAGGGAGGGAGGAAGAGAGGGAGGGAAGGAGAGAGAGAGAGAGAGTAGGAGGGAGGCAGGCAGAGGGAAAAATAGAGGGAGGGAAGGATGGAGAGAGAGAAGGAGGGAGGCAGGCAGGCAGAGGGAGGGAGGGAGAGAGAGGAAGAGAAGGAGAGACAAAGAGAAGGAGGGAGGGAGGCAAGGAAGGAGGAAGGAAGAGAGAGAGAGGGAAGGAGAGAGAGAGAGAGCAGACAGAAACAGACAGAGACAGACAGAGAGAAGGGAGAAGGCAGGCAGAGGGAGGGAGGAAGAGAGGGAGGGAAGGAGAGACAGAGACAGAGAGGAGGGAGGCAGGCAGAGGGAAGGAGGGAGGCAGGCAGAGGGAAGGAGGGAAGGAGGGAGGGAGAAGGAGGGAGGGAAGAAGAGAGAGAGAGAAAGAAAGAGCAAAATGAAAAAAAAAAAAAAAACCCGAAGTCTCTTTAACATTCTGTAAAGTTCCTAGGAAGTTTACTGTTGGATAAAATCTGAGATCCCTTTTTCCCCCTTACTCAACAGAAGTCTGGAAACTCCTTGAAAAAAAAATCCAGTTAGCTTCTCTCCATAAAACCCCATCTTGGTGGATTGGAGTAAGGAAGAAAGGGACAAAGGAGGGAGGGAGGGAGGGAGGGCAACCTGTGAGCTTCTTGAGAAAAAGTGGAAAGCATCTCTAATGAATAAATAAAGAGCCATTATCCTTTCACGAGCAGAGTCCACACAGCCCAGCATTTCTGGAAAGAAGTCAGAGGAGATATGGCTCCCTGCATATAATTGACATTGTAGAATTCAGGCTGAAAAGAGCATTGGTTTTAATTTTTGAGTAGTCCTTGACTTACGGCGACCATTACCGTTGCAAGTGTGACATTGGTTGAGTGAATTTTGCCCCATTTTATGACCTCCCTTGCCACTGGGACGCTGCAGTCGTCATAAAGAGGAGTCATTTGCTAAGGATCAAGGAATTTTGATCACATGTCCATGGGGAAAACTGCGACAGTCATAAATGTGAAACATGGCTGTGTCATTCTTTTTCCCAATGCTGTCGTAACTTTGAACGGTCACTAAACGAACTGTTGTAAGTCGAGGACTACCCTGTATAACTGAAAATAATTAAGCCAATCTCCTGAGAAGAAGTAAATTTAGGGTGTAAATTGCATTTATTTCATACGAGTACGAGAATGCCGTGGAAACTTTGCAGACCTAAATATCTCTTTAACTTCAAACAACTTATTTATCCTATTTTACTCATTTATCTGTCTCGCTTCTTAACCGCCCATCTGCCTCGGATTCGAATGGTTTTGTTTTATTTTATTTTTATTTCTCTTTTAACCCATGACATGAAATAACCGCAAAGAGTGATTTCATGCAATTTTGATTCAGAACAGGAAAAGCTCTGGACGCAAGTCGCTGTGAAATATCAAGTGAACTCCTGCAATGCAGGTGTGTGTGTCTCTGTGTGTGTGTGTGTGTGTGTGTGTTTTCTTTAACAAAACCTGGTTTACAAGACTCTTGATTTATTATTTAACTTGGGGGTTGTGTTGAGTTCAGCAGGGAAGGCTTCCTTCCCTGTGGTTCTTTTGAGAACCTGGCTGCGTTTCGTAGCGTTTCCCGGGGATCCGAACGTTTCTCCAGATTCCTCGCTGTGCGTTCCTGGAGTTTATTTTCATAATTGCCTCTGCGCTCACAAAATAATAAAAAAAATTAGCTTCTGCCATGTTTATTGGTGCTTTCGTGGAGAATCTGGGCTCCGGGGACCTGCGTTCCCCAGGTTACAATTTTGTCTATAACAAATTTACAAGAATTGAGTTGATACCAGTGGTGGGATTCAGCCAGTTCTGTCCGGTTCGGGCGAACCGATAGAGCCGACTGCAGTAGGCCCCGTCCACCTGCCCGGAAGTAATGCCGTCCTATTTAATTACATTTTGGAGGCCGTGAGCGTGCGCAGAAGGCGGCGCGTGAGCAAAGAGCGTGCACGGAAGGTGGTACATGTCAGCGAAGCGAATCTGGCTGCCCCGTTGACTTGGCTTGTCCGAACGTCGTAAAAGGGGAATCACGTGACCCCGGGACACTAAATATGAGTGAGTTGCCATGTTACATCACAATTCCCAAGTAGTAATGGTCCTAGCCATCCTCCCAAATATTATTAGGTGGGACTTCCAGTCCTCGAAATATCACCATTGCACCATAAAGATAACTTCTGGAGAACTTCTTAGACCATGTTTAGTCTTTAAGAAGAGCAATGAAGATTCGGGTCCTCCCTTGCCTTTCTCTACTGCTTCTTCTCCTCAATTGTTTAGCTCACAATGCCTTTGGCTGTTTTGTACTGTTGCGGTTGCGGCCTAGCTGAACAAATTTCCCCCTTTTCTTCCCCCTTCCCCTTTGATGCGGTCACAGCAAGGAGGTGGCATTTGAAATCTGACTTAATCACACTTCCCAAGTGCCTGTTCTCCTGCCCTGAGTATAAAACCACACCACCTACGGTTAAAAATATTGAGTGCCTGTGTGCGAAAACACCCCCTTCTGTTTTTGTCATTAGCCGCTCAGCACTCTTGTGCGGAGAAAAAGCTCCAGAAAAACAAACAATCTCCTGAAAGAAGGAAAATACGTATTCCGTCGTAGACCACACCGACTGCTGAGCTCAGGGACGTTCAATCAAGTAGAGTAGAGCTCGAAGTCTGTGTTGAATCATCTTGCTTGCAAATCTGCCACCATCGGAGTAAGTAACTGAGCTGGAAGGGAGCTTGGAGGTCTTCTAGTCCAACCCCCTGCTCCAGCAGGAAACCCTATACCCGTGATGGTGAACCTGTGGCACACGTGAACCACATGGGAACGCCAACAGTCATCCCAGCTCAGGTCCACAGCGCATGTGTGCATGCCTCTGGCTGGTCAGCTGGTTTTTGGGTCTCTGCCGTGCGTGGGAGGGGGCACATGCGCAGGGGGTGCTCGCATTGCATTTTGGGGGTTCGTGTGCATTCCCCTGCACCCTGTTTTGGGCCTGGCAGGCCTCCTGCACCAACCTGGAAGCCAAAACGAGTTGCGGGGGCACCACGCGAGGACCCCATGCCCCATTTTGAGCCTGGAAAGCCTCCTGCGCTAACCTGGAAGCCAAAATGGGGCACATGCAGGGCAGAGGTGGGTTTCAGCAGGTTCTGACCAGTTCTGGAGAACCGGTAGCAGAAATTTTGAGTAGTTCGGAGAACTGGTAGTAAAAATTCTGATTGGCTCTGCCCTCATCTATTCTCTGCCTCCCGAGTCCCAGCTGATTGGGAGGAAATGGGGATTTTGCAGTATCCTTCCCTTGGATTGGGGAGGGAATGGAGATTTTACAGTATCCTTCTCCTGCCACGCCCACCAAGCCATGCCCACAGAACCGGTAGTTTAAAAAATGTGAAACCCACTATTGATGCATGGGGGGCAGGACACATGCATGGAGGGGCGCTCGCATTGTCGCACACATGCGTCTTGCTTTGGGCACTCGGCATCAAAAAGGTTACCCATCGCTGCCCTATATCATTTGAGGCAAGTGGCTGTCCAGTCTCTTCCAGTGATGGAGCACCCACAACTTCTGGTGGCAAGCTGTTCCACTGGTTAATGGTCCTCACTGTCAGGAAGTTCCTCCTTAATTCCAGGTTGCTTCTCTCCTCGATTAGTTTCCATCCGTTCTTTCGCCTTCTGGTGCTTTGGAAAATAAGTTGACAATAACCGTCCTCGTTGATTATCCTGAGATGAAATATACGAGTATAATTTGATGAGTTATTCCACGGGATATAAGTAGCCTCGAGGAAAAGTCTCTAACGGGGATGAAATTCAACGGCCTGCTTTGGTTCTTCTCCTTTTTTTTTGTTCTTCTCCTTGTTTCTTCTCCTGTCTCCAACCTCTGCTCCTTCTGAAAGGCAAAAGAGGCCTCCTGCAGTTCCGAAATCAGTCTTGATTTGCAACTCAGAGACACAAACCCGGAGAATGTAAAATTCAATCCCCTTTTGGAATTCCTGCCTTGCTTCTGCTCAGGGTTGAAATGACAGATTCGTGGGTTGTTGTTGTTTTTTTAAAAAAATAGGATTCATCTCAGGAAATCTGCCTTCAGGGGCAGCGCCAAATTGGATAGACACACCAATGTAGTAGAAAGAGCTTTGTTGCAGGAAACGTCTACGGCACTATTCTTACTCTCTTCAGAATAAGCTAGAGAGCGGAGGGGATTCCTTTAGTTCTGAGTCGGGTTGGCCCGAGCTGTTTCATCAGATATTCAGTTTGGCAGGGTTCAAAGCCAGCCCTTTTTTTAAAAAAAGCGAAATGCTGGCTGGCTCTTGGCTTGCGTTCCTTCCAGAAACGATCTCTCTTTTCAAAGGCGGCTGGCAGGCAGAAGTCAAGGTAGGCAGAGCCGGTGAATAATGATGTGGTAGAAGAACGATTTTGTTGCTGCAACATTCAGAATATGGAGTGGGTTGCAGAAGATGGAAAGGATTTTTTGTAGGTAACTCCGAGAAAAGGGGGAAATAGTAGGTAGGTCCATGAGTGGGTGGGAAGGCAGGACCTTCCTTCCTTCCTTCCTTCCTTCCTTCCTTCCTTCCTTCCTTCCTTCCTTCCTTCCTTCCTTCCTTC
>NW_026844068.1:928875-942180 GCF_029531705.1 Pantherophis guttatus | reverse complement strand
TCCCTCCCTCCCTCCCTCCCTCCCTCTCTCTCTCTCTGTCTCTCTCTGTCTCTCTCTTTCAATATATAAAGAATGATTGCTGGAATTGGGTATGTCTAGTTTAATGAAAAGAAGAACTGGGGAGATGACATGATAGCCGTCTTCCAGTATCTCAGGGGCTGCCCCGAAGAAGAGGGGGTTGACCTATTCTCCAAAGCACCCAAAGGCAGGACAAGAAACAACGGATGGAAACTAACCAAGGAGAGAAGCAATCTAGAACCAAGGAGAAATTTCATAACAGTGAGAACAATTAATCAGTGGAACAGCTTGCAGAAAAATACATCCATTTCATAAGTCCCCCCCCCCTTTTTTAAAAAAAAAATGCAGAACCGTATAGATCCAATCAGAGAGAAGAGATCACAGAGAAGATGGGATAGATTTATTTTCCAAAGCACCAGAAGGCAGGACAAGAAACAACGGATGGAAATTAATCAAGGAGAGAAGCAACCTGGAATTAAGGAGAAACTTCCTAACAGTGATGACAATTAACCAGTGGAACAGCTTGCCACCAGAAGTTGTGTGCACTCCAACACTGGAGGCTTTCAAGAAGAGATTGGACAGCCATTTGTCTGCAATGGTATGGGGTGTCCTGCTTGAGCAGGGGGTTGGACTAGAAGACCTCCAAGCTCCCTTCCAGCTCAGTTACTTACTCCGATGGTGGCAGATTTGCAAGCAAGATGATTCAACACAGACTTTTTTCTCCCCCCCTTTTGCCCATTTTCCGTCAGTTTCTTCTGGTGCGCAGAGGGATCAGGGGGGCCATCTGTGCACGGAACGCAGATGTTTTCCTTCACAAGTCGTGGCGAGAAAAAAGTACATTCTGTGTCGTGCATTCCAGTCTGCACTGGAGCAAAAAGGAAAAGACATTAATAACGCGTTGCCAGTGTCAGCTCTCAGTTCTTTTGTAACGAGAGCGTTTGGGAGGGCAGGAAGGAAAAATGGGTTCTAAAAATACCACTTCGCGGTAGAGCCTTGCATTGCATGTGACAGAAAACAGAATTACAGGGTTGCAAGGGACCTGGGAGGTCTTCTAGTCCAGCCCCCTACTCAAGCAGGAGACCCTCTACTATTCCAGACAAATGGCTGTCCAGTCTCTTCTTGAAAATCTCCATTGTTGGAGTACCCACAACTTCTGGTGGCAAGCTGTTCCACTGGTGAATTGTCCTCCCTGTTAGGCAGTTTCTGCTTAATTCCAGGTTGCTTCTCTCCTTGATTAGTTTCCATCCGTTGTTTCTTGTCCTGCCTTCAGGGGCTTTGGAGAATAAATCTATCCAGTGGTGGGATTCAAATAATTTAACAACCGGTTCTCTGCCCTAATGACCAGCTGGGTACGCATGGCTCGGTGGTCATGTGACCGTGTGGGCATGGCCAACTCAACATCACTCATGTCGATGGGCACTTCGCCTTAGTTGTTACAATGTCATATAGGTTAACCAGAGAGGCAGTTTCTGTAAGCAGGGAAATAAAGATTAGGCTAGAAACACCACCAGAATGTTCCCTTCCTGCCTTCCTTACAGGATTAGCCCTGTAAAGTGGAAAAAAACCAAAATAAGATTTCTTCCAACAACCGGTTCTCCGAACTGCTTAGAAAGTTAACAACCGGTTCTCCCGAATAAGTGCGAACTGGCTGAATCCCACCACTGAATCTATCCCATTTTCTTTGTGATGGGATCTATATGGTTGTTTGTTTTTTTAAAAGAGAGAGATTTATGATGAAATGTATGTAGTTTTCTGCCTAACTGGATTTTTTTCTACACCATTCACACCCCCCCCCCACTAAAGTGACCAATGGGTTTGCAAAATTAGAAAGAAACAAAAAAAACTACCTGGCTATCCACAGTTTCCATCTGCTCTTCAAACAGGAGCTCCAAGCCCAGGAAGAACCCTAACCTTGAATGGGGAAATGCAAATCTATCCAAAAATCAAAAAGGGGAGCCACCCAGATCTGGGTGGCTCCAATGACCACGGCCACCCCGCCTTGTAGGATTGAGGTGGAGATGGTTCCTTTTGATCCAGTCGCGTACAACCTCAAGTCACTGGATCAGAGTCTTGTCAGCCTCCCGAGCTGGTAGATGATAGAATAACAGAGTTGAAAGGGACCTTGGAGGTCTTCTAGTCCAACCCCCTGCTTAGGTAGGAAACCCTATACCCGTGATGGCGAACCTATGGCATGCATGCCACAGGTGGCACATGTCGCCATATTAGTGGGCACGCGAGCCCAGCTCCAGCACGCGCATGCTGATTTTCGGGCCTTCTGGGCCAACCAGAAGTAGGGAAGCAGGGTGTTTCCTGCCTCCGGAGGGCCTTGGGCGGGGGGAGGACTGTTTTTCTCTCTCCCTAGGCTCCAGAGCCGTTTTAAGAGTCTGGTGAGGATGAAAACGGCCTCCCCCAACCCAGAGGCCCTCTGGAGGTCAGAAATGGCTCATTTGCCAACTTCTGGTGGGACCGGAAGGCCCGTTTTTTTGCTCTCCCCAGGCTCCAGAGCCTTTCTAGGAACCTGGGGAGGGCAAAAACGGCCTTTCCCCACCTCCCGGAGGCCTTCCGGAGGCTGAAAATGGACCATTTGCCAACTTCCGGGGCGCATAGAATTATGGGTGTGGGCACGCATGCAATCCCCCCCCCCACACTCCCCATGCTCCTGGGAAAAAGGTTAGCCATCACTACCCTATACCATTTCAGACAAATGGTTGTCCAATAGCTTCTTAAAAATTCCAGTGTTGGAGGATTCAAAACTTCTGGAGTTTGGTTGTTCCACTGATTCATTGTTCTCACTGTCAGGAAATTTCTCCTTAGTTCTAAGTTGCTTCTCTCCTTGATTAGTTTCCATCTGTTGCTTCTTGTCCTGCCCTCAGGGGCTTTAGAGAATAGGTTGACTCCTCCTCTTCTTTCGGGCAGCCCCTGAGATATTGGAAGACTGCTATCATGACACCTCCTAGTCAGTGGTGGGGTTCAAATAATTTAACAACCGGTTCTCTGCGCTATTGACTGGCTGGGCGGGCGTGGCCATGGTAGGTGTGGCCAGGAGGTGTGACAGGCAGCACTTGGCCTCCTGCACATCCCCTGGGAACAAAAATGGGCCATGGGGGGAATGGAGCCTAGGAGGCCTCCCTGCAGTTACCTGGGAGCCAAAATGGGTCGCGTGGGGACTCCTGGAAGGGGCAGGGAATGGTGGAGTCAGCCAGCAATTTAGCTACTGATTCACCTAAACTGGCCCGAACCGGCTGAATCCCACCTCTGCCCCTAGTCCTTCTTTTCACTGGAAAAAGAGGGGAAGGAGAATAGAAACCGATCTCCCCATCCCCAAACAACAGTTAAACGCTTGATGTATTTTTTTTTTTGCAAAGATCAGATGGGTATCTGTATCGTAAGTCATCTTCCCTCGTCTCCTAACGCCATCTGAACCACGATAAAAAGTGATCTTCTTCCATCTCTTTTTTTCCCCCGTCACGATGCATTTTAATAAAACAGAGGTCAGAACACATGGGAGCCTGACAAAACTGTATGAAATTTATAACTTTGCGAAAATACGGACACATTTACATAACATTTATCTTTTTTTTTATTTTTTGAGACCAGAATTTGAATTTATATTGCCATAGGACTTTGCCTGTTAATTTTTCTATTTAGTTGTCAAGTGAATTTTTTTTTTTTGGTAAAACAAGCAAACAAACAAAAAAGAATATATCTTAAACCCTGGGACAGCTGCCTAGATTATTTTTAGTTCTGCTGTTTTCAATGGCCTGTCTCCAGCTATGCGATTTGGAAAAATTCCAGGAAGTGGAGCAGTATCCTTTCAAAATTTGTATAGCATAGTAACCTAAAAATGCAATACTGTACTCGTTTAGAAGTTAAATAATCGTTATGAGATGGTAGACTGCTACTTTGAGGCACTTTAAGATCGTTCTTGATTTATGACCACAATTGAGCCCAAAAGTTTTGTTGCTAAGCAAGACATTCGTTAAGTGGATTTTTTTTGTCGACCTTTCTTCCCACGGTTGTTAAGCGAGTCACTGCAATTGTTAAGTTAGTAACATGGTTGTTAAGTAGATCTTTGCTTGCCAGAAATTTGCAAAAGGGGATCACGTGACCCTGGGATAGCTCTTCTCTATCACTGCAAACATTTAATTCGTTAAGCCAAAACACATTCCCAGTTATTATTAATATTAATTTTTTGGGGGTACATATGTTTACTTTATTAGAAAACTCCAAAATGCTGGTATCTTCCTTTCTTCCTTTTTCATAGAATAGAATAGAATAGAATAGAATAGAATAGAATAGAATAGAATTCTTTATTGGCCAAGTGTGATTGGACACACAAGGAATTTGTCTTGGTGCATATGCTCTCAGTGTACATGAGAGCATATGCACAAGATACATTCATCAAGAATCATAAGGTACAACTTCTTCTGAACTCTTCTGAAGACCTCCAGTGATGGAGAATCCCCAATTTCTGGAGGCAAGTTGTTCCACTGGTTGATTGTCCTCATTGCCAGGTTGCTTCTCTCTTGTGGTGGGATTCAAATAATTTAACTGTGAGAGATCTCATGAAGATTGATGGTTCGTTGAGGGCGCTTCCAAGAAAAGGCAGCACGCAAGGATGCAATCAAGTTAAATCTTTATTTAGAAATAAAGTAGAGAAAATGAGTTCCCTGGCATGGAGGCATCCATGCCTGGATTAAGCCCATGGATCAGTCCTGTAGGAAGCTAGAACAAGAGCCAAAGAGCAGCCCCTGTGCAGGGGTTGTTATAGGGGCCCCTGGCCCCTCCCTTACCGATGTGTGTGAGGGGGCCGGAGGGCCATTAACTCTCCCAATGGGGCTGCAGGGGCTGGAGCAAAGTGCCTCTTTGCTCCCATCTAGTGGCCTTTTAAGAAACTGCCATGGCTGGCACAAAACACCTAACATTAACAACCGATTCTCTGCTCTAATGACCGGCTGATTGAGTGTGGCCATGGTGGGTGCACTTGACCTCCTACACCCCCCGGGAGCAAAAATGGGTCTCAAGGGGGGGCACCGCATCCCTTGTGCCCCATTTTGGGCCTAGTAGGCCTCTCTGCAGCCTCCTGGGAGTGAAAATGGGCTGTGGGGGGCCACACCGCACACTCCGCACCCCGTTTTGGGCCTAGTAGGTCTCCCTGCAGCCTCCTGGGAGCAAAAAAGGGGCACGGGGGTGCACTGTACCCCCCAGTGCTCCGTTTTGGGACTAGTAGGCCTCCCTACGCTTTCCTGGGAGCCAAAACAGGGCATGTGGGGACTCCTGAAAGGGGCGGGGTGGGGCCAGCCAGCAATTTAACAACTGGTTCTCACGAACTGGCCGAATCCCACTACTGCTTCCCTCCTTGACTGGTTTCCATCCATTGTTTCTTGTTCTGCCTTCTGATGCTTTGGAAAATAAGTTGACTCCCTCCTCTTTGTGGCAGCCCCTCAAATACTGGAAGACTGCTATCACATCACCCCTAATTCTTCTTTTCTCTAGACTGGCCAAACCCAGATCCTGCAACCGTTCTTCGTATGTTATGGTCTCCAGGCCTTTAATCATCTTTGTCGCTCTTCTCTACACTTTTTTCCAAAGTCTCAACATCTTTCTTTTTGTAACGTGGGGACCAAAACTGGATGCTGTATTCTTCACATCCATCTAGTGAGGTTCCTAGAAAGGATGGATTGGAAACCTCAAACCTGGAAGAGAATTTAATCCGGTAATTAAAGATTTGGGGTGGGGGGAAAGAGAGAGAATAATGTGCCAAGAATTGGTGCTTGGTTACAGGTCAGCTTCAGAGTTAATACTTAACAAGCATCGTCCTCTGAATTATTGATCAAGAGTTTTGTGCCATGTGAGAATGCAAAGGCCGTTCCTGAGTCACAGGAGGAAACTGGCGCGCGGGCCACTCGCAATCTGCCAGCGTGGAAACGCTGCCCGTGGCCTGAATAATAAATACGTGAAACCAGTGACGAAGTTGAAGGCTTCCAAAGGATTTTGTGGGTAGCGTTAATTGCCGTTGAGGAACAAATGGTCTGTTTTGTAGCTTGGTTGGGAAGAGTTTTCCCGGTTGCTGAAGCGTTAAATTTTTTTTGCAGATTTCTTGGAGAGAACAAGAAATTGGGCAGGGATTTTTCCTACAAAGAGGGCTTTTGATTGGGGTAGCTCCTCAGATGCCCAGGATTATGGAATTTTAAGTCCCAGCGGAGAATTTTCATTTGATTTTAAAAAGGTGGCATTCATTTATTTCTTTGTGTTATCTATGGGTACGTATCTTGATTTATTATTTTTTTCTTTTTCTTTTTTTTGCCTTGTTTCTTCATTTGGAAGATTATCTTTACGTTATTCTGACTGGTTAGTTCTAATGTCTTCTTTTCCATTTTCCAATATATGGGTACATGCATAATTTTGTATGTATGTATGTATGTATGTATGTATGTATGTATGTAATGTAGCTTGTCATGTTAAATTGAGGACCACCTGTATTTAAAAAAAAAGAAATTGGGGCCATCCAGAGTTCAGACTGCCTGAAAAAGGCCTGAAAAGGCCTGAAAAACAGCATGAAAACGGCCTGAAAAACAGCATGAAAAAGGCCTGAAAAACAGCCTGAAAAAGGCCTGAAAAAGGCCTGAAAAACAGCCTGAAAAAGGCCTGAAAAACAGCCTGAAAAAGGCCTGAAAAAGCCCTGAAAAACAGCCTGAAAAACAGCCTGAAAACGCCCGAAAAACAGCCTGAAAACGGCCGAAAAATGGCTAAAAAACAGGCATGCACACACACCGCCCAGCTGTACTTTGGGTTTCCAATGCTCCGGCGCACACGCATGGGCATGCGTACCGGTTTGGGCACTTGCTGCCGAAAAGGTTCGCCATCACTGTTCTAATCTATGCCATTGCAGAACATTTAGTGCTAGAGAGTCTGAACTCAAACCGGTATGCATGTCCATGCGTGTGCACCAGAGCATCAGAAACCCAAAGTTCAGCTGGCTGGGGTGTGCATGCCTTTTTTAGCCATTTTTTCAGGCTGTTTTTCAGGCCATTTTCAGGCCATTTTTGGGTCGTTTTCAAGCTGTTTTTCAGGCCTTTTTCAGGCTGTTTTTCAGGCTGTTTTTCGGGCTGTTTTCAGGCTGTTTTTCAGGCCTTTTTCAGGCTGTTTTTCGGGCTGTTTTCAGACTGTTTTTCAGGCCTTTTTCAGGCTGTTTTTCAGGCCGTTTTCAGGCCATTTTTTGGATCGTTTTTAAGCTGTTTGGGGGGCATTTTCAGGCTCTTTTGGGGGCCTTTTCCAGGCTGTCTTTAAGGCCATTTTCAAGCTGTTTTTGGGCCGTTTTCAGGCCATTTTTTGGGTCGTTTTCAAGCTGTTTTTGGGCCATTTTAAGGCTGTTTTTGGGCCATTTTCAGGCTGTTTTTCAGGCCATTTTCAGGCCATTTTTGGGTCATTTTCAAGCTGTTTTGGGGCCATTTTAAGGCTGTTTTTCAGGCCATTTTCAGGCCATTTTTTGGTTCATTTTCAGGCTGTTTTTCAGACCATTTTCAGGCCATTTTTTGGGTCGTTTTCAAGCTGTTTTGGGGCCATTTTCGGGCCGTTTTTCAGGCCATTTCAGGCCTTTTGGGGGGCTATTTTCAGGCTGTTTTTCAGGGCATTTTCTGGTGCTCCGGTGCTCGTGAAGACCATCTGGCCAGAAATCAGAAGCGCAGCTGGTGACGGCATGCATGCCCACAGAGAGGGGTGGCATGCGTGCCTAGGTTTGCCATCACGGGATTAGAAGAACTACATCAGCACGTAGCTTTTTCCCCGATCGACTTTTGGCGGTGGAGAATTCAGAGACAGCAGAGAGAGAAAAAAAGAGAGGGAACGCAGAATTATACTTTATATGTAATTTTGACAATTTGTCAAGCAGGATGAGTAGAGATTTGTCGGTCGTAATGAAGACCGTGCTTAGCTGAGCGTTTGGTTTCCATTCACAAGCTTGTCATCAAAACAGAGAAGATTGAAAGGCGCTCCGTCTGAATTAATGTTCCGTACTCCAAGCCTTGTCCAATTTATTACAAAAACATATATTTGCAAGCAGGTGCTTCTTCTAGTGACTGTTTTGAAGGAGAGCTCAGCTGTTTGAAACCTAAGTGGGTTGATCCCTGGGCTCCTTTCCTTTCTTCTTTTTTTCCCCCCTTGCTGTCTTCAGGTCAAGGTCTGGTAGCATAATTAAAAATTGAATTATTTATGGGAAGCCATTAAAGTGGGCCGGCTTGGCAGATTAGTCAAACCCAGCGCAAGCATTACACAAAACCAAGAACTTAAATCATGTCTGAAGGGATTGCTTGGATGCCAGAGGGCTAAGATTCTCAGATGTTTAAACACTGTGGATGGGGGCATTGAATTTTCATGCTATTTCTTTTTAAACAAAATAACAAAATAACCAGAGTTGGAAGGGACCTTGCAGGTCTTCTATCTATCTATCTATCTATCTATCTATCTATCTATCTGTCTGTCTGTCTGTCTGTCTGTCTGTCTGTCTGTCTGTCTATTTATTTATTTATCGGTTCCATTTATATGCCGCCCTTCTCCGGAGACTCAGGGTGGCTTACAATGCGTTAAGCAATAGCCTTCATATTTTTGTATATACCTGCTTAGTAGGGCTTTCGGCCCCCTAAGCAGGGTTCTTTTTTATACAAAGTCAACTTATTGCCCCCACAATCCGGATCCTCATTTTACCTACCTCGAAAGGATGGAAGGCTGAGTCAACCTTGAGCCTGGTGAGATTTGAACTTGCAGTAATTGCAGCCAGCTGGTGCTACTTAACAGCGCTTCAGTCTGCTGCGCCACCAAGGCTCTTAGTCCAATCCTCTACCCAAACAGGAAACCCTTTGCCATTTCAGACAAATGGCTGTCCGATCTCTAGTTAAAAACTTTCAATGTTGGAGCACCTACAATTTCTGGAGGCAAGTTGGTTAATTACTCTCACTGTTAGGAAGTTTCTACTTAGTTCTAAGTTGCTTTTATAACCCTAATCTTTCCTTCCTTCCTTCCTTCCTTCCTTCCTTCCTTCCTTCCCTTCCTTCCTTCCTTCCTTCCTTCCTTCCTTCCTTCCTTCCTTCCTTCCTTGGATATGGTGGCTCAATGGCTAAGACACTGAGCTTGTCAATCGAAAGGTCGGCAGTTCAGCGGTTCGAATCCCTAGTGCTGCGTAACGGGGTGAGCTCCCGTGACTTGTCCCAGCTTCTGCCAACCTAGCAGTTCGAAAGCAGATAAAAAATGCAAGTAGAAAAATAGGGACCACCTCTGGTGGGAAGGGAACAGCGTTCCGTGTGCCTTTGGCATTGAGTCATGCCGGCCACATGACCACGGAGACATCTTTGGACAGCGCTGGCTCTTCGGCTTTGAGACGGAGATGAGCACCGCCCCCTAGAGTCGGGAACGACTAGCACACATATGTGCGAGGGGAACCTTTACCTTTAACTAGGGATGCATGTTAAATATAAAGAACTGCTAAAAGAGAATCAGCATGTGCTATTTGTGAAGATGTTGACATCACAGAGTTGTTGCTCAGCAAAAGATTAGTGGAAGGAGTGATTTACAAATCTTTTTCTTTTTAAGAAAAAGAATTTTTTCTTTTTTAAAATTTACTAATTTTACACTATCTGAATTCTTCTAACGGCTAAAGTTAAGTCTTTCTTTGTGAACAGACAGATGTCTGTGATGTGACCCCCCTCCTGCGTGAGCTGCACTGGCTCCCGGTGGTCTTCCGGGTGCGCTTCAAGGTTTTGGTTACCACCTTTAGAGCGCTCCATGGCATTGGACCGGGGTATCTACGAGACCGCCTTCTGCTACCAATAGCCTCTCACCGACCAGTACGCTCCCATAGAGAGGGGCTTCTCAGGGTGCCGTTGGCCAAACAGTGTCGACTGGCAGCCCCCAGGGGGAGAGCCTTCTCTGTGGGGGCACCTACGATCTGGAACGAGCTCCCCCCGGAGATACGGAGGATCCCGGACCTGCGCACGTTTCGCCGTGCTCTCAAAACTTTTCTATTTCAGCAGGCTGGCCTGGCCTAACTCCCCTCTTTTAAATTTTTTTAATTCGTGATTTTATAAATTGGGTGTTTTAATCTGTGTTTCGGCCAAAATATTTAATAATTTTAAGGGATTTTTAATATTTCTATTATCTGTATTTTATCTTGGCTGTTCACCGCCCTGAATCCTTCGGGAGTAGGGCAGTATAGAAATTTGATTAATAAATAAATAAATAAATAAATAATAAATTCTGAAGCTGTGTTTACAACATTTCTCTAATAATAATAATACGTTCAGGCTGGTGTGAGTTTCAAACGTATAGCATGACATAGGAAACATAGAATCATTGTGTTCTAATATTTGAGGAGCTGCCCCAAGGAATATGTGGTACCTGGCTCAATAGTAGTAACTGTGAGAGGGATCTTGGAGTCCTTGTGGACAGCCATTTAAATATGAGCCAGCCGTGTGCAGCAGCTGCCAAAAAAGCCAACACAATTCTAGGCTGCATAAACAGAGGGATAGAATCAGGATCACGTGAAGTGTTGATACCGCTTTATCATGCCTTGGTAAGGCCACACTTGGAATACGGCATTCAGTTTTGATCGATGTAAAAAAGTCGTGGAGACTCTAGAAAGAGTGCAGAGAAGAGCGACAAAGATGATTAGGGGTTTAGTTCAGAGCTCAACTTCTGGCTCCGTATTTAAGTTTGCTACAGTGATAACATACATGCTTTGTGGCTGCTTTACACGTTAATTATAGGGCTGTTGACAAGGGATGTCGTAATTGCCACGGTGAACTCTGGATACCTTTTCATGGTGTTTTCTAACAGCCTAATTGGTGTCTTCTTTGTTTTTAAAATTGTGTTGTACATTGGAACCACAATCTTAAAATGGCCTGGCTTGATTTCAGGGAAGGTCTTATTTTCGGGGAAACAGGGTATTTATATTGTTGAAGCCCGAAGGCCTTTGCACTTCAAAAATACATATATTCAAAAATTATAATATAAATATTTTTTAAAGTCCAAATCCTCTGGTGATTTCATTGATACAGATTTCGCTAATTCTGTATCAATATTCTGTAAAATATAAATCTGTATTTCATTGATACAGACTAATGTCCTAAGGGCAGGACAAGAAGCAATGGGTCGAAACTAATCAAGGAGAAAAGCACCCTAGAACTAAGGAGAAATTTCCTGACAGTTAGAACAATTAATCAGTGGAACAGCTTGCCACCAGAAGTTGTGAATGCTCCAACACTGGAAGTTTTTAAGAAGAGATTTGACAACCATTTGTCTGAAATGGTAGAGGATTTCCTGCCTAAGCAAGGGGTTGGACTAGAAGACCTCCAAGATCCCTTCCAACTCTGTTATTCTAATATTCTAATATTTTGAATATTTATAATTGTTGAAGTGCAAAGGTCTTTGGACTTCAAAAATATAAATGTTTTTGAAGTCCACATCCTATCGTGTGGAATTCTTTTGGAAGACAGGATGTTAATATATTGCAATCAAGGCTGAAAAAATCAATTAGCTTGAAAAGGGTTAGGAAGAGGAATCAGCTGATTATCTTCAGATTTACCTCCAAGACAGATAAAAAAGGCATAAAAAATAATTAACCAAGTAGGTCTTATGACCAGACGTACTCAGTCAAAAGTTTATTTTTTTTCCTCCCTTACTATTTTTGTCACCATCCATCACTTCCCAGATCCTAGCAGGAAGAGATCTCAGTTAATTAATCCAAACGAAGAATGGGATACTCCTTATTGTGATGGGAACCCCACAAGAGTCAACGGAGGAATGGAAGATTAATTAGACGTATTTCATATGCATAGAAAGAAGGAAGATTGGCCAGGAGTTCGTTTTTTCGATTTATTTATTTTGCATGGAATGAGGGAATACAGCATTGAGACATCAAATTCACAAAAAGAGTACATAAGATGGGTTGCAAAATATAAAACCAGAACAGTGAATTTTTTTGAAAAAACGCACAATACAAATGATGAATGAAATTAAGATTAAAATTAAATTATGTACGAGCAGTTATTAGATTAGGCTAAGCCTACAATCCAGATCATTTAACCATTGGGCAGCAGTGCCCTTGAGATGATGTAATTCTTGCGGGTATCCATGGAAACTTCTGAGGTGGCATTCCGTGGCAATATGATGTAAAGTTTCTGGAACATTCCCACAGTCACCGTTAGGATTATCAACCACTCCCCATTTGTATTTCCAATACTGGAAGTCCTCAATTTAGGACCAAAAATCGAGGGCAAAATTTCCATTGCTAAGTAAGACATTTGTTAAGTGAGCCTCATTCTACGACTTACGTTGTTAAGTGAATCTGGGTTCCCCACTTATGTAGGCTAAGTGAAAAATGTGTTAGGTTTTGCCCCGTTTTACGACTTTTCTTGCCACGTTGGTTAAGCGAATTGCCGCAGGCGTTAAATGAGTCACATGGTTGTTAAGTGAATCTGTGTTCCTTGTTGACTTTGCTGGTCAGAAGGCCGCCAGAGGGGATCGATCTTGTGAACCCCTGGGACATTGCGACTGTCATAAATATGAATCATTTGTCAAGGGCCCGAATTTTAATCACAGGGTCGTTTTTCATAAGTGTGAAAAATGGCATCAAGTCCCTGTTTTCAGTGCCATTGTAATTTTGTCATTAAACATTGCTTATTTAGTAAACAACATAGTTTATTTTGTAACGTTGTCACGAAATAAACTATTGCAAGTTGAGGATAGGGGCATGGTGGCTCAGTGGTTAAGACGCTGAGTTTGTCGATCGAAAGGTTAGCAGTTCAGTGGTTTGAATCCCGAGTGCCGCGTAACGGGGTGAGCTCCCGTGACTTGTCCCAGCTTCTGCCAACCTAGCAGTTCGAAAGCAGATAAAAAATGCAAGTAGAAAAATAGGGACCACCTTTGGTGGGAAGGGAACAGCGTTCCGTGCGCCTTTGGCGTTTAGTCATGCCGGCCACATGACCACGGAGACGTCTTCGCTGGCTCTTCGGCTTTGAAACGGAGATGAGCACTGCCCCCTAGAGTCGGGAACGACTAGCACTCATATGTGGGGGAACCTTTGCCTTATAAAGTTGAGGATGTATCTTTATGAATCTTATGATTCTTGATGAATGTATTTTTTTTTTATGTACACTGAGAGCATATGCATCGAAGACAAATTCCTTGTGTGTCCAATCACACTTGGCCAATAAAGAATTCTATTCTATTCTATTCTATTCTATTCTATTCTATTCTATTCTATTCTATTCTATTCTATTCTATTCTATTCTATTC
>NW_026844068.1:843449-928398 GCF_029531705.1 Pantherophis guttatus | reverse complement strand
TCTTCTCTTCTCTTCTCTTCTCTTCTCTTCTCTTCTCTTCTCTTCTCCCCGCATTAACACCCGCCGTGGTTGATTCAGATTCGATTGAACGTTGTCCAATTTTTTCCTCGGAAAATCAAAGCCGAACGGATGTTGTCCTGGATCAGTTTTTCAATTTCGGTGTGCGTGTGTTTCTGTGTGCAGATATTCTATATTTTTTGTGACGCCATCTCGAACCCATACAATAAAGCGGGGCCTAACCTCTCGGCGAGAACCTTAACTTCTCGTTTGGAGGAAAACCGTCTCGTCTCTGCCTCTTCGTTGGAAACCGAAATGACAAATCTGTCCCGGCTTCTTACTGCAGGATTCCCCAACGGGATTATAATTATTTCAGCCTCGGGCTGAGTGAAATGAGAGCCAGGCTTGGGAGGCCTGCATTTTCTCCCATTAATCTTGTAGAGTAGAAGTTGATGAATGTCCCGTTATGGATATATATGGCTTGCCTTTTCTTCCTTGCCTTCAGATCTTTAGCGCCTGTCCTCTCCGCTGAATAGAGTTTTAACTAAAGTTCACCTCTTTTTAATGCCCAGAACAGAATATCGGTGTTTGTCTCCGCTGTAGATTGACATGCAAGTAAATGAACGCAAACAATTGAGTAGTTTATTTTTAGTGCGATGCTAATCATTCTTTCGAATATTGTTGGCCGTTGCCAAGCCTGTTGGTCTTGGCCATTATTTTCTAGAAAAGTCTCTATTTAAAATGTGTTTATTTCATAATTCTATTGATAGGCCCACTGTCATCTAATCAATTCTTGGCGGTTTAAGTCCAAGAGAGAGAGAGAGAAAAACCAGGCATATGATAAAAATGCAATCGAGCCATTAATCGATAAAAACACCCAGGAAAAAAAATAACTATCAAATTACAAGATTTAAACCTTGGAACAAACTTTGTAAACTGATCTGTCGCATTTTTCAGGGTTCTGGAAAGCTCAATTCGTCTGGCATAGTGGTTCATTTTAATAAACGTATTTTCCAACTATGAAAAAAAGAAGAAGGTAATATTATGCTAGACTCAAAGGCTGAATTTACATAATGCACTCAGCTAGGCCTTCCTTTAAAATTAAAGTTTATTGACTTGAGTTTTTTAAATAAATAAACAAATCGTAAATTACAAGACTGATGCCAATCCTAATTTAATAGCAGCCACAACTAGCTCTAGGGTGGAGTTCTGTCCATATTGTAGTTTTGTGGAAAGATTCAACGGTTAGATGCTAAACTGGGCCTAAATTGGGCATTTGCAAGTAGTTCTTGATTTACAACCATTCACTTAGTGACCATTTGAGGTTACAGGGTGCTAAAAAAGTGACTTTTCACCCTTACAACCGTTGCAGCAAGCCAGGGATGAAATCCAGCAGGTTCTGACAGGTTCTGGAGAACCGGTGGTGGAATTTTTGAGCAGTTCAGAGAACCGGCAAATACACCTCTGACTGGCCCCAGGAGTGGGGTGGGAATGGAGATTTTGCAATATCCTTCCCTCAGGAGTGGGGTGAGAATAGGGATTTTGCAGTATCCTTCCCTCATGAGTGGGGGATGGAATGGGGACTTTGCAGTATCCTTCCCCTGCCACGCCCAGAGGTGGGTTTCAGCAGGTTTCTGACCAGTTCTGGAAAACCGGTAGCAGAAATGTAGAGTAGTTCGGAGAACCAGTAGTAAAAATTCTGACTGGCTCCGCCCCCATCTATTCTCTGCTTCCCGAGTCCCAGCTGATTGAGAGGAAATGGGGATTTTGCAGTATCCTTCCCCAGAGTAGGGAGGGAATGGAGATTTTACAGTATCCTTCCCTGCCATGCCCACCAATCCAAGCCACACCCACCAAGCCACACCCACAGAACCGATAGTAAAAAATTTTTTAATTTCACCACTGCAGCAACCCCATAGTCAACTCTGGTGATTTGGTAAATGAATGTGGCAAAATGTCATAAAACGGGCAAAACTTAACAACCCCCGTTGTTAAGTGAATTGCGGCAGATGTCACACGGTTGTTAAGTGAATCAGGCTTCCCCATTGATTTTGCTCGTCAGAAAGTCGTAAAACAGATCACGTGACTTCTGGCACACTGCAACCGTCATAAGTACATGCCAGTTGCCAAGCGTCAGAATTTTAATCCCGTGACCATGGAATGCTGCAACGGTCATAAGTGTGAAAAACGGTCGTAAGTCACTTTTTTGGTGTTGTTTGTCATCTGGAACGGTCACTATAACGAATATAACGAGGATTACCCATATGTAAGCCCTTCCAACACCAACATGTGAATCAGATTGTTATTTGAATATATCAGAATTCGTCTCTTCTTTTATATACAGAAACACTTTAGGGGAATGCACGTGTCGCCAGGCTCACTGATGAGAGAAATATGCAACCCAGGGCATATTAAACAAGATGATATAAAATGATGTATAGTATATATCCGTGATGGCGAACCTATGGCACGCGTGCCACAGGTGGAATGTGGAGCCATATCTGTGGGCACGCGGGCATTGCCCTAGCTCAGCTCCAGCACGCATGTGCGTGCCGGCCAGCTGATTTTCGGCCTTCTGGTCCCACCGAAGTCGGGAAATGAGCTTTTCTATTCTGCAAAAGAGGAAGAAAGGAAGGAGGGAAGGGATGGAGGGAAGGAAGGAAGGAAGGAGGACAGGAGGGAGATAGGGAGGGAAGAAGGAAGGAAGCCACATGAGAGAGGGAGGGAGGGAGGGAGGGAGGGAGGGAAGAAGGAAGGAAGGAAGGAAGGAAGGAAAGAAGGAAGGAAGGAAAGGAAGGAAGGAAGGAGGAAGGAAGGAAGGAGGGAGGGAGGGAGGGAGGGAGATAGGGAGGGAGGAAGGAAGGAAGGAAGATGGGCAGGAGAGAGGGAAGAAGAAAGGAAGACACAGGAGGGAGGGAGGAAGAAGGAAGGAGGGAGGGAGATAGGGAGGGAAGGAAGGGAAGAAGGAGGGAAGACACAGGAGGGAGGGAAGAAAGGAAGAAGGAGGAGGGAGGGAAAGAAGAAGAAAGAAGACACAGAGGGAGGGAGGAAGACGGAGGGAGAAAGGGAAGAAGGAAGGAGGACAGGAGGAGATAGGGAGGGAAGAAGGAAGGAAGCCACATGAGAGAGGGAGAGAGGGAGGGAGGGAGGGAAGGAAGGAAGGAAGGAAGGAAGGAAGGAAAGAAGGAAGGAAGGAAGGAGGAGATAGGGCGGGAGAGAGGGAAGAAGAAAGGAAGACACAGGAGGGAGGGAGGGAGGGAAGAAGGAAGGAGGGAGGGAGATAGGGAGGGAAGGAAGGAAGAAGAGGGAAGACACAGGAGGGAGGGAGGAAAGGAAGGAAGGAGGGAGGGAGGGAGAGAAGAAGGAAAGAAGACACAGGAGGGAGGGAGGAGGCGGGAGGGAGAAAGGGAAGAAGGAAGGAAGACATGGAAGGGAGGGAGGGAGGGAAGAAGGAAAAGACACGGGAGGGAGGGAGGGAGGAAGGAAGGAGGAAGGAAAGAAGAGGGACAGAGGGAGGGAGGAAGGAAGGAAGGAGAAAGGAAGATGGGAGAGAGGGAGGGAAGAAGGAAGGGAGACTTGGGAGAGAGGGAGGAAGGATGGAGGGAGGAAAGAAAAGGAAGGAAGGAAAAAGTATCCAGTTTCTTCCTTTCCCTTCTTTTATCATATCATATCTGACAAAAATGTACAATTGAATGTGAGGATTTGCGGGATTTACAGAAGAATCCCGTGTGGATTTTGTGCGGAGAATATGGGCTAGAAAGTAATCTGCCGGTTGTGAAGGTAGCCCTTTTCATTACTGTTGAAAGGAATAAGATTTGGGGTATGGACGTCTCATAACATTGTATGAAACATCAATATTATTATGGGCAAAGTTTAAAAAAAACAAGTCACGTTCCTTTGCTTGGAGAAAACCTGTCTCATAAACAACCTTACGGACGTTTCTGGAAGCTTGGAGCTGTGTCTCATTGTCCACCGAAGGGTAAATTCCTTTATCCCAGGAGAAATGAAATTGAGAAGAATAATCTGATTTAGCTGTATTAGTGAATACCGATTGAACGGGGTCCCCTCCCGTAAGGATTGATTTTTTCCGAGGCACCGCTTCGTGACAAAAATAAATCATGCCTTTGTGCTAAATTGAATCTCTCTACCTAAGAAACATACGAAAAGCTTGTGAGGGAATTTAGGAATATACATTACCCTAGTCCCAATTTACAAAAGTTATCTTTATCTCTATCTCTATCTCTATCTCTATCTCTATCTCTCTATCTCTCTATCTCTCTCTCTCTCTCTCTCTCTATCTATCTATCTATCTATCTATCTATCTACTCTATCTATCACATATTCCATTTCTATGTTTAACAGTGTGTTTTCTAGGTGTCCAAAGTGTTAACATATAAACATCATAATAATCATTATAATCAGATACATATAAACATATATGTGATAATATCAATCATTGTTGAAAAGTATACTATCTTCCTTATAGTATCTATTACATAACCCTCAAAATATTTACTCATCAGTTTTTTCTTTCTCTTTTTTTTTAAAAATTTTTTTATTAAACATTTTTTTAAAAAACCAACAAATGGAAAGCTTTAAACACTTTTTCTGTTTTGCATCCAACAAAAATTTCATAGTTATACATTTTTTCCCTCTCTTATTTCTACTGTATCATTTATACATATACTTCTTTTTTTTTTATAAACTTTATTAAAACACATATAAAAAACATTTACAAAACATACAACGTATAAGTTAATTTTCTTCTTAAAGCAATATTTCGTAGTGGTTCTTCAATTAATACAGTTGTGATTTTCCCCTTATGTTTGTTTAGCCTAGTAGTTTTTCCCATTCCCTTTTCTCCCCCCTTCTAATCTTTGTTTATTTACATATATAAATATATATCTAAAAAGACTGCAAAAATATCGGGATCAATATTTTTAATGGAGCACAGATGCAAATCATTTGGCATCAAACGTGAAACGGGCTGTTAGGGTAGTTAATAAAACAGATTTTGTTTTAAACCAGAGGTCTTCAAACTTGGCAGTTTTAAGACTTGTGGATTTCAACTACCAGAATTCTGGGAGTTAAAGTCTACAAGTCTTAAAGCTGCCAAGTTTGGGGACCCCTGTTTTAAACAATCTTGGTTTGCTATAGTCTTTTTCAGAACCTGGTTTATTTCCCTCAAATAACTTTTTCTGAGCTATTGGTTCTTAGTTGGCTCCACACTAGAAGACAGGATCAACCTGTTCTCCAAAGCACCTGAAGACAGGTTAAGAAGCAACGGATGGAAACTCATCAAGGAGAGAAGCAGCCTAGAACTAAGGGAAAATTTCCTGACAGTGAGGAGAATTCATCAGTGGAACAACTTGCCACCAGAAGCTGTAAATGCTCCAACACTGGAAGTTTTAAGAAGAGATTGGATAACTGTTTGTCTGAAATGGTATCGGAATGTCCTGCTTGAGCAGAGGGCTGGACTAGATCCCTTCAACCCTGTTATTCTGTGTCTTAGTGAGATGCTCACTCGAAAACCCAATAATTCTGAATATAGCTCTGATAAAGTTAGACTTTTCTCCTATAAAAAAATATTTTCTCTATATAAAAAAATATTTTCTTTAGCCAGGTATCTTTCAGAACTCTAATGGCAGAAAGCAAAGAGGAACTAAAGAGCCTTCTGATGCGGGTGAAGAAGGAAGTGCAAAAGTTAGCTTGAAACTCAATATTAAGAAAACTAAGATCATAGCATCCGGCCCTCTCAATTCCTGGCAAATAGATAGGGAAGAAATGGAGGTAGTGACAAATTTTATCTTCCTGGGCTCCAAGACCACTGCAGATGGGGACTGCAGCCAAGAAATTAAAAGACGCTTTTAGAGAAAACGTGTAAACGTCTCTCAAGTTTAACCATCAGCCAGCTTCGTGGGTGTTCTCTTTTCCAACAATCAGCATGAAAGTTAATTTAATAAGGTTTGGAAAGAAGCGTCTTCCATATTTCAATTCTCTTGAGAAGCGTCTCTCGGATCAAAAGAGTAAATATCATCCATGATCCAAAGGATAGCCTCCTGCTTTGATCGCAATTCCGCCACCAAAAAGCTTAAAAGAGGAGCAAAGGCACGTGGGCCCTTTACAGGAAAGCAGCGTTGTTAATTCTGTTCCCAGTCGGCATCTCTGTTTGATTCTGGACTCCGTGTGGCTTTGCCAAGTAGGGCTTTGGCAGCGTGTCAAGGGAGATAAAAGTTGGCGTTTATCGGGAAGAACTTCTCCTGAAGGATTTTTTGCAACTAATTGGGACTCAGCTGTGAATGAACGTAATTCACAGCTGTTGCAATAAAAGAGGTTTTTGGGAATACTCGTGTGTTTTAATGACTAGGAAGCCGAGGTCACAACAGGTCTCTTGTGGCTGCGCAATGATTCCAAACTGATCACATTTGACCTCGCCCTCTGGCTCAGCCTGCTCTTCTCTTACAGTCATCAACCAGGTGGATATTAGAAATATAGGTATGAGGTTTACCAAGATTTACCTGATACGAAATGCAAGTACAAGGTTTGCCAAGCTCTGAACATTATTTAGAAATTATACTGTTTCAGTAGAAAGGGGAAGATGATACATTTAAAAACTGCACATGTTTTCTTCGTACATTCTTAGAGTGGTCCATGGGGCCACCACACCCACATATTCATTCTTTCTTTCTTCTTTCTTGTTTCTTTCTTTCTTTTCTTTCTTTCTTTCTTTCTTTCTTTCTTCTTCTTTTTCTTCTTTCTTCTTCTTCTTCTTCTTCTTCTTCTTCTTCTTCTCTTCTTCTTCTTCTTCTTCTTCTCTTCTCCTCCTCCTCCTCCTCCTCCTCCTCTCCTCCCTTCCTTCCTCCTCCTCCTCCTCCTCCTCCTCCTCCTCCTCCTCCTCCCCCCTTATGTTTCTGCCACATTGTTTGATTTTAATTTTCCGCTGTTTGAGGTAGTATGGATGGCTTTGACAGATGATATATATTTCACTGTACTTTTATTTTCCCGTCAACGTTGAGGGTTGTACCTTTCAGTCAAGTGACATGCAGGATTTAGCTTTAAACCACATTTGGCTTCTAACTTGGTGTTTGCGACAACCAAACTATGGTTTGGAGGCTTAGCAAACTGGTCCCTCAGTTTGCAAAGTTGTGACTGGTTGGAGATCCACAGGTGCTCCCCAAGGCTAATTTGCATTTCAGGAGTGGGCATAAGGGTAAAATATCGCTCAGTGAATCGGAATTCTTTGAGAACCGTTTTAAAACTCTTCCGGTTCTTTAAAAAAAAAAGGCTCTTTTGCTTAACGCCACGGTGATTACACATTTATCTCTATATTTAGGCGCCGGGAATTTGTGCTTGGAATTATAATGCATTAATGATGCCAAATTTGACTTTCAGCGTGCTTTGAACTCCCACTGGGATTTTTTTTTTATTTTTTACACATGTGTGGTAGATATTTTAAATAAGTGCTATAAATAATTTCAGCCCTGTAGGGTAAAGAGAAAAAAAAGGAGGAAGAATAGAGGTTTAAGCCTGTTGGAGCTTTCTTTAGCATATTGCTTTAACAAAAAAGGAGCTAAGCTTCCATTCTCAAGGCTTTAAATATTAATCTATAAATATTACCACTCTAAATACTCTTTGGCTCTCTCCGCCCACCTCGTATATATATATATACGTGTGTGTCCTTTCAGGTATTCCTTTTCAAATAATCATCTCGGTTCAGAGTAAAAATAAACATGTAATAAGATTTGAGAGATAACCAAGGGCTTGGAAAAAACATTTGCAATTTTGAGCAGCGAAGACCAGTTTAAATTTGACATACTTTGTTTCCCCGAAAATAAGACCAGGTCTTATATTAATTTTTGCTCCAAAAGACATTGGACATTACTGCTTATTTTCTGGTTAGGTCTTATTTTTGGGGAAATACGGTACCTAAATGCACCCATCTGGCTGACAATCTTAACTGGGGCTTATTTTTGGGGTAGGGCAGAGGTGGGTTTCAGCAGGTTCTGACCAGAGAACCGGTAGCAGAAATTCTGAGTAGTTCCGAGAACCGGTAGTAAAAATTCTGACTGGCCCCGCCCACATCTATTCTCTGCCTCCCAAGTCCCAGCTGATCGGGAGGAAATGGGGATTTTGCCGTAACTTTCCCCTGGAGCGGGGTGGGAATGGAGATTTTACAGTGTCCTTCCCCTGCCATGCCCTCCAAGCCACGCCCACCAAGCCACACCCACAGAACTGGTAGTAAAAAATTTTGAAACCCAGCACTGGGGTAGGGCTTATATTACGAGCATCCTGAAGAATCATGCTAGGACTTATTTTCCAATTGGGTCTTATTTTTGGGAAAAAGGGTAGTTGTACAAATAGTCCTCGAGTTACGACTGCAATTAGGACCCAAATTTCTGCCGTTAAGCGAGACATTTTGTTAAGTGAGTTTTGCCCCATTTCATGACCTTTCTTGCCTCAGTTGCCTCAATGGATCCCTGCGGTTGTTAACCTACTAACACGGTTGTTAAGTGAATCTGTCTTCCTCGTTGACTTGGCTTGTCAAAAGGGGATCACATGATTTGGAATTGTCATAAATATGAACCAGGTGCCAAAGGCCTGAATTTTGATCATATCATCATGGGAATGCTGCGAGTGGTGCGGTGGCCTAGAGGTGGAGCTCTCGCCTCACAATCAGGAGGTCTGTGAGTTCGATCCTAGGTAGAGGCAGATATTTCTCTCTCTGGGCACAATGAGAATATATCTGCTGAAACAAAACTCCTCATTGGCAACAGGAAGGGCATCCGGCCAGTAAACACTCAGCTCCATTCAGTTGCCCAGACTCCACTCAGCGAGGGATCATGGGTTCATTAAAAGAGGATGATCATGGGAATGCTGCAAAGTTCCTAACTGTGAAAAATGGCCATAAGTCCCTTTGCAACTTTGAACAGTCACTAAATGAATCATTGTAAGTCAAGGACTACCTGCATCATCCTTTACCATCTCGATGATGATGATGATGATGATGATGATGATGTTGTGAACTGCCAGGAATTGTCTGAGCCGAGGGAGTCTAGAACAATAGAACTGGGCAAGATACTGAGGACATGGGCATCATGTAAGTTTAATAAATAAACGAAATAAATAAATCCTAGAGGATACAGATAATCCTTGACTCATTCATTTAGTGACCATTCAAAGCTATAACAGTACTGGCATACATCAAAAGGTATAAAGGACTTAATTTGGCTATGCTGTGTCTTTAGGTTTATCGTTCATTTGTGGGTATTTTTCTAAGAAGGGTAATAGATAAAGCATTTAAATAATACAACTTCAAGAATATCTTTGGTTTCTACAACATGCTCTTCTATGCAGTGGACTTTTAGATCTCCAGCCAGTGATTTTTAAAGGAAAATCCAGTGATTTTTAAAGGGAAAAAAAAAATCTGCTTTAGCATTCTCAATGCAGGATTTCCACAAGTGTAATTATATCTTGCTGAATGAGGTCATTTTAGAAAAGCAGGATGGAACGAACATATGTTCCTCCTTCCACTGAGTCATGGATTGTTCCAGTTGTTCAGCAAAAGATCTCTGGCCTTCTAGTGGCGAATTGTATAACTTCTCTTTCATTTTTTGTGGTTTAGCAAGGCCATTCTCGGTGAAGGATGCGTTTATCTGTCAGGCGTGAACAACTAACTTGACATGTGCAAAGTTTGAACTAGCTACTTTATTATTGTCCAGCCTATAATACAGGAATCTTCCCAGTCTGGCAGCCTATGCCTGGGAGTGATTCAAGGAACTTAGGGAGCCCTAACCATTTTTGTGGTGATGCACTGACTCCAGGCTAGCTTCACACTTGATCCCTCCTACCTGCCTGACAGAGCACTTCCCAACACGAACAAATAAATAGCAATTAATCACTGAGATCGGGAAAAGAAGAGGGAAAAAGTTTGAAAAGTAAACCCTAGGCTTAATCTGTTTTGTGATTTCAGTGGATGTAAATCAGTGGCGAAATCCAATTTTTTTTTACTACCAGTTCTGTGGGCATGGCTTGGTGGGCATGGTGTGGCTTGGTGGGCGTGATTCGGTGGGCATGGCAGGGGAAGGATACTGCAAGATCTCCATTACCACCCCACTTCAGGGGCAGGATACTGCAAAATCTCCATTCCTACCCCATTCCAGGGGAAGGATACTGCAAAATCTCCATTCCCTCCCCACTCCTGGGGAAGGATATTTCAAAATCCCCATTCCCTCCCCACTCCTGGGGGAAGGATATTGCAAACTCTCCATTCCACCCCATTCCAGGGGAAAGATACTGCAAAATCCCCATTCCGTCCCCACTCCTGGGGGAATGATATTGCAAAATCTTCACTCCCACCCCACTCTGGGGCCAGCCAGAGATGATATTTGCCGGTTCTCCGAACTACTCAAAATTTCCGCTACCAGTTCTCCAGAACCTGTCAGAACCTGCTGGATTTCACCCCCGATGTAAATAAATCTAGAAGAGCCATAATTCACTTGCATGGGTTTTTTTTTAATTATTGCTCAATTTAACCTTAGCTATTTATATATTAATTAAAAGCATTTTTTTCTCATCCTGCTGCCTGCTAAAGATGTTGGAATTACCATATTGAGAATTTTAGAAATGCGGATTCCACCAGGTCAGAAAGGAGCAGAGAACTGACAAAAAGCAATTCATTAGGACACGATTGAGATTGTAATTATTCGTTTCTGAAAGCTGTTGCCTATTTTTAGCGCTATATTGCTCTAGCTAGACTTAAATTAGGAACACAAGCAAAAAATAAAGATGGAGGAATGTTATAAATAATATTTTAAGAATTAACGTGTTTAAAATTGATTTTCTTCTCCGTGCTTTGTAGACGCTGAAACAATGTCATTAATTATCTTGGTTAATTTCTGCCCTCAAAAGGGTTTGGCTAATTTGTTATCTCAATTTAGTCGTTTGTGGATCATAAAGCACACCGTTGGCTGAGATGGCATTGCTTATCACTAGTTTACTGTTCCTTTTCAAGGAGACCCACATTAAGAGGCAAGTTCTTTATTCAAGTAACCGATTAATTAAATGTTTTGTAATTGAAGGAATCACATCCATTTACAGTATATGGTGCTTGGGAAGCATATTGTGTTTCCACATTTGAACTGTGTAAAGATGCCCACGTGGATTACTAAGACATGGAAAAACTGTAGTCTTTGCGTGATTGCCCACAAAACGTTTAATTGTGAAGGCTGCAGACTTATTCAGAAGAAGGGGATGGGCTTAAAAGAATTCTGGAAACTCAACTATTTTCCATGTATAAGCAACATATCCCAGAATATATCAGAGTAGAAGTTTCTCCTTTCCCTTTTCCCTCTCTTCCTTCTCTTCCTATCTTCCTTCTCTTCCTCCTTCTCTTGCCCTCCTCCTCCTCTTCTATTTCTCCTCCTCCCGCTCCTCCTCCCTCTTCTTCTTCTTCTTCTTCTTCTTCTTCTTCTTCTTCTTCTTCTTCTCTTCTTCTTCTTCTTCTTCTTCTTCTTCTTCTTCTTCTTCTTCTCCTTCTCCTTCTCCTTCTCCTTCTCCTTCCTCCTCCTCCTTCTTCCTCTTCTTCTCTTCTTCTTCTCTTCTCTTCTTCTTCTTCTTCTCTTCTTCTTCTTCTTCTTCTTCTTCTTCTTCTTCTTCTTCTTCTTCTTCTTCTTCTTCTCCTTCTCCTTCTCCTTCTCCTTCTCCTCCTCCTCCTCCTTCTTCCTCTTCTTCTTCTTCTTCTTCTTCTTCTTCTTCTTCTTCTTCTTCTTCTTCTTCTTCTTCTTCTTCTTCTTCTTCTTCTTCTTTTCCCTCTCCTTCTCCTTCTCCTTCTCCTCCTCTTCCTCCTTCTCTTCCTCTCCCTCTCCCTCGCCCTCCTCCTCCTCCTCCTCCTCCTCCTCCTCCTCCTTCCTCTCCACTTTTATCACTACTTTTATCTGTGACAAGTGTAAAATGTGGACCTTTATGATGTCCCAACTACCATCTTGTTTATTTCCACCCTCCATTGTGGGGCTTCTAGGAGTTAGATAAGGGTCAATAGAATTCAAGGGAGATTGAACTTTGTTTACTTGTGGCTACCTATGGATTCCAGGCTGATTTCTCTTTTAACTCCACCCCAGGTCCTGCCATTTAGAATAGAATAGAATAGAATAGAATAGAATAGAATAGAATAGAATAGAATAGAATAGAATAGAATAGAATAGAATTCTTTATTGGCCAAGTGTGATTGGACACACAAGGAATTTGTCTTGGTGCATACGCTCTCAGTGTACATTAAAAAAAAAGATACATTAATGAAGAATCACAAGGTACAACACTTAATGATAGTCACAGGGTACAAATAAGCAATCAAATCATATTAGGAAACAATCAATATAAATCATAAGGATACCAGCAACAAGGTTACAGCCATACAGTCATAAGTGGGAGGAGATGGGTGATGGGAACAATGAGAAGATGAGAAGATTAATAGTAGTGCAGACTTAGTAAATAATTTGACAGTGTTGAGGGAATTATTTGTTTAGCAGAGTGATGGCGTTGGGGAAAAAACTGTCCTTGTGTCCAGTTGTTCTGGTGTGCAGTGCTCTATAGCGTCATTTTGAGGGTAGGAGTCGAAACAGTTCATGTCCAGGATGTGAGGGGTCTGTAAATATTTTCCCAGCCCTCTTTTTGACTCGTGCAGTATTCAGGTCCTCCATGGAAGGCAGGTTGGTAGCCATGGTTTTTTCTGCAGTTCTAATTATCCAAAGCTTATTCAGTGAAGATGAACTGAAACATTTCTTGGTATGATGTGGGAGAACACAGGAACTGGGTCAGTGTTTATTTTATCCAACCAAAATAAAAAATCTCAAACATCTTGGGCTTCCATTGGGCTTTTCAAAAGCCACTTGATGTGTTTGTGTTGGTTGATCAAGTAGCCGTAGCTCTCCCATTATTGTAGTTATCTTTATTGCTGGAATAAAGGCACCTCTAAAACACCTCTAATAGCACCAATTATTATAATTGCCTCTCTTAAAACAGATTTGCAGATGCTAAAATTTCTGGTTTTTTTTTTTTTTTTAATCAGCTTGCATTGACTGGAGTCCCCGTAACTGAAGAATTGTTAGTGCCTAAAATTACCAGCAGTTTAAAATAAGCAGAAGTTAGAAATGTGATATATATAAACAGAGATGAAGTAATTTGTATAATTGAATAATGAACATCGAATAATTAAGACAAGTAAACCATATGATTATTTGGAGGATAATGGTTATACATGTGATCTCTATGTGATGTCTATAATGTTTGATATTATTGATTGATGATAGATAAAATTGAACAGAGGGTTTAACAAAATAACACATTTTTTTTTTTAATAAGAATAAGTGAAGATGATGGCAGATAGGATTTTCTGAAAAGGAATTGGGATTGTACCCACCTAATAAGACTTGTGCAATTAATCAATGAATAGTTGGGTGCCACTTTATCTGTTTGCCCTAATTTAATCAATTGATTAATTGATTAATCTGTTGGACTGCTGCTGGTTATAAAATACCCAATTTAAGCCAATTCAGGTTGATTGTGCTTCCATCTATAAGGGATTTTTACTAGACAAGTATCCATATTATCTTTTTCACCTTGACTGCTATGGCATGATTCTTCAACCTTAATTTTGAGATCAGGAGGAAATCAAGGCATTTGTGGCTGAATTAATACTTTGTCGATGCTGAAGAAATAAAAGAGGACTATAATATCCTTATGTCGGTCTCAATCAATAAATGCACTGTGCCATTAAAGAGACACTATTGATGTTGCAGTAGTGATGTTCAGATCACAATTAGCTCCATTTATCCCAAAGACTAACTGCCTGGAAACAAACATTTGCATTTGCGCGTCAATCTTTTCAACTTTTCATGTCAGTTGCAAAAGACAAGATTCGGGGAGAAAGTTTCCCCAGAACATTTATATCGCTATTGACTAAAAGTCTAAAGACATTGGAAGTATCAAAGATGAATAACAGAATAACGGAGTTGGAACTTGGAAGGGACCTTAGACCAGGGGTGAAATCTAAAATTTGTTACTACCGGTTCTGTGGGCGTGGCTTGGTGGGGGTGGGGGTAATGTGACTGGGTGGGCATGGCCAATTTTCTTTTTTTTACTTTTAAAACCATTTTTTCTACAACCTCTTTGCTGAAGAGGTTGCAAAAAAAAAATGCTTTCAAAAGGCTCTGACGATCCAAGCTGAGTTGCCTGATCGTTAGAGGCATTTAAAAGAAAAAAACTCTCTGCTTATCAGGCAACTCAGCTTGGATCGTCAGAGGCATTTAAAAGAAAAAAAGGGTTTTTTTCTTTTAAAAGCCTTTGATGATCCCACATCAGGCCCACGGGCTAAAGAGGGTTTTTTTTTTTTTTTACTTTTAAAAGCATTTTTTTGGCCAAAGAAGTTGTAGAAAAAATGCTTTTAAAAGTAAAAAAAAAAAGCCTCTGATGATCGTGCGGCTCAGCTGGTCATGGGGGGGACAGGGATTTTGTGGGCGTGGCTTGGTGGGCGTGGCATTGCTTGGTGGGCATGGCAGAGAAAGAATACTGCAAAATCTCCATTCCCACCCCACTCCAGGGGAAGGTTACTGCAATATCCCCATTTCTTCCTGATCACCTGGGCCTCAGGAGGCAGAGAATAGGGTGGGGTGGGGCCAGTCAGCATTTTTACTACTGGTTCTCCAAACTACTCAAAATTTCCACTACCGTTTCTCCAGAACTGGTCAGAACCTGCTCAAACCCACCTCTGACCCACGTGCCACACTGTTCACACATTGATTTGATATGTTTGTAAAAAATAAAAAAATAAAAAACTTAAAAAGAAAGAAAGAAAGAAATCACCCTTCTTGTGAATACCTTAAAAATGTATTTATTTTTTTTTTTAAATTCCGTAGCCGAGTGTATTTCTCAGAGGTACAATAAAGCTAAGACTCCTCTCGTCTTTAAATTTAGAAACTGTTTTCTGATCTCACCAGCGTTCCCGTTGCTTTTGCCAATTCCAGATGGTTCTGTTTGCACTGTTCTTGCCAGCTGTACTTAAACCCATAGATAAGCAATTGCTGTTTACATAGCAACTATACTATTCAGTATCCACCAAGTTGTGTCATCTGCGGGGAAATGATCACACACAATATAATATTCAACAATCAACCCTCCTCCCCCAAAGCTTTAGTTTCCGTTGGAAAATAGAAGATTGCTTGCAAAGTCTGTTAAGGTAACATTGCCATCTTAAGGCCTTTTGATGAATGTAAGCTAGCTATCAATTGTCCCGTTCAAATGTTATTTTTGTATCGTACCAGCCAGGGGTGGGTTCTAATTTTTTTTACTACCGGTTCTGTGGGCGTGGCTTATTTTGTGGGTGTGGCTTGGAGGTCATGTGACTAGGTGGGTGTGGCTAGCTGGTCAGAGTCATTTCTGGAAGGTCCTCGCACTTACGACCAGTCCTCGCACTTAGGACCCGACTCATTTGTTTGCTTTTAACACTGATCAGCTGTAGGGCGGCCCTTTGAAGCCCCGCGGCAAGAGTTTAAACAGTTTTTTTCCCTCTAGTCATCAGCTGGGACTCAGGAGGCAGCAATAGATTGGGGGTGGGACCAAATAAAAGGTAAGAATAATGTAGGTGGGTGGGGGGGTGGGAGGGGGTGGGGGGAGAACCGGTTCGGTGACGTCATATTGTCACCGCTACCGGCTCGGCCGAACCGGACCGAACCGGGAGGAACCCACCATTGGTACCAGCTAATAATATTGTCAATGTCTAACCAACTTATCTATATATACTGCTAAAACTCTCGGGCCTCTAACCTTTAGCTGGGGGAAACGGTGCCATATAAAAGCAAAAATGTTTTGTATGAAGATATTTTAAATTGGGCTCATTTGCAGAATGCTGTCGAAATCTGGAACCCATAACTCCTGTGGAATTGGCAGAGAACTGGAAATCTCCCTAGGACGGGGATGGCGAACATTTTTGGCACCGAGTGCCAAAAAGATACAACGGAAACGTCGCACGAGTGCGCTTGTCAGGGCTGCGCTCCGGAAAAGCCGAACTTCCAAGTTCTAGCGTGCATGTGTGCCCAATGATCAGCTGGCCGGTTTTTGGCACTGCCGCGTGCTTGAAGAACAGCTGATCATCACATGCACATGAGTGCCAGAAACCCGGAAGACAAACAGACAAGGCCGCGTGTGCCGGGCGGCATGGCTTCGCGTGCCATAGGTTCGCCATGACAGCCCTAGGAAATGGTGATCCAAAAGAAATGGGGCCTCTATGGTTTTTCCAATGATGCCGTGTTGCGCGGCCTTGCCTGTTTCTCTTCTGAGTTACTGGCGCGTGCGATGATCAGCTGTCCTTCGCGGGCATGGCAGTGCTGGAAACTGGCCTGCGTATGCACACCAGCTGATTGTTGGGTGCACATGCACGCTAGAGCCTGGAAGTTCGGCTTTTCCAGAGCATGATCCTTTCGCGCACTGTTGGAAACCAGCCTATGCATGCGCACCAGCTAGCTGCCTGTGGGTCGCGCATCTGTGCTAGAACCCAGAAACTTGGCTTTTCTGGAGCGTGGCCCTGACGAGCATCACAGTTCTAGGCCAATGATTCTAAAACCTACATTCCGGAGAGAAAGTCAATAATAATAGATAAAAACTTTGTAAAGATTCAACGTGTCAATTCCACCGTGTACAGCCATGGGGTAATATTTGAAGTGCGTCTAGATTTCCTTGGCAGATAATTTGGGAAGCCAGAGTTTGTTGATCACGACGGAAGCAGACAAGGAGTCAATTTACAGCCAGCTCAGTAGGAAAAAGAGCTTCTCTTGGCAAGAGTTTATTGAAACAGGCCAGTTGCCTTTGGGGCCGGATAACACGTTAAACCGTGCAAGTGGAATTATGTCATTGTTGCAAGGAAATCTATCTGGGCAATTAAATTTGCCCCAAAGCGCATGCAGGGCCATGCAGGTGAAACTTCCAACATGGTTTTTCCCCACGAAAACAGTTCCTCAACCATCCAGAAAAGCAATCGGCAAATGAGTCCCTCCAATAGGGAAGAGTGAAATTTACTATGTGTCATTTGCACAGCATGGCAGCGTATTTCAAGAGTTGGCAGCGTCTTCCAGGCATCTCCTAGGCTCGGCTGTGATGTATGCAGGATATTTTTGTCAAGGCGCTGATGCATTAGCTAGCTGAGATGAAATGTCATAAAGCATAGAAATCATTGTACGCGGAAGGTTGTTTCTTCTTTTCCCCCAATTCATCAGCAACTGTGTTGTGGCCCATTGGCCGCTGGCCCCTCCAGCTGCTAATCAGAGGAGGAAAAGGCGTGGTAGACAGGGTCAGCATCCATGCAACCTAGAGCTCCGAGGGGAAAGAGAGAATGGAGCTGGCAGAAAAAGAGAGAGAGGCAGAGGCAGAGCCTAGGCCGGCCGTCAGCCCTCAGATGGAGAGTCAACAGCCCCCAGGTCTGGAGGTGGCTGATGAGGAAGAGGAGGAACAGCTGGGTCCAGTGCTTGACACACGGATGCGCAGAAGGCAGAGGAGAGGAGAGCAGTGGAAATCTATGGGCCGGTCCTTGGGACGAAAGAGCCACCACTGCTAGCAAAGCCCCATCCTACTCTGGGGATAAAAGGCAGGGGGCAGAGATGAATAGATGTGGCAGATAACTATTCATCTTCCCTGCTGGACAGACATGTTAGCCTGCGATGAGAGAGAAACTTTTTGCCGGCGTTCCTAATAAAGGAATCTTTGAGTTCGCTTCAGAGGGTTTGTCGTGTTTGGGGAGCTGGGTCAGAACAGGTTCAAAATAAAATATCATAAAATGGACTCCCGGAATGAAACATTCCATGTTGAGGGCTCTCTTAATGCAGAATAACAAGAGTTGGAAGGGGTCTTCTCATCCAACCACAATGACAAAAATTGTCACACGGAGAGAGCGTACCCAGATCACTCTGCAAAAATTAGTGCTGCATCAGAGGTTTTTTTAATGCTCCTATCTCCCAAAAATTACCTTTATCCCCCCCAAATTCCAACGACACTTAAGCGACTTCATTACCTTAACGGTGGCTATTTTGTTGGTTCAAATAGAAAGGTAATATTTGAAGACAAATGGAAGGTATGTATCAGAAATGAATTTAGCATTTTTTTTTGACACCGAAGATAAATCATTTTCCAGTAATGAAATTTATCCTGAGCTTGCTACATTCCCCGGGCTCCAAATGACTTGGGTAAGATTAAAAACATACCTTAAATCAGTGGTGAAATGTAAAATTTGTTACTACCGGTTCTGTGGATGTGGCTTCCTACGATCGCATTGTCGATTGTTGATTGTCAATCAGCTGTGCTGCGTGATCGTCGGAACCTTTTTTTACTTTTTTTTAAAGTAGTTTTTATTGAATATAAATATTAAAAAAGACATACGTAACATATACACAACAAACATTTATACAACATATACACAAAAAGAGTGTAATTTCTTCTTAAGCATTTTTTCAGAGTGACGTTCTACAATTCTACTTATGATATATTCCTTCACCTCTCCTTAATCTAATAATATTTTTTATTATATATATATATATATATTTAAATCGGTAATATTTCCCCTATATTTTTTGTATATTTCTGATTTTTAACCAATTGTACCAATTATTCCATATTTTATAATAGTCTGATTCTTCTCTTTCTTGTAATTCTTTGGTTAACCTATCCATTTCAGCGCATTCTAAAATTTTCCCTATTACTTCTGTTTCACTTGGTATTTTTTCTTGCTTCCAATTTCTTGCGTAGGTTATTCTTGCAGCAGTTAATATGTGAATTGTGAGATATTTGATATCCTTAGGGTATGATTTGTTAAAGATTCCTAATAAAAATGTTTCTGGTTCTTTTTCAATCTGTGTTTTTGTTATTTGTTCCAACCATTTTTGATGTTAGACCAAAATTTTTACTTTTTTAAAGCATTTTTTTACTACCGGTTCGGGCGAATAGGTAGTTAAACAAAGCTTTATAAAAGTTTTTTTTAAAAAGTTTGCCACGCCCACCCAGTCACATGACCCCCACCCCCACCAAGCCATGCCCACCAACCCACAGAACTTGTAGCAAAAAAATTTGCATTTCACCACTGCTGCAGAGTGCTTCTGGAGGCCTGGGAGGTCGAAAATCTGATGCACGGAGGCCAAAAACTATTTTTTTTCCTTGTTTTCCTCCTGTAAATTTAGGTGTGTTTTATAATCCGGTACGTCTTATAGTCCGTAAAATACGGTATATTTTAGGAAAGCAAGAGAAAATGTATCTCATCTTCCCCTATTTCATCTGAGCTTCGGGCTTTGGGGTTCAGCTTTGAGAATATAGTATGCCTGTGGGTGTTTACATCAGTTAGAAAATTGCTGCCTGGAAAGGCATAAATCTACTCTTATTTGAAGACCTTTAATGTTGTTAATGGTTAAGCACTGTTTTGATGAGGTTGTTGAATATGCTGGAATCCCCAGGTAAATATAAACATGCTTGGTACTTCCCAGGAGGTCATTTATTGGATAATATTCTCATTAAATGTGTTGGATAACTTTTTCCAAGAGGGTCTCTTCGAAAGCCAACTGTTAGCTGTCAGTAGACATATGTATGAAGGTGAAAATCCAGTTGACTATAATTGACTGTTGAAGTAGAATAAAAAGAAGATTACAGAGTTATAGAATTGCAGAATTGGGAGATACCTCGGAGGTCTTCTAGTCCATATCTATGGAGATTCTCAGTTCTCCAGGTCATGGTTGTCCCACAGGAGCTTTTTTTCTGGACTTCCTTTGTTTTTCTTTGAAGGGGTTTCGCTTCTCATTCAAGAAGCTTCTTCAGTTCTGACTAAATGATGGGGAATGGAACAGTCATCTGGTCATTTGCACTCTCTCTGAGAGTCATTGAAACCACTTGGAGGTTTATTTGAACAAGGGGTGAAATGTTACCGGTGTGGGCCGATTCGCCCGAACCGGTAGTAAAAAATGCTACTGGTTTGTCGAACCAGTAGTAAAAAAAAAAGGGGGAAAAAGTTCTGAAGATCAACTGAGTGACGCGGGATCGTCAGAACTCAAGGTTGACCCAGCTTTCCGTCCTTCTGAGGTCAGTAAAATAAGGACCCAGATTGTTGGGGGCAATAGGCTGACTCTGTAAACCGCTTAGAGAGGACTGTAAGGGACTGTGAAGTGGTATATAAGTCTAAGCGCTATTGCTATTACTGTCTGTCTGTCTGTCTGTCTCCGTGTTGACATGTACTATATACGTGTGTGAGACAAGAGTTAGGATGCAGAACATTTAATATAAAAATACGAAGAGGAAAGAATCTTTTTCTGGGTCTCTCTTATCTTTGGCTGTAAAGAACGTGACGCATTAAAGTCGACGTTAGCGAAAGAAAGAAAAAAAGGACATTTTGATGGTTATTTCTCTCCTCCCCTCCTCCGAATTTCCATTAACTATCCTCGCTTTTATACACTCTTGAGATGGCTTTGTTCAAAGATGTAATGCGTTCTTTAGGAAGAGGAGGGGAGAAAAAAACCCCTCTACACATCTTCCTTGTGAACGGTGGTACATCTGGAGTGCTAATTAGGAAATCCAGGGGTGTTGGGTGTTTCTCCGTTATCCTTTTGATATATAATGACACTCAGCTTTCACACTTGGTTTCAACTGAAGGTTCCGTGCATTACGTCGCTAAGTGCTTTTTTTATACACGTTTTCCTGGATGGATAATGGGGGGGAAAAAATCATTTGTTTCATGGCCTCTATAGCTTTGAAAGCAGATACGGCTGAAATAAAGATAGCAGAGGTTTTTTCTTTTTTTTCTTTTTAATTAGACAGCAGCTCTAATTAATGTAGAAGGTAAAATAATAAAGTTGGAAGGGACCTTGGAGGTCTTCTAGTCCAACCCCGTGATCGAGCGGGAGACCCTGGATCATTCCAGACAAATGATTGTTCAGTCCAGACAATCCAGTCCAGTCCAGTCCAGTCGAGTTGGAAGGGACCTTGGAGGTCTTCTAGTCCAACCCTCTACTCCAGCAGGAGACCTTAGGGGTGAAATCCAGCAGGTTTTGACAGGTTCTGGCCAACTGGTAGCGGAAATTTTGAGCAGTTCAGTGAACTGGTAACGGAAATTTTGAGTAGTTTGTTTATTTTATTTATTTATTGGTTCAATTTATATGCCGCCCTTCTCCGGAGACTCAGGGTGGCTTACAATGTGTTTCTTTGGAGAACCGGCAAATACCACCTCTAGCTGGCCTCAGAGTGGCGTGGGAATGGAGATTTTGCAGTATCCTTCCCTTGCCATGCCCACCAAGCCACGCCCACCAAGCCACACCACAATTCTTATGAATTCTGATTCATACGTGGAGTTTTTATACCACAAGGGTTGGCTGTCTACCTGTTGTGTTGGAAGTCACAACAGAATGAGATGGGATGCATGGGATACGAGCGTACCACACAATTGCTCCATTTGGCTTTAACATCAGTGGGTCTGTTAATGCAGCGTTACAGGGATCCATATAGTTTTTAAAAATATGGATGGAGCTTTGAATTATATACTCCAAATTTGGCACCTATGGCTGCATAAGTAATATTTATTTGAAGTGGGGGATATGGGCAGAAGGGTAGATTATCTTCTGTATTTATGGTCTTGGATCATCAATACATGCTTTCAATTCCTACATGAATAGAATAGAATAGAATAGAATAGAATAGAATAGAATAGAATAGAATAGAATAGAATAGAATAGAAAATACGGAATGGAATGGAGTGGAGTGGAGTGGAGTGGAGTGGAGTGGAGTGGAGTAGAGTAGAGTAGAGTAGAGTAGAGTAGAGTAGAGTAGAGTAGAGTAGAGTAGAGTAGAGTAGAGTGGGATGGAATGGAATGGAGTGGAGTGGAGTGGAGAGGGGAGTGGAGTGGAGTGGAGTGGAGTAGAGTAGAGTAGAGTAGAGTAGAGTAGAGTAGAGTAGAATAGAATAGAATAGAATAGAATAGAATAGAATAGAATAGAATAGAATCAATGGAATGGAATGGAATAATCATAGAATAATCATATCATATATCACATCACATCACATCTATCATATCATCATATCATGTCATATCATATCATATATCATATCATACCATATCATATCATATATCAGATCAGATCATATATCATATCATCATCCATTATTCCTAAGGGAAGGGTGGCATAGTGGCTCAGCAGGTTAAGACACTGGGCTTTTTGGCTGGAAAGCCAGCAACTCAAGTTCGAGACTGGAGACATGGGTGAGCTCCTGTCCTCGCCTCAGCTCTTGCCAACCTAGCTTTTCAAGAGACTCCTTTTTATTCCTAGGGGAAATTATTATACTGCCTGTGAGATTAAAAAAAAAAGCATGATAAGAAGAAAAAAATGAAAAGGAAGTAAACACGCACACGGCTTTAATTATGCTAGCATCTCAGAAAGCAATCGAGATTCACAATCTTTGAGGCAGTCATCAGAAGAAAATTAAAACGTTGGGTGTCTGATGTTCTCTGCGTTTGGTGGTTTTCTTACAAGTTCATGGTTACCAGGCTAGGTAATATCAATAATGGGAGACTGAAGTTTTCTCGATGATTCTAGTAACTCAGATGTCTCCATGGAAATAACGAAGATGAGAGAATATTAAAGACTCAACAAGTTAACCCTGAGTTACTCGGTTTCTCTACTCTTGAAAATTAAAATCTTTCCACCACAATATGACATTGATTTGTGGTTAGGTCTATCACCCTGAGTAAACTCTGCCAGTCAGGGATGTGGTGGCTCAGTGGCTAAGACGCTGAGCTTGTCGATCGAAAGGTGGGCAGTTCAGCGGTTCGAATCCCTAGTGCCGCATCACGGGGTGAGCTCCCGTGACTTGTCCCAGCTTCTGCCAACCTAGCAATTCGAAAGCAGCTAAAAAATGAAGTAGAAAAAATAGGGACCACCTTTGGTGGGAAGGGAACAGTGTTCCGTGCCTCTTTGGCATTTAGTCATGCCGGCCACATGACCACGGAGATGTCTTCGGAAAGCGCTGGCTCTTCGGCTTTGAAATGGAGATGAGCACCGCCCCCTAGAGTCAGGAATGACTAGCATATATGTGCAAGGGGAACCTTTACCTTTAAACTCTACCAGGTTTGCTAAACCATCCATTCATCTATCCATCATCCATCCGTCCATCCATCCATCCATCCATCCATTCATCTATTGATCCATCCATCCATCCATCCATCCATCTATTGATCCATCCATCCATCCATCCATCCATCCATCCATCCATCCATCCATCTATCCCTTTCACCAATTCAACAAAACCAATATTTTTTGCATAATTTGATCCTTAAGGCAAAGGCAGAGCAGTCTGAAGCCACAAATAGAATTTCATGGTGGACAGAAAAAGGATGTCCTGCAACATTCTTTTTTTTGTAGAACCCGCTGATATATAACGCCACTACTCTCCTGAACTGGAACTGGAACTTTGTCCTGGCAGGACAAATAGCGCAGTCTTGGAACGTGCTGGAATTTCTAGCATGTATATACTATTGAAAGAGCGATGTCTACGCTGGCTGGGGCACGTCGTGAGAATGGCCGATGGTCGGATTCCGAAAGATCTCCTGGATGGAGAATTAGTGCAGGGAAAGCGCCTCAGAGGGAGACCACAGCTGTGATATAAGGATATCTGCAAGAGGGACCTAAAGGCCCTGGGAATGGACAACTGGGAAACCTTGACCTCCGATCGTTCAGCTTGGAGGCTACAGACGCAGCATGGCCTTCTCCAATTCGAAGAGACACTTGTTCGGCAGGCTGAGGCAAAGAGGAAGTCCCGAAACCAGTGAAATCTGGGGAGTGGGCAGGGGACCGAATATACCACCCTCAGTGTGGAAGGGATGGCCACTCTCGAATTGGCCTTTTTAGTCACACCAGATGCTCTTTTAGGACCTCTTTCCAGAGCACGATACCATCGTCTCTTGAGGCTGAAGGATGCCAATGTAAACTCTCCTGAAACTTTACCTCAGCAGCAAAATTGTCTTAAGCTTCAGGATTGCAGGAGAAAACGAGTCCCTTCAAAACACTTCAATTCCTTTCCTTTAGAAGAGCAAGCAAATGACCTTGGAGAAGGCATGGAGTGATGGTTGGCCAGGCAAGAAAGCCTGAGGAAGAGACTTTGCCTTGAACATCTTTGGTGTGAGATGGAGAAAAAGGGAGACGCGGACCAGTTTTGTGTTTAACACAAAGAGAGAGACTAAAACGCTGTACGCTTTTTTTTCTTCTCAAGATGTGAAGGTTCCATGCAGAGGTCAAGAATGTGAAGGGGAAAAAAAATGATATATAGCTGAGTTTTTATTCATTGTTGGACCACGTTACGCGAACCTTGAATTCAATACATTGGCCGTGGAAATTTACAGGTTGGCATATTATCCTGTAATAATTCAGCGGTTGTCTGAATTATTGTTATCTAAGCAATCAGGCCAGAATAAAAATAGCTGTTATATGGGTTTATTCAAGTACTTCCTCTCCACACCCCCACAACCGTCCATTTTTATTTTTATTTTTTGCCTTTTATCCTTTGATTTACGGTTATGCAACAGCGTTGTTGGGAGACAGGTTCTGGGTTTCAAAATTGCTATGCAACCAAAAAGGCACGGTCGGTTTTGCATGATCTCAAATGATCTGGAGCTCAGAGGAATCACTTTGTATTTCAATAAAGAGATCCCTAACGGTGATCTCTTTCCTTTAAAACTAGCTTCCTGTTCTGACCCAGTTCCCCAAACACGACAAACCCTCTGTAGTTAAATCAATGATTCCTTTATTAGGAGCGCCAGCAGCCCCAGCAAGTTTCTCTCTCACCGCAGGCTAACAAGTCCGTCCATCTGGAAGATAAATAGTTTTCTGCCACATCTATTCATCTCCGCCCCCTGCCTTTTATTCCCAGAGTTAAGGTGGGGCTTCGCTAGCAGAAGTGCCTCTTCTGTCCCATGGACCGGCCCATAGATTTCCACTGCTCTCCTCTCCTCTGCCTTCTGTGCATTCAGGCACTGGACCCAGCTGTTCCTCCTCTTCCTCATCAGCCACCTCCAGACCTGGGGGCTGTTGACTCTCCATCTGAGGGATGATGGACGGCCCAGGCTCTGCCTTCGTCTCTCTCTCTCTGCTGGCTCCATTTCCTCTTCCCCCTTGGAGCTCTCAGGTTGCCTTGATGCTGATCCTGACTCCCACACCTCCTCCTCCTCCTCCTGTGATTCAGCTGCAATACCCCCATCCTAAACTCTCCAATGGAACAGCAAGTCAACGTTTTCAACCATTGTCTAAATGTTCTATTTGTACCACTAAGTCAGTTTTCTTTTGTTTTTATTTTCACAATGACTAAAACATATAGAGGCGATGGCCACAATTGAGCCCAACATTTCTGTTGCTTAGCGAGGCGTTTTTCAAGTGACTTTTGTCCCATTTTTTTGACCTTTCTTTCCTCAGTTGTTAAGCGAATCACTAAGGTTGGTAAGTTAGTAGCCTGGTTGTTAGGTGAATCTGAATCTGGCTTCCCCATTGACTCTGCTTTGCAGAAGATCTCAAAAGGGAATCATGTGACCCGGGGTGAAATCCAAATTTTTTCCCTACTGGTTCTGTGGGCGTGGCTTGGTGGGCGTGGCAGGGGAAGGATATTGCAAAATCTCCATTCCCACCCCACTCCTGGGGGAAGGATGTTGCAAAATCCCCATTCCATCCCCACTCTGGGGCCAGCCAGAGGTAGTATTTGCCGGTTCTCCGAACTACTCAAAATTTCCGCTACGGGTTCTTCAGAACCTTTTAGAACCTGCTGGATGTCACCCATGACGTGACCCCTGCAACCGTCATAAATATGAGTCAGTTGCCTAGCTTCTGAATTTTGATCAAGTGAGCATGGGAACGCCCCAAAAGTCGTAAATATAAAAACCGGTCCTACGTCATCTTTTCAGTGCTGTTGTAAGTTTGAACAGTCACTAAACAAATGGTTGTAAGTCGAGAACTACATTTACAGTGAAAAAAGAATGCAATTCTCTTTTGGTACTTTCTGACGAGCGAAGTCCATGCGGGAAGCCAGATTTACTTAACAACCATGTTCCCCTAACTGAACAACTGTCACGATTCGCTTAACCAATGCAGTCAGAAAAGATTTAATATGGTGCCAAACTCACTTCACAGATGTCTCTCTTAGCGACATCCATTTTGGGCACAATTGCGGTCATAAATCAACGGCGACTTGTATTGGCCGGTGTGGACAAACTGCTTATAGTTTTTTTTTAAATTGCAGCTTGGACATAACAACATTTAAAACAGAAGATGGTCATATTGAAGCCATCAATAAGAAGGTTAAGCTTCAGGGTTTAATGCTGCATTTAAATATACGTCGCATAGGCGATTTTCTCGCGTTGACTGTCGTTGACTGCTGTGTCAGCTTCTTGCCTGTCGGCTTCCTTTTTTCTCTACTCAACTGTCATCCTTTGCCTCAATTAACTGGCCAACGCCCCCCAGTCTTGAAAGTAGAAAAGGAACTGTGTTCAGATGTCACTTGTCAAGCTTTCCATCTGATTGACAGCGTGAAGCCAGGATGTTACTCGCGATGAGTCGGCCATTATAATTTCGACAGCTCGAATAGCTGTTGGGGAGATGCCTGCCATATGAGACATTTTAAAGAAAGGAAGAAGAAGAGAATGGCTTTTTTTGGTATAAAAGCTCTTGTCTTCTATGAGCTAGGAATTATCCATGCCTCCCTCGTCCAACTATAAGATAAAGGTTCCCCTTGCACATATGTGCTAGTCGTTCCTGACTCTAGGGGGCATTGCTCATCTCCGTTTCAAAGCCGAAGAGCCAGCGCTGTCCGAAAACGTCTCCGTGGTCATGTGGCCGGGATGACTAAAAACCAAAGGCACATGGAACGCTGTTTCCTTCCCCCCAAAGGGGGTCCCTGTTTTTCTACTTGCATTTTTTACGTGTTTTCGAACTGCTAGGTTGGCAGAAGCTGGGACAAGTCACGGGAGCTCACTCCATTTACGCGATGCTTGGGATTCGAACCGCTGAACTGCCGACCTTTCGATCGACAAGCTCAGCTTCTTAGCCACTGAGCCAATGCTGAAAACAGCCCGAAAAATGCTCACAAAACAGGACGTTTTTAGGCTATTTTTCAGGCTGTTTTTCTGGCCAAAATTGGCCTGAAAAACGGCCTGAAAACACCTCAAAAAGTGGTCTGAAAACAGCCCGAAAAATGCTCACAAAACAGGCCATTTTGGGGGCATTTTCAGGCTGGTTTTGGGGCCAAAATCAGGCTGAAAAAAGGCCTGAAATGGGCCCCCAAACAGCCCGAAAAATACCCCAAAACAGCTTACTCAGCTTCTCTTCCTCATGCAGCCAGCTTTCCCAGTCTAGCTTGATGCAGTTTCTCTCTCCCTCTCCATCTCCCCCCCACATCTCTCACACACACAGGTTGGCTCTTTCTTTCCTTCCACCCCCTCCTCCATCAGAGACCCCTGGATTCCCTCCCAAACCATGCCTGTCCCATGCAGGTACCATCCACACAAGTAGAGTTGGCCATGCCCACCCAACCATGCCCACCCAGCAAAGAATCGGTTGTTAAAAAATTTGGAGCCCACTACTATGTGAGCCAAACACAACCTATTGACAACCAGAGATTCCAAATTTGGTTAGAAATCCAGAAATGAAGCAGCAATTAAAAAGAGTTTAGCTTTGTATATAAAAAGGTAGAATCTATGCTTGGGGATGTTCCTTTTGTTAGAAGGTGAGAATTTTCTCTCTCTCTCTCTCTCTTTTTTTTAAAGGTAGCAAAATGTGAGACTTTCTTAATTAAACACCTTTTGCTGGAAAAACAGCATGAATACATCCAGCCTGTGGTCAAAGCTCTAAACTCCAGCTAACATTAATTCTCCCTCTTTTTAGGACTAATTGCTCTTCAGAAATCTCTTTTCAGGTTTCAGACAAATTAGACTTTGATTATTGGAAGGAGAGAATGCCCGTGATGGATAGAAGAAGAATTGGGGTGAACCAAATGGGCTGGAAAAATAAAACTTCCATTTTAGTAGTAGGGTTTAGCTATCACGCGTTTTGGATTATTGCGGTGGTTTGTTGAAAAATGAAACTGATGATGTTTGGACTGGGATTAAATCAGACGTTGCAATTTGATGCTCAGAGACGCACAATATGCATTCAGAAAACTTCTTTGGTGCCAGCAAGGTCTTCTCCCCTAAATCTAGCAAAATGTAATTATTATTTTAATTAAAAAAAAAATCAGTGTTGCAAAATCCGAGCACATTTAAAAGAAAGATTCTATTGCATCCAAAGGCGTATTGATCGATGTCTCTCGGTGGATTGCACTGATAATCTTGGGAAAAAAAATGATGCTGCTAATCTCTACTATCAATTTTCTCCCCCAGATTATCAGTGCAATCCATCTAGAGACATCGATCAATACACCTTTGGATGTAATAGAAACTTTCTTTTTAAATGTGCTCCGGATTTTAGGAAGCCTATAAGCGGCTGGTATGAGTTGAAGGCAAGTCTGAGAAGTTATATATAGAGAGAGAGAATGGCACCTGAAGTGATCTGTAAAAATTGGTTTTCTTCCTGACACGACTTCGACAATCTTATTTTGGTCTGGGAAAATGGGCACCAACTGGAAGACAATTGGGGTCTTATCAGAAATGCATAATTAAAGGCAGTGGTGAAATTCAAACTTTTTTACTACCGGTTCTGTGGGTGTGGCTTGGTGGGCATGGCTTGGTGGGCGTGGCAGGGGAAGGATACTGCAAAATCTCCATTCCCTCCCCACTCTGGAACCAGCCAGAGGTGGTATTTGCCGGTTCGCAGAACTGCTCAAAATTTCCGCTACCGGTTCTCCAGAACCTGTCAGAACCTGCTGGATTTCACCCCTGATTAAAGGCCTTGTTTTCTTCAGTTAACAGAATAACTGAGTTAGAAGGGACCTTCTAACTCTTCTAATCCAGCCTCCTGCATAAGCAGGAAACCCTACACCCTTTCAGACAAATGGCTGTCCAATGTCTTCTTAAAAACCTCCATTGATGGAGCACCCACAGCTTCTGGAGGCAAGTGGTTCCACTGGTGAATTGTTCTCACTTTCAGGAAATTTCTCCTTAGTTCTAAGTTGCTTCTCTCCTTGATTAGTTTCCACCCATTGCTTCTTGTCCTGCCTTCAGGTGCTTTGGAGAATAGGTTGACCCCCTCTTCTTTGGGGCAATCCCTCAAATATTGGAAGACTGCTATCATGTCAACCCTGGTCCTTCTTTTCATAGAAAATAAAGCCCTGAAAGTCCAATTCCATTGAAAAGCGATATGAGACACCGTTATGTTTATTCAGCAAGATATCTCTCAGAGCCGCCCGTGCAAATCCTTAATTATATTTGTTTGAAATATAATCAGATGGAGGGGAACTCGGAATGAAGTTAGCATGCCATGCGGGATGCATGGCAATCTCAGACTGCTATCCAAATACACTCTTTAGCAATTAAATTTGCACAAACTTAATGACGTTTAATCCTGATTAAATAGCCCCAGTTTATGCCTCTGTGATGGAAAGCTGAAAGGAGGCATTGTTCGGTTGAGTAATTAGTCTCTTTTATAGGGAAGAATCCTTTTGTGCTAAAAAAAAAAAAACAATTTATTCCTAGTTTACATAATTACACATCTGCAGATGTTGAGAAAGGACAGCTAATTGGGAAACCTGATTAGTTTTATTAGTGTGAGATAGCATAAAAATCCGGGCACAGATAGGAGGGACCAGGTATTGTTTGCCTTTATCTAATAAATCAAGATGAGTTGCAAAAAAAAAAAACCACACCAAAAAAACGGGCAACCCAATTTGCCAGCTGTGGATATTTTTTTTTTCCCATTTGCACGTTGGAATCAAAGGTGAATGCGATCTTTGTTTGCGCATTTCTTTTTTTGTTTGCGAGCTGTATCTGAATAGCTTTGAAGTCTTAAACCATCAGCCGAGCATCGCTTTGATATATTTACAAGGCAAAATAATTTGATTGATATCTCGCCCGACTCCGGAGGTGGTAATAATTTTTCTTTCCTAGTTAATATTTCGGCAGAATGGTTTGCCGTAAAGAAAGTGGTGGCGGGCAATTGAAAAAGGGGGAGTTTGCAACTAAAGAATTTGGAGTCTTTGAGTAGCACCTTCTGTGCTCTTGCAGGGAGCGGATGTCATTTCAATTCTGAATAAAGCTGGAAGGGACCTTGGAGGTCTTCTAGTCCAACCTCAAATCCTATCTTTTCTTTTATGTACACTGAGAGCATATGCACCAAGACAAATTCCTTGTGTGTCCAATCACACTTGGCCAATAAAGAATTCTATTCTATTCTATTCTATTCTATTCTATTCTATTCTATTCTATTCTATTCTATTCTATTCTATTCTATTCTATTCTATTCTATTCTATTCCATTCCATTCCATTCCATTCCATTCCATTCCATTCCATTCCATTCCAGACAGGTGGCTTGTCCAGTCTCTTCTTAAAAACTTCCAGAGATGAAGCACCCACAACTTCTGGTGGCAAGCTGTTCCACTGGTTAATTTTCCTCATTGTTAGGAAATTTCTCCTTCGTTCCAGGTTGCTTCTCTCCTTGATTAGTTTCCATCCGTTGTTTCTTGTCCTGCCTTCTGGTGCTTTGGGAAATAAGTCGACCCCCTTCTTCCTTGTGGCAGCCTCTCAAATACTGGAATAGTGCCATCATGTCCCACCTTGTCCCTCTTCTCTCCAGATAATGGATATTATTTAAATTCAGAATAGGGACCTTGGAGGTCTTCTAGTCCAGCCCCCTCTCCTTGATTAGTTTCCATCCATTGCTTCTCGCCTTGCCTTCTGATGCTTTGGAAAGGAAGCTGACACCCCCTCCTCTTTGTGGCAGCCCCTCAAATATTGGAACACTGCTCTCATGTCATCCCTATTCCTTCTTTTCTCTAGCTTTTTAGAAAAGATAAATGATCTTTTATAATAAAAAGATACGTGGAGAAAGGCAAAATTGAAACTGCACCCAAAGAACTATTTCAGTAGAATTCCCATTGTTGCATTTGGTCCAGTAGTGGGTTTCAATTTCGTTTGCTACCGGTTTGCTTGTTGGCGCACTCACGCTAGCGCACGACCCTTCTGTGCATGCACAGAAACGTCCAGGTGGGTGGGCGGAGCTTCCCACCTCCGCTACCAGTTCGTCTAATCAGGGGTGAACTGGTAGCAACCCATCTCTGATTTAGTCCTGTCTTAGATGACATTTGGCAAATTGAATTAAGGGATTAAGGAAAGGAATATATATATATATATATATAAATTTAGTGTAAATCAGTTGACTTGATGAATGTCAAATGGTGAAAAAAGCCAGCACAGTCCTAGGAAATACTGCATCCAGTTTTTGTCGCCACGATGTAAAAAAGATGTGGAGACTCTAGAAAGAGTGCAGAGAAGAGCAACAAAGAGGATTAGGGGATGATTGGAGGCTAAAACATAGGAAGAACAGTTGCAGGAACTGGGTATGTCTAGTTTAATGAAAAGAAGGACTAGGGGAGACATGATAGGAGTCTTCCAATATCTCAGGGGCTGCCCCAAAGAAGAGGGAGTCAAGCTATTCTCCAAAGCACCTGAGGGCAGGAGAAGAAGCAATGGGTGGAAACTAACCAAGGAGAGAAGCAACCTAGAACTAAGGAGAAATTTCCTGACAGTCAGAACAATTAACCAGTGGAACAATTTGCCACCAGAAGCTGTAAATGCTCCAACACTGGAAGTTTTTAAGACGATGTTGGATAACCATCTGTCTGAAGTGTTGTAGGGTTTCCTGCCTAAGCAGGGGGTTGGACTAGAAGACCTCCAAGGTCCCTTCCAACTCTGTTAATGTTTAGCTGACACTTACGAGTTCAATAGGATGTCTGGTTTAAATCTAGGGGTTCAAAACAGGCCATTAAAAACATTATCCTTGCCCCATTTGCTAATAATTGTCCCAATGATGCTACTATTTATGTATTTATCAAATTGGTTTTGCCCCCATCTCGATCTCAATCCTTAGAATGACAAAAGCAGCTAAAGCGTTCTCCTTTTATTTCCCCTTCGAACGATTGAATTCTATAGTAGCAGAGATGGGTAACAGGGATTTTGTTTTTTGTTTAAAGAAAGACGATTGAAGCTAAACAAAAAAAATAAAAATGAATTTTATCTTAAAAGGAGTAATATCTTCTCCAGACTGGATAAGCTGTTCCTTGCAAGATGCTATCGCTGCCTGTCAGCCCAGATTTGCAAAGCTATTACTTATCCTCTCCTGCTCTTCCTTTAAAAGTGCTGGAGCTGTAATATTCTCTCCTCTTACATCTCAATCTGAAGCATTTTGATGAACAGATTGTCATACAACCTGCCAGCTCTCCCATTTTTGCCATGCCCGATAAGAAGAGGGAATGTATAGTCTACGTCGCACCGTCAGGGATGCTGATCAAAATTGACGATCCGGCTTTAAGACTTTTGAGTTTTCAATTTTCGGTGTTGAATGAGCCTGCTTGAGATGCATGCGGAATTCTTCCGTTTTATCAGTTAAGTTGAGGGTGGGAGTTTATTAAGGGCAGGGTGGTCCGTGATTGTCATACAGTCAGCAGTTGCTCAGGTTCAAGGTGGAGAATCGCAGGATTTTTTAAAAAAAACACTGGGAGGAGGGTTTGAGAAAGAAGGAAGAAAGAAAAAAGAAGGGCTAGAGGTAAACTGTTTTTAGCCTTAGATCCTCAATAGGATAGGATAGGATGGGATGGGATGGGATGGGATGGGATGGGATGGGATGGGATGGGATGGGATAGGATAGGATAGGATAGGATAGGATAGGATAGGATAGGATAGGATAGGATAGAGGAGAGGAGAGGAGAGGAGAGGATGAGGATGAGGATGAGGATGAGGATGAGGAATAGAATGGAATGGAATGGAATGGAATGGAATGGAATGGAATGGAATGGAATAGAATAGAATAGAAGAGGAGAGGAGAGGAGAGGAGAGGAGAGGAGAGGAGAGGAGAGGAGAGGAGAGGAGGAACGGAACGGAACGGAACGGAACGGAACGGAACGGAACGGAACGGAACAGAACAGAACAGAATAGAATAGAATTAGAATAGGAGAGGAGAGGAGAGGAGAGGAGAGGAGAGGAGAGGAGAGGAGAGGAGAGGAGAGGAGAAATAGAATAGAATAGAATAGAATAGAATAGAATAGAATAGACTAGACTAGACTAGACTAGACTAGACTAGACTAGACTAGACTAGACTAGAATAGAATAGAATAGAATAGAATCTGTTGATAGTAAAGCTATTTGAGGGACTACTTTACTCTCTATAGTAAAGGTTCTTCTCTGGCTATGACATACTATGAGGGGACAGCACATTTACACTGTTATACAAGCTGTATACTCACTACTTTACACTGTAGCCAAGTGTCATTTCTTCAGTGTTGTCCCATGAAAAGATATACTTAAATATTTACAAAACGTGAGGGGATGCACTCACTTCTGTGACATACTGTATATGAGCCTGAGAGTCTTAAATTGGGTATAGACCTATATAATTTAGTCAAGCCATAGTGAATCTCTGGGGAAATTGTACTGATCTACTTATTAGTGAGCCGCTCAGACAGTAGGAATTAAGGCATTAACAACGGGATTTGAATTTACCATTATCATTTCATCTTTTAAGTAGAGGGCTAATCTGGCGTCATTATGTCAGGCCTGGAAATCAAGCCAGTTATAGCCTAAGCTTTTCTACTCTAGTATCATGGTACTGTGTTTCCCCGAAAATAAGACCCTGTCTTATATTTTTTTTGAACCCTGAAATAAGCGCTTGGCCTTATTGCCATGCACTCAAAAGCCCGATTGGGCTTATTATCAGGGGAATGTCTTATTTTGGGGGAAAAAGGGTATCTATCTGTCTGTCTTTCTGTCTGTCTGTCTATCTATCCATATCTATCTATCTATCTATCTATCTATCTATCATATGCCTACACTTTAAAAAAAAAAAAAGTTAAGCGATTGTTTATGCCAAAATATAACCATGAGAAACCAAAGGGGAAAAAAACCAACAACATGGAGACCTTGCCAATATGAAAAAAAAAAAACCTATGAAGTTTCTCCATCATGAAACCTCCTTTCTCATCAAGAAGATGCTCCGAAGGTCCTTTCTGCATAGCAAAAGTAAAGATGATCCTGTTAGTTATTTACTTGCTCATTTAATGCCAAAAGAAATCCAAAAATGTCAATTTTCTATGAACCCTCCCTCACAAGACGTCGGTCCCTCGATGCAATGGGAGATCTTCATAACTTCTGGTGATCCTGAAACCAACGTTCTTGGTAGGGTCACTTTTGATGGAGGAGCAGGAAGAAACTCCCAAGTAAGGTTGAGAGGACAGGTGGGCTCTACGAGCAGATAACGCATTTAAAGAAGATGGCCCAAAACCAAACTTGAAAAGATAAAATTGGCAAATCACAATCTCATTGTTGAAAAGATGTGTTCTGTCCCCCTTCCCCACACAGGCAAACACACAACCAGGCACGCCTGCCAAGATTTTATTAAGCAATCAGACTAGAAACCTTCGCAGATAAGAGTTTTGGCAGTAAACTGCGAAATGCCTGCCAAGTCAGTTTTCACTCACAGTCAGCAAGAGAGAGTTTATCCTTAGTCTGGTTCAGTAGCAAAAAGTAATCCACGAAGCAAGAGTTCGCCAAGGTCCAATCCAAATATGCACAAGCCAGATTTCAGGTAACACGATGTGACTCTCAGGTTTTTAACTTTGACCGTCACAAAGCCTGAAGAGCAATCCCACCCACTTTTATTCCTTGTAGGGTGTGGCTCAGTGACTCAGCTCAATCTCTGGCCCTCCCACGCCTCTTTCGTTGCTGCGCACGCTTCTCCCTCCGACGCTGCCTGGGATCAAGCCAGGATTCATCATCCTCGCTCCCTATCTGTTGTTGTTCCAATATGCCTTCCTCCTGGCATATCCCAGGCTGTTCCTCTTGGCCTTCGGATGGAACCTGAGGCATTGCCAGAGAGGAGGGTCCTGGAGAGGGAGGCCTTATCAGTTCATCACCTTCCGAGTTCTCTTCCTCTGTTAGGACAGGCTCGGGAGTCGGGGTCACAACAAGATGACTTATACGGACGTGGCTGAAGAAGTTAGACAAGCTGGTTGCCAGGTGATGAGAACAGGAAGTGGAGTCGTTGAAGGGAGCTGCTAATGTCCTTTCTTCTCAAGAAGATGTGCTGATCGGTTTTTGTTCAACCCTTTGCGGTTACTGATAAAGGAGAATATTTGTACCTCAGGGCTGAACGGTGGTCTCTGAGCTTGGTTGTTTTCTTGCAGATGTTTCATTACTGGTGATGTTATGTAGAACATAACATCACCAGATGCTAGAAAACAACCAAGCTCCGAGAGCAGCAAGGACCTCTCCTTTGTAGTTAGCTGCCTGTGTAAATACGGCTCCTCATTGTCTTACCTGCTCACTGTCTCTTAGACTCATTGTCAATGTTGTGGTCCGCTGGCAGACTGTGGAGCTAGCAGCAGAGTCGAACAGTGAAGAGGCTGGGGAGGAACATGGGCCAGTCCTGGAATCTGGGGAAGGCCCGGACGAGGGCTCTGCGTCGGAGGCAGAGATGGGGCCAGGGCCATCTGGGAGTTATATACTGACTCCAGAGTCTGACGTCAGCGAGGCAGAGGAACAGGGGGAGCTTGTTCCCAGTGCGTGTATGCGCAGAGCTGCTGGAAGGCAAGAACAGTTAAGACAAAAGGGGCGACTCAGGAGTAAGGCTTGGAGATGATTGGCCCCTCCCATAAGACGTAAAGGAGGAGCAAAGGGACATGAGCCTTTGCAGGAAGCCTAGGTCAGAACAGTCTCCTGAAGGTGACACAGAATCTGATCTATCTGGTCTGGTCTATCACTTCACTACTCTCCGACTGGGAGAATTCGTATCAATCCATAACAGGTGCTCATCTTAAAATATACAGTAGATGTGGGTGTGTGTGTGTCCCAAAGGTGCTTTTTCAAAAGACAACTGGGTTTTGTTTTTTTCCTTGAAGATGTTTCGCTTCTCATCCAAGGAGGCTCTTCAGAACTGAAGAAGCTCCTTGGATGAGAAGCGAAACGTCTTCGAGGAAAAACGAAGGAAGTTCAGTTGCCTTTTGAAAAAGCGCCTTTGGGACAACCATGACCTGGATGACTGAGAATCTCCATACACAGGTGCAGGGGTGGGCTTCAAAAATTTTAGCAAGGGGTTCTCTGCCCGGTTGCTGGGTGGGCGTGGCCATGGTGGGCGTGGCCTAGTTGGCCTCCTGCACCACAGCACAGGGGGGTGTTTTTGCCCTCCCCGGGCTCTGGAGGCTTTTCTTGAGCCTCCGGGAGGGCGAAAATGGCTCCCCAGGCTCCGGAGGCCCTCTGGATGCTGGAAACGGGCCTGTTTCCAGCCTTCCTGAACTTCCAGTAGGCTTGCTTTTCACCTTTCCCAAGCTTCCACACGCACCCTGCACTTATCTGCATCCAAAACGGGCCGCGTGGGGACTCCTGGGAGGGGCGAAGCAGGGTGAGAGGGGCCATCCAAGGGCGAGATTTGGGGGTTCTCCAAACTGCACAGAATCTTAGCTAGAGGTTCTCCCGAACCCCTGCGAACCCCCAGCAGCCCCACCCCTGGATAGATGTGTGTGTCCTTTTAGGCTACGGCGCAATACAGATTTTATCAGGTTGTTAAGTTCTGAGTAGTCGTGCTTGGCTTAGCACTGTGAATTAGTCATCGGTATTTACACAAAGAGCGCCAAACCGCAAACAAAGAGCACGTTCCTTCATTAAAATATGGGAGATCTTTTCCAGTGCTCCGTGTGCTAAGCAATCATTCAGAATTGAACACACACACACATTTTTCCTCTAGCCAGGTTTTTCCTATGTAACCAAGGTTTTTCTGCAGCCCTAGCTCAGTGGAATCACATCCACTCGATTCAGAATATCTATAAGAAAATATCTATAAGAAAATAGATATTGTACCTTTACAGGGAGGATACATGAGATGTGGGTGTGGCTTACTGATGATGGCTAATGAGCCAGAAATAGATCTATATAAGTCTCTCACCTGGCAGCAAGAACTTGCTGGCTGCCAGAAAGAAAAAAGCCCAGAATCGAGTGGATGTGATTCTACTGAGCTAGGGCTGCAGAAAAACCTTGGTTACGTAGGAAAAACCTGGCTAGAGGAAAAACACACATAAATCCTACGAAGAAGTAAGAATATATATATATTTCTGTTTCATTTTTCCCGTTAGGAAACTTTTCTGCCTCAAGTATTAGGGGAGAGAATTGTCCGTGGTAATGTGATAAAATTGCCATGAAACATTCATGCATCGCGTTGCATAAAATATTGCAAGAAGCCTATGCAAGCCTTTCAGGGAGGCGGTGTGTTGGGCCCACAAGGGGAAGATTTTACTCATAAATTGCATATAAATATTGTATTCAACCAAATATATTAAGAAGAGACAGATGCATAATTGTATGCATCAGTAGGGTATATTTTCCTCCTTTCGGGTAGTCATGTTGAATTCTGGACCAGTCCCTCCAGTTTTCTTGGCAAGGTTTTCGAAAGGGGTTGGCCATTGTCTCTTTCCTAGGGCTGAGAGAGAGTGACTGGCCCAGTTTGGAGGAATTCCTGGGGGTGGTAGAAAAATATGGAGCTGTCTTTCTGGGTTTCTGAGTATGTTTAATGGTAGTTGATGTAAAATGCTTTTTTAATAAGGTGATATAAAGTGGAAATTGCATTGGTTGAGCAGAATGGAAGGGAAGGAGGGAAACACAGGAAGGTAGATAGGTAGGTAGGTAGGTGGGAAGGAAGAAAGGAAGGAAGGAAAGAAGGAAGGAAAAGGGGAAAGAAGAAAGGAAAGAAAGGGGAAAGGGATGGATGGATGGATGAAAGGAAGGAAGGAAGGAAGGAAGGAAGGAAGGAAGGAAGGAAAAGGGGAAAGAAGAAAGGAAAGAAAGGGGAAAAGGGATGGATGGATGGAAAGAAGGAAGGAAGGAAAAGGGGAAAGAAGAAAAGAAAGAACGGGAAAAGGGATGGATGGAAGGAAGGAAGGAAAAGGGAAAGAAGAAAGGAAAGAAATGGAAAAAGGGAAGAAGGAAGGAAGGAAGGAAAACACAGGAAGGTAGGTAGGTAGATAGGTAGGTGGGAAGGAAGGAAGGAGGGGAAGGAGGGGAAGGCAGGAAGGAAGGAAGGAAGGAAAAGGAAGGAAGGAAGAAAAACACAGGAAGGTAGGTAGGTGGGAAGGAAGGAAGGAGAAGGGGAAAGAAGAAAGGAAAGAAAGGAAAGAAAGGGGAAAAGGGAAGAAAGGATGGATGGATGGAAGAAAGGAAAGAAAGAAGGAAGGGAGGGAGGGAGGAAAAAGGGATGGAATGAAGGAAAACATGGGAAGGTAGATAGGTAGGTAGGTAGGTGGGTGGAAAGGAAGGAAGGAGGGGAAGGAAGGAAAAAGGGAAGGAAGGAAGGAGGGAAAACACAAGAAGGTAGGTAGGTGGGAAGGAAAGAAAGGAGAAAAGGGATGGATGGATCGATGGATGGATGAATGGAAGAAAGGAAGGAAGGAAGGTAAGAAGGGGAAAGGGATGGAAGGAAGGAAGGAAGGAAGGAAAAGGAAAAAAGGGAGGGAGGGTGCGAGATATACATTTAAGGCTTTCCAGGAAACGTAAAAATAATCAAATAAACATACTGTGAAATGCTTTTCATTTTTACATTGCCAAATATAAAAATAAAAAAAAAGAATAAAATGAACCGACAACATCTAGGCAGGGTGAGCTGTCTTCCTTTAGCGTTTCCAGCGAAGGCAACTTGATTAGTTAAGCAAAAAAAAAAAAAATGTTCTTCGAAGAGCAGCTCTTAGATCCAATTTGGCTTGCCACACGCTGTGTGGATGTAAAGCATTTCATGGCGATAATCTAATTTCGCTGGGAAACAGGATTCCAAATTCGGCGAGGCGACTTCCAGGGTCGGTATTGTACCGTATGATGTTTGCATCATGTACGTATAATGGGTTTCCTAATGATCTCATTCTATGGGATGTAAAAATAGAATCGCTTTACGGGACATTTTAATGCTCCAGGATTTATTGATTGATTGATTGATTGATTGATTGATTGATTGATTGGTTGATTGATTGGTTCGGTTTATATGCCGCCCTTCTCCGGAGACTCAGGGCAGCTTACAACGCGTTAAGCAATAGCCTTCATACTTACAGAGGCTGACTCCGTAAACCGCTTAGAGAGGGCTGTAAAAGCACTGTAAAGCGGTATATAAGTCTAAGTGCTATTGCTATATCCCATTGAAGTATCTGTCTGATTAACTGACAACTCAACATTTCCCGTTCTGTGACAATGAGAATTTATTTATTTATTTATTGGTTCGATTTATATGCCGCCCTTCTCTGGAAACTCAGGGCGGCTTACAATGCGTTAAGCAACAGCCTTCATACTTTTGTATATATCTGCTTAGTAGGGCTTTTTTGCCCCCCCCCCAAGCGGTGTTCTTTTTTATACAAAGTCAGCTTATTGCCCCCACAATCCGGGTCCTCATTTTACCTACCTCGGAAGGAATGGAAGGCTGAGTCAACCTTGAGCCTGGTGAGAAGGCTGTCCTTCCATTTCCTTTTTCCAACCTCTTCAAGATGTGAATCCCACAAGTAGTCCTTGACGTATGACCACGATTGAGCCCAAACGTTCTGTTGCTAAGTGAGACAGCTGTTAAGTGATGTTTGCCCCATGTTATCACCTTCCTTGCCACCGTTGTTAAGTGGGTCACTGGGCTTGTTTTAGTTCTTTCTTTGATTTCTTTCTTTTTATTGCTTTATATTCGTCTATTATTAGTTTTTTTTTTCCTTTTAAAATATTTTAATTTTTTAATGTATGTATGTATGCACGTACATACGTATGTATGTATGTATATATGTATGTCTGTATGTATGTATATTATGTGAATAGAGAGTCCCATTCCATTTGCCAAAAATCAGGAGTTTGCTAGCGCCTAACCCAGGGGTGAAATGCTCCCGGTTCGGTCCGGTTCGCCTGAACCGGTAGTAAAAAAGGCTACTAGTTCGCCGAACCGGTAGTAAAAAATGTAAAAAAAAAAAAAAAGTTCCGACGATGAGCTGAGCGACGTGCAATCGTCTGAACTTTTAAAAAAAACTTTTTAAAAACTTTTTCTTGGACCTGGTGGTAAAAATGCTTTAAAAAAGTTTTTAAAAAGGCTCCGATGATCACAGCTGTGCTGCGTGATCCTCAGAGCCTTTTTTTTTTTACTTTTAAAAATATTTTTTTACAACCTATTCGGCCATGCCCACCTAGTCACATTACCACCCCCCACCACCACCAAGCCACGCCCACAGAACCGGTAGTTTCATCACTGGCCTAACCGAAAAAAGTTTTTATTAAAAGTTGCCAGCTTCTAGAAGCTTTTTAAATCATATATATAAAAGGGGGAAAAAAAGAAATAATCTTTTGTGACCTATCCCTTCATCTGATGACATGACCCTTTGCTCACAGAAGCTGGTGACTTTTAATAAAAAAAAAGTTTGGGTTTAGGGGGTCGCCAATTTCTTCTGATTTTTTTGACAGATGGAATTCTCTCTTCACCTAATGTAAATGTAGCCCAGGCTACCACGAGGTCCTCAAAAGAGTCTCCTTTCAATGCTTTTAAAAAGGAAACAATGGTAGAGAGGACAAAAAGACATGTCTTCTTTCATGACAGTGAGATGCCTTCAACCTCACTTTGGCTGTCAGTGTGCTGGTCAAGGAGAGATAAAAGACACGACCGAAAATATTGCGAAGGTTTGAAAGGCCGAATCAACCTTCTCGGGAGCTGGCAATCAGATAAAACTCCTCCCTGGTTTTTTTTTCTATCTCTCGGTAGATGACAGCGCGTGGAAACCTTTTCATAGAATTAGTCACATCTCTTGGGACACCGAGGCCAAGCTTTGAATGGCTAGCTAGTTTCCAAACTGACAGTTGATGTGACTATTCTTTCTTTCCCCCCTCCCCTCTTTTTCCCCTGTTCAACTTGAATCTCCCTCTCCGAAGTCAGCGGAAGAGGTCAGGCGGTTCACCAAGTAAATGCTATAACTTAACAAGCGTCTTTCTCGTTTTGTTCTTTCCGTTTTGCGGTTGATATTTCGATTTATCAAGAGGTAGCGGGAAAAAAAATCTCTTCGTTCAGACGAAGCCCACCCCGCTTTCTCTCCACTTATTTCTCTTTCTGCATTCGAAGGCCAGAACTGATTTCATAGAATAGCGGAGTTGGAAGGGACCTTGGAGGTCTTCTAGTCTAACTCCCTGCTCAGGCAGGAAAGTCTATAGCAGCGTTGACGAACATTTTTGGCACCGAGTGCCAAAAAAGAAGTGTGTGCGGAGAAGCCCCGGAAACCGGAAGAGCAGTTTCCCAGCGCGTATGTGTGCACCAGGAAGCTGAGCTTCCATTTCCGGCGTGCGCATGGGCGCTGGTCACCTGATTTTCCAGTTTCCGGTACTCCTGTGCACACGAGAACAGTTGGTGCGTATGTTGGAACTCGGAAGAGCAATGAGCGATGGCTGGTGTGCCCGGAAAGATGGTTCTGCATGCCACATCCGGCATGCATGCCATAGGTTCGCCATCACGGGCCTATACCATTTTAGACAAATGGTTGTCCAGTCTCTTCTGTTGTCCCCAATTCAGATCTGAGCCTGGTGCCGAAGCCAATGATGGATGCCAGACATGAGGTGCAGGTTTTCTGATTGTTTTTTATTGGGGTACTCCAAAGAAAAAGCGCTCCTGGCCAAAAATGCCAAGAACAAAAGATTAAGTAAGCTTTATTTTATTTATTTATTTATTTATTTATTTTATTTGATTTATATGCCGCCCTTCTCCGGAGACTCAGGGCGGCTTACAATGTGCTAAGCAATAGCCTTCATCCTTCTGTATATTTATACAAAGTCAGCTTATTGCCCCCACAAACTGGGTCCTCAATTTACCTACCTTAGAAAGGATGGAAGGCTGAGTCAACCTTGAGCCTGGGGAGATTCGAACCTGCAGTAATTGCAGGCAGCTGGTCTTAATAACAGGGTGCTTTAGACCACTGTACTACAACTATTTTATTTTTATACCGCCCTTCTCCAATAGGACTCAGGGTGGTGAACAGCCGAGATAAAACATAACATATAAAATTTAAAAAAACAGTTTAAAAGACATTAAATAATATCGGCCCTCAATTTAAAACAACCCAGTTAAAACCAATTCAAATTAAAACCGAAAGGATGGGATCAAGCCAGCCTGGCTAGATGAAATAAATGAGTTTTCAGGGCCCGACGAAAAGTCCGGAGGTCTGGTATCGTGCGTATCTCTGGGGGTAGGTCGTTCCAGAGGGCAGGTGCCGCCACAGAGAAGGCTCTCCCCCTGGGGGTTGTCAGCCGACATTGTCTGGCCGACGGCACCCTGAGGAGACCCTCTCTGTGAGAGCGAACTGGCCGGTGGGAGGCTTTTGGTGGCAGAAGGCGGTCTTGTAGATACCACGGCCCTAAGCCATGGAGCGCTTTAAAGGTGGTCACCAACACCTTGAAGCGCACGCGGAAGACCACCGGAAGCCAGTGCAGCTCACGCAGGAGAGGTGTCACATGGGAACGCCCCCTCGCTCCCATAATCCCCCGCGCGGCCGCATTCTGGACCAGCTGGAGCCTCCGTGTGCACCCCAAGGGGAGCCCCATGTAGAGAGCATTGCAGTAGTCCTGGTGGGAAGTGACGAGTGCCTGAGTGACCGTGCGTAGGGAGTCCCGATCCAGAAAGGGACGCAACTGGCGAATCAGGCGAACCTGATAAAAAGCCCCCCTGGCCACGGCCGTCATATGCTCTTCTAAAGACAGCCATGCATCCAGGAGGACGCCCAAGTTGCGAGCCCTCTCCTCGCAACTTTATAAATGTATAAAGCCCTCTTTATACATTTTCACTAAAAGAAAAGGCAGGACAAATTGAGATAATGAGAAATATCATCTAATAAACGTTTTAGTACTAATTCTACAATTTGTTCTATTGGTCTCTAGCTGTCCCTATTCCTAAACCTCGGCTAATGAATGCCCCAGGAGTTATCTAATACACATTTAATTGGCTGCAGGCCATCTGTATTCCTAATTGTTAGCTGAGGCCTGCAAGTTGTCTAACTCTTGTTACTTTTATCAGCTTTCTAACTACCCAGAATTGTTACAAGATTTACACATGCATATTTCCTGTAGATAAACATTCTTTGTTCTTGCCAGACAGACTCCACAATTACAGGCTTCCAGATTTACTTTCAAGTGTATGTCATGACCTGGCTTTATTTTGGCATACCGCCCATCACTTCTTAAAAAATCTCCAGGATTGGAGAACCCACAACTTCTGGAGGCAGGTTCTTCCACAGATTAATTGTTCTAACTGTCAGGAAGTTTCTCCTTAAAGGCAGAGGCAAGCATTTCCAAAAGGTAATTGTTTCCACATTAAGAAGTGCTGGCTGGCTGAATTATAGATGGCTGAAGGAACATTGATTCTCCTTATTAAATATGTGCACACACCTTCAAAAAGCGACGGCACGTAGAAATTATATTTGCATTTTCTAACGACTCCTTTGTGTGAAGGACTACTTATTGGAATATGCAAGGAGTATATTTATTTGTTTGTTTTTATTTACCAGAGTGCCTAGGCTGCTAAATCTCCCAAGGCTCTGAGCCACTTACAATTCAGTGCGCGCGGAAAAATAAAAACCATGCATCAAATGGTAAAATAAGATCTAAATTTATAGTAAATAGCGATATCACTCTTTTGTGTTGTTGTGTTGAGTTGAATGGTGATCATCAACCAGAAGAGCCATTTGTGAAGAGTGGTATAGGATCTTCTGAGGAAGGAAGGAAGGAAGGAAGGAAGGAAGGAAGGAAGGAGGGAGGGAGGGAGGGAGGGAGGGAGGGAGGGAGGGAGGGAAGGAAAGGAAGGAAGGAAGAAAAAAGACAGGAAGGAAGGGAGATAGGAAGGAAGGAAGACAGGAAGGAAGACAGGAAGGCAGGAAGGAAAAAAGACAGGAAGGAAGAGAGACAGACAGGAAGGCAGGAAGGCAGGAAGGAAGATGAAGGAAGGACGGAAGGAAGGCAGGAAGGCAGGAAGGAAGATGAAGGAAGGACGGAAGGAAGGCAGGAAGGCAGGAAGGAAGATGAAGGAAGGATGGAAGGAAGGATGGAAGGAAGGCAGGAAGGCAGGAAGGAAGATGAAGGAAGGATGGAAGGAAGGCAGGAAGGGAAGATGAAGGAAGGACGGAAGGAAGGAAGGCAGGAAGGAGAGGAAGGAAGGAAGGAAGGAAGATGAAGGAATGGAAGGAAGGCAGGAAGGCAGGAAGGAAGTTGAAGGAAGGATGGAAGGAAGGCAGGAAGGAAGGAAGATGAAGAAGGATGGAAGGAAGGCAGGAAGGCAGGAAGGAAGATGAAGGAAGGACAGAAGGAAGGAAGATGAAGGAAGGACGGAAGGAAGGCAGGAAGGCAGGAAGGAAGATGAAGGAAGGACAGAAGGAAGGAAGATGAAGGAAGGAAGGAAGGAAGGAAGGAAGGAAGGAAGATGAAGGAAGGATGGAAGGAAGGCAGGAAGGCAGGAAGGAAGATGAGGGAAGGACAGAAGGAAGGAAGATGAAGGAAGGACAGAAGGAAGGAAGATGAAGGAAGGACGGAAGGAAGGCAGGAAGGCAGGAAGGAAGATGAAGGAAGGAAGGAAGGAAGGAAGGAAGGAAGGAAGATGAAGGAAGGAAGGAAGGAAGGAAGGAAGGCAGGCAGGCAGGCAGGCAGGCAGGCAGGCAGGCAGGAAGGAAGGAAGGAAGGAAGGAAGGAAGGAAGAAGGAAGGAAGGAAGGAAGGAAGGAGAGGAGAGGAGAGGAGAGGACAGGAGAATTCCAATGAAAAAAAGGATCTGAAGAACTAAAGAAGACCAACTCAAGGCTGCTTTTCCAAAAAGGCAAGTAGACTTTCTTGATTTCTTTCCTTGAAAATGTTTCGCTTCTCTTCCAAGAAACTTCTTCAGTTCTAACTCAGAAGTGAAGAAGCTTCTTGGATGAGAGGCGAAACGTTTTCAAGGAAAAAAAAAAACTCCAAGAAAGTCCACTTGCCTTTTGAAGAAAAAAAATAGTACCTTCAGGGCAACCATGACCTTGGATGATTGACAATCTCAAAGGAGACCAACCTTTTGGGACACAAGCCTTGCAAGCTGTTGCATCTGAATTCTTGTAATGACTGTGGAGAAACCTTGGAAAGCAACCATTACATGATACGGGATATTTATTTTAGCATAGTTTTTTCTAATCTGTTATAACAACAATAACCCATAATGCCTTAGGTGGCTGTGGGTAGCGACGATGATTGCAGAGAAGGGCATGAAACTATGATAGAAGAATCTCAGCTCAATACTTTTTAGAGATGATGGGGAAATTGGACTCGAGCTAAACTTTAGTTGGGACACGGTGGCTCAGTGGCTAAGACACTGAGTTTGTCGATCGAAAGGTGGACAGTTCAGCGGTTCAAATCCCTAGTGCCGCATAACGGGGTGAGCTCCCATGACTTGTCCCAGCTTCTGCCAACCTAGCAGTTCGAAAGCAGGTAAAAAAATGCAAGTAGAAAAATAGGGACCACCTTTGGTGGGAAGGGAACAGCGTTCCGTGCGCCTTTGGCGTTGAGTCATGCCGGCCACATGACCACGGAGACGTCTTCGGACAGCGTTGGCTCTTTGCCTTTGAAACGGAGATGAGCGCCGCCCCCTAGAGTCAGGAACGACTAGCACATACGTGCGAGGAGAACCTTTTCACCTTTAAACTTTAGTTCTGCTTTCTGAGATCCTTCCACAGCAAAATCAAGGACCGATTTTATACGCAGGCCCAAACAGTCATCCCAAACTATTTGCACACCGCTGCATTCGGGAAGTGTGAATCACATACATTTGCATTCAAATTGGGCAACGACAACACCAGACGCACAATTTCTGACCCGGAACGCCAAGCGAAGGATGAGAGAACGTGTGAAACAGCCCTGAAAATATTCTCTGCGTTTGGTCCCCCCGCCTTACTCTATCTACTCCGAAATGATTATTCATGGTTTGATTCCATCTGATTTGTCTGCTATCGTGGACGTGTTTTATTTATATGCGGCTCGCTTTTTTAAAATTCGCGTTTGTTTGTTTTTTTCGGAGAGGTGTGATCGTATGATTTTAATAATTGCACACTATCTCACGATAGAATGATTCATTCTGCAGAGGACTTAAAGTAGCAGAGACAGGGCTGTCTTAACGCCTGGGACTGATGCAAGGGTGAAATCCTCCGGGGTAACGATGGCGGCCGGTGGTTCGGAGAACCGGTAGCGATCGCGGCGCGAAGCTCCTCCCACCCACCCAGTCGTTGTTACTTCCTGGTTTTAAGGGGCCCCATAGGGGCCCCATACTAATCTGTGTATGTTAACCCTTCAATGCACCTGGTATCATATAAACACAGCAACATATTTATTACATTTTACTGCATTTTCTAAATTAATACTACCATGCATTGATAGAAATTAACAGATTTTTTCCCCCCGTAGATGATGAAACGAGACCTCATGTTTTTAATGTTTCAACACCGATGTTGTTGGAAGTGCCAATAAAATAAATATATGTTTAATTTTATCGACCATTTACACAGTACACTGCTTTGTCAGGGGCCCATAATGCTGTTAAGACGGCGCTGTAGAGTTTACGAAGAATAGGATTCATCTTAATCAACTGGTGGAAAATTTACCTTTTTTTCCCCCTCGTGTTTTCGGCCTACTCCCCTGCAGCTCTACAAATGGACAGAACATGATATTTATAGGAGGATTCGATCTTGAATTCAGGCTGTCCTGAAAAAACCAACCAAATACAGGTAGTCCTTGACTACGATTGAGCTCAAAATTTCCGTTGCTAAGCGAGGCATCTGTTAAGTGAGTTCCACCCCATTTTAAGCCCTTTCTCGCCACCGCTGTTAAACGAATCATTGTGGTTGTTAAGTCAGTCACATGGTCGCTCAGTGAATCTGGCTTCCCCATTGACTTGGCTGGGTCAGAAGGTCAGAAAAGGGCATCCTGTGAGCATCCCGGGACATTTCAACTGTCATAAATACAAGTCGGTTTCCAAGCGTCTGAATTTGGATCACATGACCATAGGAATGTTGGAATGGTCATAAGTGTGAGAAACCATCGCAAATCACTTGTTTCAGTGCTGTTGTAAGTTACAATGACTCTGGAAAAAAAGTGACTTATGACCGCTTCTCACATTTATGACTGTTGCAGCATCTCCAGGGTTACAAGTGATCCAAATTCAGACTCATATTTATGACGGTCGTAGCATCCCGGGGTCTCGTGATCCTTTTTTGCGACTTTCTGAGCCAGCAGAATCCATAAGGAAACCAGATTCACTTAACAACTGTGTTGCTAACTTAACAAGCTCACTGATTCACTTAACAACTCATGTTAGGAAATGGTTATTTGTCTAACTAGTTGGTCAGGCAATATATAAACCAACAATGTATGTTTGCAGTCAGAAAGGTATTATATTGCTTTAAGACTGTATTGCATCATCCTGTATCCTGATTGGCTAAGCTCTGTAGCCAATGTACTTAAGGGAAGTCAGGATCATGGCTTGTGTGGATACTACACCATTTTACCTGCTTATTTGCTGTAACTCTCTACCTGATCTCTCTGCATGATCACTGTTTGATCATAGCTATATGTTGCTTTCTATTATTTATGGAATGTTTTGATATTGAACTTGTTCCTGTTTGAAACTCAAGAAGAACTGTTTTATTTTGTATGACTACAACTGGTAAGAAGACTTTGTACTTGGAATATCCCTGGATTGATCTTTTAATTCTCGTTTTATCTGTGTATGACTTGGATTGTTTTTTGGACTTTGCTTTACTTTTTCTAAAAGTAAAAGACTACAACAACTCAGTGTGTTTGTATGTTGACTGTGATTGTTCACAACCACTCCCAGTCGCTTTTCATGCATCTACTCAAAGGGTACTCTGCTCAATAACCCACAACATCAGTTATGAGCCAAGAATATCCTTAACAGTTGCTAATTTAACAACCTCAGTGATTCGCTTAACAACTCTCTTGCTAACTTAACAACCTCACTGATTCGCTTAACAACTCATGGCAAGAAAGGTTGCGACATTAGACAAAACTCACTTAACCACTGTCTTGCTTAGCAGCAGAAATGTTGGGGGGAGGGGTCAATTGTGGCCTTAAGTCAAGGACTACCTGTATATATAATTTTATTCTTACCAGCAATTTTCCCTGCTCTATGATTATTTTCTCTTTGTTGCTTTATGTGTTATTCCCGTATGGAGAAATAGATGGCAAATATTAGAGAAGAACAAACAAATAGAACGATAATTATGTGTTCGGGAAACGTGACTTAAATCCGTTTGTAATAAACCCTGAATCCAATGCATTTGTTTCTCACTTCTTCGTACGCTATGAAATTACATTTTTAACGTTCAGGGGGCCCTTTCGGGAGCGACATTAAAATAGCTTGTATTCTTAAGAACTGTGGCTAATGATTTTGACTAATGCGTGGTAATATCAGTTTACATATTACGTCTGCTTCCTGTGGGGATCCTGGGATTAGCCACCGAACCATTTAAAGATTAGAAAATGTCGCTTCCCTTGTTACCCATGATTGTCCTGCCTGCAGGAGGGGGCCGAAGGGTTTTTTTAACACGGTATTTCTCTTCTTCTCTTTTCTTTATAGCGTCTTGCTGAAGCAGCAGAAAAAATTCCAGAAAGAACATCAGTGGCAGGATGAATTTGCGGTGAGCTCATCTTTTGGTTCTATTCTATTCTATTCTATTCTATTCTATTCTATTCTATTCTATTCTATTCTATTCTATTCTATTCTATTCTATTTATTTCTATGATTATACCTTTTTACCCTACATGAATTACTATTAATTCTATCTAATTCTATCTATTCTATCTAATTCTATTCTATTCTATTCTATTCTATTCTGTTTCTATTCTATTCTATTCCTATTCTATTCTATTCTATTCTATTCTATTCTATTCTTCCTACCTTACCCTGCCCTGCCTGCCCTACCCTCTGCCCTACCCTACCCTACCCTACCCCCTACCCTACCTTACCTACCCTATTCTATTCTATTCTATTCTATTCTATTCTATTCTATTCTATTCTATTCTATTCTATTCTATTCTATTCTTTCCTACCCTACCCTACCCTACCCTACCCTACCCTACCCTACCCTACCCTACTCTACTCTACTCTACTCTATTCTATTCTATTCTATTCTATTCTATTCTATTCCTACCCTACCCTACCCTACCCTACCCTACCCTACCCTACCCTACCCTACTCTATTCTATTCTATTCTATTCTATTCTATTCTATTCTATTCTATTCTATTCTATTCTATTCTATTCTATTCTATTCTATTCTATTCTATTCTTTCCTACCCTACCCTACCCTACCCTACCCTACCCTACCCTACCCTACCCTACTCTATTCTATTCTATTCTATTCTTTCCTACCCTACCCTACCCTACCCTACCCTACCCTACCCTACCCTACCCTATTCTATTCTATTCTATTCTATTCTATTCTATTCTATTCTATTCTATTCTATTCTATTCTATTCTATTCTATTCTATTCTATTCTATTCTATTCTATTTAACCATCTTCTTCACTGAGGAAGCTGAGCCCTCAAATATTCATTCAGCAGGGTTACATCTAATGTGTCCCCCTCTCTCTCCATAAAAATGGGATATTTTTCCCTGTCAAAACTATTCTACACTTCTTCAACACATTCATTCATTCATCAGCCTGAGCCAGGGGAAAGATTAAGTGTTTTTACCAAGACACCTGGTCTACTCCAACATGTGGGAGAGAGCATTCTGCTCTCTTCTGCTCTTCAGGCTGATGAAGGGAGGAGAACCTGTGGCTCAGTGGTTAATACAACTGCCTAACATGCAGGCAGCCCAGGTTCGAATCCAAGTAAGGGTAAGGCTGGCTGATGAGAGCTAAGAAGCTTGAAATAGATTTACACCAGTCTCCCTTTATTTCTTTATCAGTAAAATATATTTGGTATAAAAAATGGTTTGTTGTGGATGAAACTGCTTGAGGGCTCCTGGGTTGGAGCTGAAAGGCAAAAGAGAGCAAGAAATTCCATCTAGATTTTTTTGTTTTACACTAAAGTGACCCCTAGGGTATAAAACCAGCAATGAAATTAGGGTGCCATGGTTTTTTTTTTTTGGTTTTGTTTTTGCTTTTTTAATACCACAATTTTGTATCTCACGTTTTCTCTTCCCAATAATTTTTACGATTCTCGAGAGCTTCTGTAACATACAACTCATAATATATGCAAATAAAGTCCATTTCAATTGACTTTCTGTTAAAATCCGGGAAAGGAAAGGGAATTACGAGCCGGCTCGTAATAAAAGCTGCCACCTTTTTAATTTGAATGTACATTTAACAAGATCTTCTCATGGCTCCGCATTCTTAAGTCACCCTCTTTAGCAATTATGCGGTTCGCTCCAGCCTTAAATTATACATGGAAACATTAAAAAGCTATTACAACTTTATTATATCAAGCGCTATTAAAAACGAAAGTAAAATTGTGTTTGAGAGATGTGCATTCTTTATCGCAGATTATTGCGTTTCCCCAAGTTGGGATTTCTCCTCAGTGGTTTTAGGGGGTCTTAGAGGGATACACAACGACAACCTATGCAACATTTGTGAAGTTTTTGAACGTGTTTTGAGTGTAGGCTTTCTGATGTGCAGCTTTGAATACCAAAGCAGATGTCGAGACTGAACTTCTTGGCTTCTTTCAAACTCTAAAGCTTTGTACTTGCCAATGAACTAGGGGAAGGAAGGGAGAAATGGAAGAGGAGAATGCATGCGGAGAGCCTGGAAACCATCAAGGTCACCCCTGCAGATGCTGGAGAAAGAGACGGACTGTTCCCATAGCAAACAGACGTTTTATTATTGGACAAGGGGACCACCCAGGAGTGGGGAGATGGGGAAGCCATTGTTTAACTGGACCAGCATTCGCACGGGAAAATCAGAGCTGGTTTTGTTTCTTCAGTACCAATACAGTGTATCCAATAAAGTTTTACTTTTCGGAATTCAAATCTCCTGTAAGAGTGATTCCTTATTTTGGGACCACTAGTCGGACAGTTGACACCAGGTTTCACATTCATTCCATAGCCTAGGACTTAATATTCCTTCATAGCTAGTCCTTGACTTATGACCACAATTGAACATTCAATTTCCATTGCTAAGCAAGGCATGCTGTTTTACCACTTTTCTTTTCACACTCGTTAAGCGAATCATCTGGTTTCATTAAGAGAATCTGGCTCCCCCCCCACATTGAATTTGCATCTCTGAAGCCCCCCCAGGAAGGTTAAAAATGACAATCCCACCATCCTGAGATGTTGCAACCAATTGTGAATGCCTGACTGCAACAGTCATAAATGCGAGACGTAGTCATCAGTCACTTTTTTTCCCAAGTGCTGTTATAACTTCGTCTCCTCATGTAATATCTGGCAGTTACTTCAATAAAGGACCTAAGTCAAGAATATATGGAAATATTGTGACCTAGGCTTCCTGAGTCATTAAAACACACGAGTAGTCCCAAAAACCTCTTTTATTGCAACAGCTGTGAATTATGTTCATTCACAGCTGAGTCCCAAGTAGCTACAAAAAGTCCTTCGGGAGAAGTCCTTCGGGATAATCACCCACCTTTATCTCCCTTGACACGCTGCCAAAGACCTACTTGGCAAAGCCACACGGAGTCCAGAATCAAACAGAGATGCCGACTGGGAACAGAATTAACAACCTTGCTTTCCTGCAAAGGGCCCACATGCCTTTGCTCCTCTTTTAAGCCTTATGGGAGGGGCCAATCACTTCCAGGCCTTACCCCCGAGTCATCCCTTTTGTTTTAACTGTTCGTGACTTCTGGCAGCTCTGCGCCTGCGCGCACTGGGAACAGGCTCCTCCTGTTCCTCTGCCTCTCTGATATCCGACTCTGGAGTCCGCGATCACTCCCAGATAGCCCTGGCCCCATCTCTGCCTCTGACGCAGAGCCCTTGTCTGAGCCTTCCCCAGACTCCAGGACTGGCCCATGTTCCTCCCCAGCCTCCTCACTGTCTGACTCCGCTGCCAGATACGCAGGCTGCTGGTGAACCACAACAGGAAAGGGAATCCTTCTACAGGTGATCCTCGACTTATGACTGTTCGTTTAGTGACCGCTTTACATCACAACGGCTCTGAAAAAAGTGATTTAGGACCGTGTTTCACACTTATGACCTTTGCAGCATCCCTGTGGTCACGAGATCAAAATTCAGAGGCTTGGCCACTGGCATGGATTTATGACGGTTGCAATGTCCGGGGGGGGGGGGGGTCACGTGATTCCCCTTTTGCGACCTTCTTGACAAGCAAAGTCAACAGGGAAGCCAGATTCACTTAACAACCAGCTCCCTAACTTTTCAACTGCGGTGATTCACTTAACCGCTGTGGCAAGAAAGGTTGTAAAATGGGGGCAAAACTCACTGAGCAACAGAAATTCTGGGCTCAATTGTGGTCGTAAGTAGAGGACTATAGGTAAATCTCCTGAATTTACAGGATTTGTCTCTCTTTGTTCGCAGTATCGGATACATCCTTGGATTTGTCCAAGCTTAAATCCAGCTCCTTGGAAGATATCACTTTTATGGGGTTTTTTTTGCGATTCTGTGTGTGTGTGTGTGTGTGTGTGTGAGAGAGAGAGAGAGAGAGAGAGAGAGAGAGAGAGGGAGGGAGGGAGAGAGAGGGAGGGAGGGAGAGAGAGGGAGGGAGGGAGAGAGAGAGATTGAGAAAGGGAGAGATTGAGAGAGAAAGAGAGAGAAAGAGAGAGATTGAAATAGAGAAAGAAAGAAAGAGAGATTGAGAAAGAGAGAGAAAGATTGAGAGATTGAGAAAGAGATTGAGAAAGAGAGATTGAAATAGAGAGAGAAAGAGAGAGAGAAAGAGTGAGAGAGAGAGAGAAAGAGAGAGAGATTGAGAAAGAGAGATTGAAATAGAGAAAGAGAGTTTGAGAGAGAGATTGAAATAGAGAGAGAAAGAAAGAGAGAGAAAGAGAGATTGAGAGAGAAAGAGAGAGATTGAGAAAGAGAGAAAGATTGAGAGAAAGAGATTGAGAAAGAGATTGAAATAGAGAAAGAGAGATTGAGAAAGAGAGAGAAAGAGTGAAAAAGATTGAGAGAGAAAGAAAGAGAGTGAGAAAGAGAGTGAGTGAGAGAGAGAAAGAGAGAGAGAGAGAGAGAAAGACAGAGAGAGAGAGAGAGAGAGAGAGAGAGAGATTACTTTCTGGCTGAAGAATTTCCAGTTGAATGGAGCTATTAAAATAAAACAAAACGAAACAACTTGTCCATCTTTCATTGCAACTACCTTTCCGAATTTTATTTCTTTATTAATTCGTGCTATAGTTAATAGTTCTCGGGGAGACGTTTAATAAAGAGACAAGCAAACTCTCCATAAATCAAATAGAAAGCAACAATAAAAAACAACAACACCACGTTAACAATCAATTGAAGGCGGCAATCAATTAAAAGCAGGGGAGACTAAAACTAAGATCGGTGAAAATAAATATTTTTTTTAAAAAAAAACGGCCGTGCAGATAACACCTGAAAAGCTAAAATAGCAGGTGTATCAGAGGTCTAAATAAATTCTAATTATCAGCACCTCGGGGGAAGATTCCGGTTCTTTTGCTTCTGCTAATGGGAGTCTGTAGAATGGAATAAGAACTGACCTTCTCCCTTGCCAACAATAAAATTTTCATGTGGCTGATGGGTATGGAGCTCATTAGCTTTGTCTTCCCTACTGCAGAAAGTCCCACCCTCCCTCTTCCTTCCTCCCTCCCTCCCTCTCTCTTTTTCCTTCCTTCCTTCCTTTCTTCCTCCTTTCCTCCCTCCATCTCTTTTTTCCTTCCTCCCTCCCTCCCTCCCTCCATCTTTTTTCCTTCCTTCCTTCCTCCCTCCCTCCCTCCCACCATCTTCCTCCCTCCATCTTCCTCTCTTCCTCCCTCTCTTTTTTCCTTCCTTCCTTCCTTCCTTCCTTCCTTCCTTCCTTCCTTCCTTCCTTCCTTCCTTCCTTCCTTCCTTCCTTCCTTCCTTCCTTCCTTCTTTCCTCCCTCCCTCCCTCCTTCCCTCCCTCCCTCCCTCCCTCATAATAAATGAGATTATTACAACCCTCTGTACAACTTGAATTTGCCATAAAAGGCGGAGAGCAATATTCATGGGATTATTATGCTTATTATTATTTTATTTATTTATTTATTTTATGCTTATTATTAATCTAGTTAATCCTTGGATTAAGAGTGAGTGGACATGCTTTTGAAGGAACTCTACGAAGCTGTAATTCCATAGAACGTATGGGACATTTTATGAGCTTCCATTTGTTAAAAACATCAGTATTTAAAGTCCTAATATTTGTAGACTCTCTCATCTCATCCTGTTAATGTACATGGCTTCTCAGAAAATTGTATTAGTACTCTTTTATTATTGTATAATATATTATATGTCTTACTAGATGAAGAACCATTTCTAAAAAGAAGGAGAGTTTGCTTTAGCAAACTCTAATGAGAAACCAGTGTCTGTTCTCATTTCACTTAGAGTGAAGCTTTGGCAGGAGATGATTCTAAATATTAAAGAATAGTAATAAGAGCAATATTTACTCAACACAGAAGTTCCAATTTTAAAGCTGTTTGCTGTTCTGTTCTGTTATTTGAGAAGATCACAGCGTATAGATTAGAACATTTTGGGCTTCTTTTGAATTTTTTTTTTTTTTTTTAATCTGGAAATGCTTACTTTCTTTTTCTGTAGGTAACGGATTGACGCACAGAAATGTATAGTATGTGTATCAGAGGTGAAATCCAGCAGGTTCTGACAGGTTCTGGAGAACCGGTAGCGGAAATTTTGAGTAGTTTGGAGAACCGGCAAATACCACCTCTGGCTGGGCCCAGAGTGGGGAGGGAATGGAGATTTTGCAGTATCCTTCCCCTGGAGTGGGGTGGGAGTGGAGATTTTGCAGTATCCTTCTCCTGGAGTGAGGAAGGAATGGAGATTTTGCAGTAACCTTCCCCCTGGAGTGGGAATGGAGATTTTGTAGTATCCTTCCCCCAGGAGTGGGGAGGGAATGGGGATTTTGCAATATCCTTCCCCCAGGAGTGGGGAGGGAATGGAGATTTTAGATTTAGGTTTAGGTTTATTAAATTTGTATACCGCCCTTCTCCCGAAGGACTCAGGGTGGTGAACAGCCAAGATTAAAATACATACAATATAAAAATTAAGATGAATTAAAACAGAATTTAATCAAATTGGCTTCCCAAAATTTAAAAACCTTTGCCCATAATATAACCCATTAAAATTTTAAGCCCATAAAATAACCCATTAAAATTTTAAGATTTTGCAGTATCCTTACCCTGCCATGCCCACCAAGCCACACCCACCAAGCCAAGTGCCGAAATTCGGCCTGTGTATACATCGGGCGTGGACATGCGCTAGAATCGGAATTTCAGCTTTTCAAGAGCGCGGTCCCAATGAGCGCATGCGTCCATGTGTAACATTTCCACGCAACGTTTTCGGCACCAAGTGCTGTAGGTAGCCCCAAGTGCATTCAATCCAACTTCTCTTGAAATTTATTTATTTATTTATTTATTTATTTATTTATTTATTTACTTACTTACTTACTTACTTACTTACTTATTTATTTATTTATTTATTATATTTCTATACCGCCTTTCTCCCATAGGACTCAAGGCGGTGTACAGTCAAGAAAAATATAGACATACAAAGCATAATAAAATTGCTAATTAAAATTATTACTTAGTTTGGTCAATCAAATAAAACCCAGAATTAGATAACATTTTAAAAAATCATTCACATGTTCGTATGTTTAGCCCCGCCTGTTGGAACATCAGGGTCTTGAGGGCACGGCGGAAAGCACGGAGATCAGGGATATTCCGTATCTCCGGGGGCAGTTCATTCCAAAGGGTTGGAGCCCCCACAGAGAAGGCCCTCCCCCTGGGAGTCGCCAGTCGACATAATTTGACTGACGGTACCCTGAGTAGTCCCTCCCTGTGAGAACGAACTGGTCGGTGGGAGGCTATTGGTGGCAAAAGACGGTCTTGTAGGTACCCAGGTCCTAAGCCATGGAGCGCTTTAAAGGTGACCCTTTAAATTTTATTGACCCTTATCTAAAACCAAGCAAGTGCTATCCAGTTAGCTGAGAAGATTCTTGTGCATAGGTTTTGTTTTGTTTTTTTCTAGCAATAAATCAATGTAATTGGATTTTCACACGTGGACCTCACAAGGCCATTCTCTAACCCAGTGGCCCCCAATCCTTTGGGTACCAAGGACCGGTTCAAGGAGAGAAGCTTTTCCGTGGACCGGTGGGAATGTTATTTCACATGCTGCCTGCAACTCAGAGATGGGACTTTACTTGTTTTCATGGACCGGTTTCTGACATGCCGCAACCCAGTTTCTACCCACAAACTGGCGGATTGTGTACCCCTGTTGTGTAACCCTCTGCAAGCTTGTTACAAGAGTCATCAATTTAAAACGTTTGATTAAAAGGGAGCACGGCTATTAACGTAGCTCATCTTGATCATTCTCCTCTAATAGTAGATTTCTTTTTTTTCTGTATCACGAATCTAATCACAGGAATAGATTGTCAGCTGACCTTTTTGGTACCTATGGATTGCGTTCAAATAAAGAAATAACACCACAAAGCCCAGCCTTGATAGATGATATCATTGAGATGTCAATTCTCTTTTCAACCAACGTGTAGAAATTCTGAATTGGCAGCTTAAATTGGTGCCAAAGAGGAAGGAGATGCTTGGAGTTTGACAGGGTGCTTGTTATCTTCATTTTCCTTTTAACAATGGCAAATTGTTTTATTGGATATCTGAGCTTTTGTGTTTTTAGGGGAAATTACTGTGTTTTCTTCTTATCTTGTCAATCTTGGCCTGAGTTTGAGAGTCGGTTCTAATGTGAGTGGCAATCTGGAAGGGTGTTATTATACCTTTCTCCTGTTCCATATAAAAACATTAATCAAAAATAAAAATAGAGGTACCTGGCCACCTCTTAACATGGCAAGACATTCAGGCATAAGTTTTCACCTCTGATCCTTTCATTTCCCCTAGTCCAAAGATTGAAAAAAATTCCCAGGATTGGGTGATCAGAATATTTCAATGAATCAAATCTTTATTACAATCATAGATAAAGGTAAAGGTTCCCCTTGCACATATGTGCTAGTTGTTCCTGACTCTAGGGGGCGGTGCTCATCTCCGTTTCAAAGCCGAAGAGCCAGCGCTGTCCGAAGACGTCTCCGTGGTCATGTGGCCGGCATAACACAATGCCAAGGGCGCACAGAACGCTGTTCCCTTCCCACCAAAGGTGGTCCCTATTTTTCTACTTGCCTTTTTTACATGCTTTTGAACTGCTAGGTTGGCAGAAGCTGGGACAAGTCACAGGAGCTCACCCCTTTACACGGCAATAGGGATTCGAACCACTGAACAGCTGACCTTTCAATCGACAAGCTCAGCGTCTTAGCCACCGAGCCACCGCCTCCCTTGATTAGAATCATAGATCAGCATAAATCAGAATTTTTAAGATATTCAGCAGGAACGTAATACCCCAAATGGCCACTAGGTGGCAAGGAGAGAGGGGGGTTTTTGTATCTCTTTGTTGCCATCTGGTGGTCATGCCTATTTTTGCAGGGCTCCGCTGATGAGATTACCCACTTGGTTTCAGGTGAATATGTACCCAACGTAGCAAGGTTAAAAAAGAAATAAAAAAAAACTTTATTGCTATGGTTTCTTCGGCAAGCCACCTGCCAAGCTGAAAATTGCTTTTTGGAGTTTGACCCACCAGGTTGCTGAAAAAGATCAATGTACTGCTAATTAGGTTGAGCTTCTAGTAGGAGCTAGGATTGTCCTCCCTTGTATTGGCAAACAGTAAGCTCAGGTTTACCAATCGCTAATTGGCAGTAAAGTGAAAGTGATGAGAAACAAAAGAAATCCGGGGCATTGAATGGAAATAGGGCATGAATTCACTTATGGTCTTAGAAAGGCATAGCACATTTTATTTTGAACGATGGAAGCTTGCATTATCCCTCCTGCCAGCACTGTTTGCAAATGAGATTTGAAGCACGGCAAATGAATGTTATTTGAAACTTCTGTACAGTCATTAACTATCAATTTAATATCGGAAATTATACCAGCGATTTGTTTGCATCTAGTTCCTGGATTACTTCCCTCCTAGCTCCCGATGCTTTACATAGATTTTAAGCTGTAATTAGTTTTTTTTTTTTATGAGTGTACAGCCTTAACAAAATAAAATAAAATAAAATAAAAATTAGCGAGCCCGTCACAGTCTCGTTAAAGTAATCTGAAATAGATAGCTAGAGTATTCCTTCCCGAATCAAATTCATTATTCATGCTTAGTTTGAGTTCAATTATATTACTTATTTTTAATGAAGTTTGTTGATATGTGCGCGTAGGGTTTGGCCAAGATCCAAATTCTCTGGCAGATTAAGGGATTTGAGCTGTGACCCACCTGTCCTGACTCAAAACCATCTGGCCTCCATTTGTTATTCTGGAGGACAATTATGACACACACCAAAAAAAAATGTATATATATATATTTATATTTTTAGTCTCCTGTTTAAAATGACAGGGGGAAAGGAGAAAGTGTCATTGAACAGTCTCCCCAGTTCAGAGGGACCCTGAACTGCTCCAATTATATCAATAGAAAGAGGAAGAAATATGGAGTATGATCCAGAGGTGAAATCCAGCAGGTTCTGACAGGTTCTGGAGAACCGGTAGCGGAAATTTTGAGTACATTGGAGAACCAGCAAATACTGGTTCTTTTAAACTGTTTTTTAAATTTTGTATGCTCTGTTTTATCTCAGCTGTTCACCGCCCTGAGTCCTGCTGGAGAAGGGCGGTATACAAAACAAATAACATAAATAAATAAATAGAATAGATAGATATGATAGACAGACAGACAGATGGATTGTGTTCTGTCCCCGTCCCACACACGCACCCAACCAGCCAGCCGAGGGTTAAATAAACTCTTCAAACACTCAATGTCAGTGATAAGAAACTTGGCAGCAACTCCGTAGCTGCCTGCCAAGAACTTTTACTCCGATAACACAGACAAAAATACACACAGTTTGAATAGTCCAGTTTGTAATTAAATCCACAGCAAATAGGCGTTGTGTCCAAAGGTGCAAAGTGACTCGCCAGAGATTTAGCTTTGTCCGTCACAGAGTCCGAATGGCCACCACACTCCCTTTTATAGCCTGTGGGGTGTGGTCCAGTGACTCAGCTTAATCTCTGGCACACCTCCTTTTCTGCTGCTCACGCTTGTCTCTCCGACGCTGGCATGGGTCCAACCACAATGTTTCTTCGTCACTATCCGAAACACCTGGCTTCTGGCCAATCTCTTCTCCTTCGGGAGACACCTGAGGCATTGCCAGAGAGGAGGGTCTTGGAGAGGGAGGCCTTGCCATCTCCTCTCCTTCATGTTCGGAGCCTTCTTCCTCCGATAAGATAGGCTCGGAGGATGGAGCCACAACAGATTGATAGATAAATAGATGATAGAGAGAGAGACAGACAGACAGACAGATGGATCGATGGATAGATAGGATAGACAGAAGAGAGAGGAAGGAAGGAAGGAAGGAAGGAAGGAAGGAAGGAAGGAAGGAAGGAAGGAAGGAAGGAAGGAAGGAAGGAAGGGAAAGAAATGAATGGAGCCTAGCCACTCTGCCAGAGTGAGCTATTTATGTTTGGGATTGAGAGCTCCTTAACTAGCTGAAATGGAGAGCTGAAGAAGCTTCTCGGATAAGAAGCGAAACATCTTCAAAAAAAAAAAAAAGAAAAAAAATGAGAAACTCCAGTTGCCTTTTGGGGGGAAAAAAGCATCTTTGAACCTGGATGACAGACAACTCTGGAGGTTCTAATTATTCCCTTATAATTATTCCTACAAATGCCTACCCTATAATCTTTAGAGAAAACCTAGTTGTTGGAAAGGAGAAAATATTAGTTGGGTTTTTTTTTAAAGGAATGTCGATAAAGAAATCATTGCAGTAAAATAATAACTATCCATCAGTGGTGAAATGTAAAATTTGTTACTACCGGTTCTGTGGGCGTGGCTTGGTGGTGGTGGGGGTAATGTGACTGAGTGGGCGTGGCCAACGTTTTTTTTTTTTTACTTTTAAAACCAATTTTTCTACAACTTCTTCAGCTGAAGAGGTTGTAAAAAAATGCCTTTAAAGCCTCTGACGATCCCAGCTGACTTGCCTGATCCGCAGAGGCTTTTTTTTCCCTTTAAAAACATTTTTTCTATAACCTCTTCGGCTGAAGAGGTTGTAGAAAAAATGCTTTTAAAAGCCTCTGATGATCCCAGCTGAGCCGTGCAATCATCAGAGGCTTTTTTTTTTAACTTTTAAAAGCATTTTTTTCAGCCAAAGAGGTTGCAGAAAAAATGCTTTTAAAAATTAAAAAAAAGCCTCTGATGATTGTGCGGCTCAGCTGGGCAATGGGGGGGTGGGGGCAGGGATTTTTGCTATCGGTTCTCCGAACCACCCACCTCCATCACTACCGGATCAGGTGATCCGGTCCGAACCGCGAGCATTTCACCCCTGCTGTCCGTTAATTAATTGATTATTATTAGATAATCGGTACCGGTTATCTTGATGTACAAATACACAGAAGCTTCTCCCTCGACCTGGTTGATATTCAGTGGTGGGTTTCACATTATGTTACTACCAGTTCGCTGCGCGCACACATGCTCGCTTTGTGTGCACATGCCTGCCTTCCGTCCATGCGCCCGGTCCTTCGCGCATGAGCTATGCTCGCACATGTGCCTTTTGTGCATGCTCCCAGCCTCAAAAATGTGCCTAGATGGCATAGAACTGATTTCCGCTACCGATTCGGCCGAACTGGTCCGAACCGGCTGAATGCGATCTCTGTTGATATTACTCATGTTTCACCGATGAGAAAGTCTTTAGCATCCCTCAATGGTGGACTGTGTTCTCTGCATATCTCGAAGGCGATTTTGTAAGCGCCTGTCAAACCGTGTCTCTCTCCTTGTGGAGTTGGTGATGTCAAGGACATTTATTGATTATGGCCTTTGCAGCCCCAATTACAGTGAGATTATTGGTGGGAGCTGAACTCCAGGCTCAACGCTCAAAAAAATTGAACGAGCTTCTTGGCAGTTGTGTTTCCAGCTGTTGCTTTCGTCCTTGCTGTCATTTAAACTTCGAAGGAAATGCTCAGGTGCTGTAGCTGTAGCTCTGGGCTTTATTTGGTTTTAATCTTCTTCCATGCTCATTTCCATTTGATGACTTTACTATTTGGAAGAATTTGAGGGTTGTTTTCAAAGCATCAGCCACACGGAAGAAAGGAGGGCCAGGAGTGACATGATAGCACTATTCCGGTATTTGAGGGGCTGCCACAAAGAAGTGTGTGTGGGGGGGGGGGGTTCAACCTATTCTCCAAAGCACCCAAAGGCAGGACAAGAAATAATGGATGGAAACTGATCAACGAGCGAAGCAACCTGGAATTAAGGAGAAACTTCCTAATAGTGAGGACAATTAACAACTAAAGAACAACTTGCCTCCAGAAATTGTGGGTGCTCTATCACTGGAGGCTTTTAAGAAGAGACCCCCCTCCTCCTCCTCCCTTCTAGTACTGATGATGATGATGATGATGAAACATCTGCAACAAAACATCCAAGCTCGGAGAGCACAGTTCTCCGCATTTCAATCCCGAGCTACAAATATTCTCCTTTATTGGTAATAGAATTTGTTCCCAAGTAAATATATTGATTATGTCAATCAATTTTCTAAGCCCTTTCGAGTTTTATCTGAGATTTCAGAACTGTACTTTAAAGGAGCATTCAACTGATTCTGAATGGATGGCTTCTTAATTGCTTATCAATGTATTTGACATCAATCCGAACCAGGGATTTTCACCGCTGCCTGTTCCCTAATCTTGCAGTTCTCACCTATTCTTGCTGCCCTTGTTAAATTGTTGTCGTACGTTCCCTTTCCCCTTAAACTACAGCACAGCATAATTTAATAGCCGATGTTGGAAAGTTAATAATAAGTGGTGAGGCCAGGTAAGCAAAAAGAAAATTGCTTGACATGCATATTCATATGCCGTTTAAAGGGAACCTTTGCTGAGAAATGAAAAAGTTGCAATTCATTGCAAAGTTTCAGGAACAGTTTTTTACTACTTCTTTGGACTGTTAATATTTAAAGATTCACTCTACTTCTTTTTTTTTCCCTCTCCTTCCTTCCTCTACAGACGAACGATATTGTCTACTACAATGCAAAAGAAGACCTGAACGATGTAAGTAACATTTTGGAAAATAACTCTGAAAAAGCTCTAATTTAATTTTATATCGTTTTAATAAGGAACTATGCATTTTACTGTTGTGAGCCGCCCTGAGTCCTCGGAGATAGGGCGGCATATAGATTGCATAAAATAAATAAATAAATAAATAATTCTCTTAACAAGTACCATTTTGGGGTGTGTGTGCATGTGCTGTCAGGGATCTTGAAATGTAAACACACTAAAGGTACATTTTTCCATATGTGGTGGTCGTGTCCAGAAGCCGGGAAGTATTGGATCAGAATAGAGAAAGTGGTTAGAAGAAATTACGAGTCAATGAATTGAGTTAAAACCAGAATTATTTCTACTAGGGATAATAAGAGGAGACTACAGTAAGAAAGAAGGGATGCAGTGGCTCAGTGGCTAAGACACTGAGCTTGTCGATCGAAAGGTTGGCAGTTCAGCGGTTTGAATCCCTAGTGCCGCGTAATGAGGTGAGCTCCCGTGACTTGTCCCAGCTTCTGCCAACCTAGCAGTTCAAAAGCACATAAAAAAGGCAAGTAGAAAAATAGGGACCACATTTGGTGGGAAGGTAACAGCGTTCCGTGCACCTTTGGTGTTTAGTCATGCCAGCCACATGACCACAGAGTCGTCTTCGGACAGTGTTGGCTCTTCAGCTTTGAAACAGAGATGAGCACTACCCCCTAGAGTCGGGAAGGACTAGCACATATGTGCAAGGGACACCTTTACCTTTATCTTACAGTAAGAAAATTCAATATATTATATTGCATGTAACAACAGAGATACGGAGGATTCCGGATTTGCGCACCTTCCGCCGCGAGTTGAAGACGCTTTTATTTCATCAAGCTGGCCTCGCCTAAATCTTCTCCCTTTTAAGTGTAAATTCTAAATTTTTAATGTATTTTAAAATATGGGTATCTTAAATTATTGGTATTAATTCAGCCAAATTTATTTAATTCATTTTATTCGATTTTAAATTTTGTATATCTATGTGTTTTATCTCATGGCTGTGCACCGCCCTGAGTCCTTCGGGAGTAGGGTGGTATAGAAATTCAATAAAATAAAATAAAATAAAATAAACAGTGGCCAGAATTGCCTATGTACAAAACTGGAAACAGGACAGCATGCCCTCCAAGAGAATGGTGATCAAAAAGTTGTTAGATTGTGCCGAAATGGACAGGCTAACATTGGCATTAAAAGCACTAGGGATTCAAACCGCTGAACTGCCGACCTTTCAATCGACAAGCTCAGCGTCTTAGCCACTGAGCCACCGTGTCCCCGATGTGACACGGTAGAGGAGCACAATGGCTCGCGTGGGTTAGGATTCTGGGTTGGAGGTTAACAAGCCAACGTTTGAGACCCGAGTGCTCCGGGGTGAATTCCCGTCCTTCGCTCCAGCTCCTGACATGGGGACATGATTGGAGCCCCCAACTGGGTGTGTTCCCCAGGCAACGGTGATGTCACCAGTTAATCCTTTCAATCCAGAAATGTCTCGATGCTTCTGACATGAGTCCGATGCGACGAGACACAGTCACAATGCATTCCAAAATGCTTCCTAGCATAATATCTTGAAAGCTTCGCGTTGCGTGGTTTATAGCTTTTAGGAGATCTTGAACGAAGCCAGGATCTTCAGAGGGTAGTTGAGAAATAAATAGATATTCTCCAGCAGCCTATAAGCCGGGAAAAAATAAATAAATTTCGGAAAATAAACACAGCATGTTACAAAGGAGTTCTGTGTTTGGGGCAGTTTCTTTCTTGTTAAATTTGGAACGAGCCGTTGGCTGCTAAACTGCTCCAGTGGGACCAGTTCTTTTAATATTGAATAGTGGGTTAAATTTTTAATTATGCAAATAAATAGGTTCCAGTGTGAACTAGACGTCCTGCAAGTGCATTGTTTCATCGTTTGGTTGACCCACAAGGGGAAAGTGTTGCAAAACCAAACACAAAGGAACAAAACAGATTATATATTTTTTTTGTAGAGTGTTAATCCTCATCCAGATGTAATTAGGTGGTACGTAAAATGTCTTGCTGGAGAACGTTCTGATCTGAACGTTCATAAGAGGCTGATTACAAAGATAGAACATGCTATTATGGGTAGGTTTGCACAATTGTAGAAGGAAGTCAATGGAACTGGTAGTTAGAAAGGTTTATAGTCTTTAAAATACAAAACAAACAAACAAACAAACCTAACAACAACCCCAAAACCCAACCCAGAAGTTTTGTTTCATAGATGATATATGCAGTCCTCCAAGCTTAAAACCAATTCTGCATTTTCTTTCTTGCACAGAGGAGAGAAAAAAAAATGTTCTTTCCCCCCAGTTCTCCTTCTCCTTCTCTTCCTCCTCCTCCTTCTCTTCCACCTCTTCCTTCTCCTTTTCCTCCCCTTCCTCCTTCTGCTTCTCCTCCTCCTTCCTTCTCTTTCTCCTTCTCCTTCTCCTTCTCCTTCTCCTCCTCCTTCCTTCTCCTTCTCCTTCTCCTTCTCCTTCCTTCTCCTTCTCCTTCTCCTTCTCCTTCTCCTTCTCCTTCTCCTTCTCCTTCTCCTTCTCCTCCTCCTCTCCACAAATTCCCCTCCCTTCCAGCACTAATGATGTTCCCTAGTGGAGTAATCAAATATCTGCAACAAAACCACCAAATTCAGAGGCCACCAAGGACCCCACAGTTCTCCTTCTCCTCCTTCTCCCCCTCCCAAGCTGCTGAAGTTTTGGAGAATGTCTATTTTATGAGACTTTCTGTCCTCTCTTTTATGAGTTCTTTCCTAATAAGGGAAGAAAAATCACATCTCACTTAAGTTACATCTACACCCAACGACATCAGAAGGCAAAAGATTGGATTGAAATATAGAATAACAGAATTGGAAGGGACCTTGGAGGTCTTCTAGTCCAACCCCCTGCTTAGGCAGGAAACCCTACACCACTTCAGACAAATGGTTGCCCAATCTCTTCTTAAAAACTTCCTGTGTTGGAGCATTCACAGCTTCTGGAGGCAAGTTGTTCCACTGATTAATTGTTCTAACTGTTGGAAGTTGTGATGCCAGAAATAGGTGGAAACCCTTACGTAATGATCTCATGTCAGACATCATGTTGACCTCACTGTTGTGAAAGATGCCATGTGTACAGCAGTCCGTCCCAGGGATATAGGACTATGACTCCCAATTATTTCGAGTTTCACTCTGAGATTTTGACAGGTTTTTTTTTTTTTTTGTTTTAAAGTTGGAAATTATTTTCCCCTTCCCAATAAGGCAGTCTGCTATTTTAAAACACGGCGTAGGCGGATAAACTAATAGCAAAGTTTCTGCAAAAACTTTTAACTTCGTTTGCACGCAGCTATAAAATGGGATTTCAGATGGATAGTGTCTCGGTGGCATTTGACGCTGATGCCAGATAATTAAGGAAGGAGCAAGCAAGAAAGCAAGCAAGATAATTATAGAAATATGAATTATACAGGGTGGACATGGAAAATTAGATGGGATGTAGATGCAGGAAACTTTTTTTATTATTATTAAAGAGCTGTCCGTAGTCGTCTTTTCAATTAATTAATGAGCCCAGTTTTTCAGCAGGAGAAAAATAGTGAAGCTTTATGCAAATAAGTCTTCAAAAAGATCATGTGATTTAAACCACTTTCTGATGTATGCTATAACAGAATAACAGTGTTAGAAGGGACCTTGGAGGTCTTCTAGTCCAACCCCCTGCATACACGGGAGATCCTATATTTGGAAAATAGGTTGACCCCCTCTTCTCTGTGGTAGCTGTTGATATTTTGGAGTTTTAAGAAGAGCGAGACAGAAAGAAAGCTGTTGAATGTTGATACAGGCATTAGACCAACATGAAAAAATAATCACAAAAAAGAGTGTCATTTTGAGAGCCTAAATTCCACAGACTATTATGGAACCTCTAAACAGGGAACTGCTCATAATTCAAATCAGGGTGGAAAGTTCACTTATTTGTTAAATTTATTATCTCCCTCTCTCCCTCCCTCCCTCCCCCCTCTCTCTCTGTGTAAGTAGGTCTTTGGTTATTCGGGTTTTCTCCCGCGTAAAATTGGAAGTGTCTTGGCGACGTTTCAACGAGGTCCCGCTCGTCATCTTCAGGCTGGTGTCTTCGGCTTCGTGTTTGCACATGCATGAAGCCGAAGACACCAGCCTGAAGATGACGAGCGGGACCCCATCGAAATGTCACCAAGATACTCTCAATCTTACACAGGAAAAGTCTCTTGGTGTATTCGGGTCTTTTCACCAAGATACTTGGTGACGTTTCGATGGGGTCCCGCTCGTCATCTTCAGGCTGGTGTCTTCGGCTTCATGCATGTGCGAGCACGAAGCCGAAGACACCAGCCTGAAGATGACGAGTGGGACCCCGTTGAAACATCGCCAAGACACTTCCAATTTTACGCGGGAGAAAACCCGAATAACCAAAGACCTTATCATCTAACTCTCATCTTATCTATCTCTCATCACTATCTCTATCTATCTATCTATCTATCTATCTATCTATCTATCTATCTATCTATCATCTATCATCTCTCTCTGTCATCTATGTCTGTGTCTCTGTGTGTCTGTTTGCCTGCCTCCCTCCCTCCCTATCATCCATCCATCCATCATCCATCCATCCATCCATCCATCCATCCATCCATCCATCTATCCATCCATCCATCCATCTATCTATCTACCTACCTACCTACCTACCTACCTACCTACCTACCTACCTACCTATCTTGTTTTCCCCAAAATAAGACCCTGTCTTATATTTTTTTGAACCCTGAAATAAGCACTTGGCTTTATTGCCATGTGCTCAAAAGCCCAATTGGGCTTATTATCAGGGGATGTCTTATTTTGGGGAAAACAGGGTATCTACCTATCTACCTACCATCCATCCATCCATGAAGCTACTCTAAGCAGCTCACAATAATAAAAAGGTAGAAAATCAAAGAGTGTAAACAGAACAGAAGTAAAATAATAGAACTGTAGGATATGGCCAGGCTGAGCCTGAGGAAGAGGTCAAACGTGTCATCAGTTGCAAATGTGAAAGGACAAATCTCCCACTGTCTGTTTTACCATCTGAGAAGTTAGGGAGGATCCTTCCTCTGCCTGTTGTGCAGCTGCGGGCAGGACCTCCTCTTATCTAATTGCTCCCTAGGCAGTATCTTTCCCCCCTGTCTCCTTAAGGTCATCCCCACATCCCATTAGAGAAACTGAGGCACTCCCAGGATTATTTTGCTTCAAACTACATTGTTCCTTCAGCAGCTGTAGCACTGGACATGGATAATCAACCCTCGGCAATTCCTAGGTGCTGGGTGTTTGATTTCTCAGCAGCTGTCAGTCACCGTGTGTAAATTCGGTCAATAAATCAGTTAGAATATAGTAGAGCAGGCAATAGCGTTGAATGGCATGCCAATTAAAGTTACTATTTTGAACTCCTGCAGATTTTCCAGTGCCTGAAATATTTAAAACCCTAGGGCTACGGTGAGCTGCTTCTGCAAGGATATGTATGTATGTATGTATGTATGTATGTATGTATGTATGTATGTATGTATGTATCCTTTTAAAAAAAATAAGGATCTAAAGTGTTTAGGATCTAAGGATCTAGGGGGTCTCTGTGTTAGCATAAGGGCAGGAAGTTCTGCCTTCGACCTTTTAGTAGAAAGACTAATTTTCAGTGAAAGGCCCAAACACAGGGATGAAATCCAGCAGGTTCTGACAGGTTCTGGCGAACCGGTAGCGGAAATTTTGAGCAGTTTGGAGAACTGGCAAATACCACCTCTGGCTGGCCCCAGAGTGGAATGGAGATTTTGCAGTATCCTTCCCCTGGAATGGGATGAGAATGGAGATTTTGCAGTATCCTTCCCCTGGAGTAGGGTGGGAATGGAGATTTTGCAGTATCCTTCCCTGGAGTGGGAATGGAGATTTTGTCATATCCATTTTGGAGAGGTAAAGTTTGTTGTCTAACAGCTTCAAGCACCTATATATTGTTGCTACACAGTACACTTTTCCCCGCGCTCCCAACACTGGCGAGGTTCTTGTCAGCCTGACATATGGCTGTCTGCATAATTTACTTCCGTTGGCAGATGTCAAAGCCAGCCCTGCTGTGCCACTCTTCCATTTTATTTCCTGCTCCCTGAAATACGGTCTTTTTTGAGCCTTCCAGAATTGCCTGTTGTCCATCACATGTTTTAATTTTGTCTCCTGTTTTCTATCCTTTCTTGATATTTCTCTCTTTCTCTCTCAATCTCTCTTTCTTTCTCTCTCTCTTTCTCCCTCAATCTCTCACTCTTTCTCTTTCTTTCTCAATCTCTCTCTCTCTCTTTCTCTTTCTCTCTCTTTCTCTCTCAATCTCTCTTTCTCTCTCAATCTCTCTTTCTCAATCTCTTTCTTTCTCTCTCAATATTTTTCACTTTCTCTTTCTCAATCTCTCTCTCTTTCTCTCTCTCTCTCTCTCTTTCTCCCTCAATCTCTCCCTCTCTTTCTCTCTCAATCTCTCTCTTTCTCTCTCTCTTTCTCTCTCAATCTCTCACTCTCTTTCTCAATCTCTTTCTTTCTCTCTCAATCTTTTTCACTTTCTCTTTCTCAATCTCTCTCTCTTTCTCTCTTTCTCCCTCAATCTCTCCCTCTCTTTCTCTCTCAATCTCTCACTCTCTTTCTCAATCTCTTTCTTTCTCTTTCAGTTTTTTTCACTTTCTCTTTCTCAAACTCTCTCTCTTTCTCTCTCTATTTCAATCTCTCTTTCTCAATCTCTCTTTCTCTCTCTCTCAATCTTTCTCTTTCTCAATCTCTTTCTCTCTCTTTCTCTCTCAATCTCTCTTTCTCTCTCTATTTTAATCTCTCTCTTTCTCACTCTTTCTCTTTCTTTCTCTCTCAGTCTTTCTCTCTCTTTCTCAATCTCTCTCTCTTTCTTTCTTTCTCTTAATCTCTCAATCTCTCTCTCTCTTTCTCTCTCTCTCTTTCTTTCTCTCTTTCTCTCTCTTTCTATTTCAATCTCTCTCTTTCTCCCTCAATCTCTCACTCTCTTTCTCAATCTCTCCCTCTCTGTCTTTCAGTCTCTCTTTCTTTTCCTCTCTTTGTAGACTCAACTCCTTGAGTCAAATATCTGTTTTTCTTCAAAATCCTCTTAATTCTGCCCTTTTAACTTTAGTGTCTATGGAGATTGTCAGCCATCCAGATCGTTTTATCTTCAGTGTTTTACCTTTCTTTTCATGCGGTCCTGTTTTCTAACTTCTCCGTATCCTACTTAACCATTGTTAATAGGATGCTGGTTTGGTTCCATGTTTTCTTTTATCCTCTTCGTCTATCCGTTCCCTCTTTTGACTTTCTAAGAGATAATGAGTCTCTTTCTCACATTCTCTTTATTTCCTGATCAACATCAACATTTCTGTTCTATGGTTCCAATATGTCTCACCATCATGGCATCAAAGAGTACAAGGTTCTTAACTGTAGCCAACAATACAACATCGAAACTCTCACTATCGAAATATCGGGAATAATGAACATGGCAATTTGGCATGCGCTAAACAAGCCAACATAATCTTGGCATGTTCTCTGTGCTTCGTGTGTTCTCTGTTTTCATTATCCTGGTATCTAAAAAGGTCAAATCATTCATTAAACCTAACTAATTTTTTTTTTGTACTTGATGAAGTTACTTTGATGAGTAACGAAACATCTCAAATGAATAAACTTTGGTCCAGTTGCCCAGAATTAACCTTTTTTTAAAGATACTTTTGGTCTGGATGATTGAGTTTTCATTTACATATCCTGTTCCAAAAATGAACTAAAAATGTGAAGGAGATTTTCTCCCCAAAACAATTAGTTTTGTTTACCTCCTTGAAATTTTCTGATAAATTATTTTATTTATTTGGATGGATGGAAGGAAGGAGCTGTGAAAATCAACCCCAGGCAGCATTAAGGAGGCTTCCAGATGTGAAGATCTGAAATTATGGCTTACAATACCAAAATAATTAAATAAATTAAGAAAAGAATAGAAGGGTTAAGAGCTTCCTAATTTACAGGCTCTTCAGAGCAAACTCTTTCTCTAAAATTTCAACATCTTCTCTTCAATTCCATCTACTTCTGACCTAACTCAATAGCCAATGGAGCCATCTAGTGACAAGAAGAAATATATATATGGTACCAGCTATAATGGGAAAAAAACCAGCTCGATTTCTGATGTCTACACCATGAGCCATGGTGGCGCAGTGGTCAGAGTGCAGTACTGCAAGCTATTTCGGCTGCCTGCTGGCTGCCTGCTGTCTTGCAATTTGGCAGTTTGAATCTCACCAGGCTCAAGGTTGATTTCTGTTTTCTGTCCTTCCCAGGTGGGTAAAATGAGGACCCAGATTGTTGGGGGCAAGAGGCTGACTCTGTAAACCTGTGAAGCACTGTGAAGTGGTATATAAGTCTAAATGGTCTTCCTTCCTTCCTTCCTTCCTTCCTTCCTTCCTTCCTTCCTTCCTTCCTCAGGGGTGCAGTATTGCAGGCAAACTCTGCCCACTGCCAGGAGTTTGATCCTGACAGGCTCAAGGTTGATTCAGCCTGCACCTCCTTCCAACGTGGGTAAAATGAGGACCCGGATTGTTGGGGGCAAGAGGCTGACTCTGTAAACCGCTTAGAGAGGGCTGTGAAGCACTGTGAAGCGGTATAAGTCTAGGTGCTATTGCTATTCCTTCCTTCCTCTCTCAACCCCTCCCTCCCTTCTTCCCTCCCTTCCTCGGTGGCGCAGCAGTTAAGATGCAGAATTGCAGGCAAACTCTGCCCACTGCCAGGAGTTCGATCCTGACCGGGCTCAAGGTTGACTCAGCCTTCCATCCTTCTGAAGTGGGTAAAATGAGGACCCAAATTTTTAGGGGCCAGAGGCTGACTCTGTAAAGTGCTTAGAGAGGACTTTAAAGCACTGTAAAGCGATATATAAATCTAAATGCTATTGCTATTGCTACAGTAGTCCTTGACTTCCAACTATTCAAATAGTGTCCATTCGAAGTTACAACGGCACTGTAAAAAGTGACTTATGACCGTTTTTTCACTCTTATGATGATTGCGGCATCCCTACAGTCATGCAATTAAAATTCAGTAGTTTGGAAACTGACACGTACTTATGGCAATCATTCAGAGCAAGCTATTATTTCTATTTGCATTTTCCATTAAGGAAAAAAAAAACACCAAAACTTTGAGCAAAAATATGTTTTATTAAAAAAAAAAAAAGGCAAATAAGCAATATATCCATAGGTGCCTTTTCTTTCCAAGAGGCGTCATTTCGAAAGTTGAGATAATTTCCATACGTTCTCCAGTGCGCCCTTAGCCTTAACTTTTAGTAAACATTTCCTAAGATGGATCCATTATTTTTCCTCTTGATAAATCACAATGTAGGAACAATAAAAAAAATCACACGTCCTCTTATTTCTATCTGTGCTTTTTTGGGGGGAGGGGAATGTGCCAGTCTCCTCCCCCTTAATTTTGGAAGGGATGGGTAGATCTGAAGATTGCTAGTTAACGTAAAGAGTTCTGTGTCTTCTTTCCTTTTTGTTCGACATTTCATTTAACCACGCATCCAGCTGTTGTTGGTAGAGATTTCCTAAGACCTTCCGTTCGCTCCTATTCATTAGGGCTGAACTGACACAAGCGATTTGTCAAAGAAGAGAGTTCCCTTCAAAAGGAGTCTATTGTAGAGAGATACTACTACTGTCGGAATCAGAGTCAATTGCTTGCTTAACGATGAGAGTGACATCTCTGTTTCTCTGGTCCTGAAATGACTTTGCTAGACCTGTATTGACTTGTTGAAAATGGGTTAGAACCAGAAGTGGTATTCAGCCGATTCGGACTAATTCGGGCGAACTGGTAGCGGCGAATGCAGGCCGCCAGGACGTAACGCCTTCCTATTTAGCCATGTTTTCGAGACCGGAAGGTGCATGCACATGAAGCAAAGGTACAGTGGTAAGAATATGTACAACATAGAATAACAGAGTTGGGAGGGATCTTGGAGGTCTTCTAGTTCAACCCCCTTACTCGAGACTCTATACCCGTGATGGTGAATCTATGGCATGCGTCCCACAGGTGGCAAGCGTCGCCATATTAGTCGGCATGCGAGCTCAGCTCCGGCACCGGCCAGCTGATTTTTGGGTTTCTGGGCTCACCAGAAGTAGAGAAACAGGCTGTTTCCTGCCTTCGGAGTGCCTGGGGGGGCGGGAAGGACCGTTTTTCTCTCTCACCTGGCTCCAGAGCCTCTCTAGGAGTCTGGGGAGGGTGAAAATAGCCTTCCCCATGCCCCTGGAGGACCTCCGGAGGCCGAAAACAGCCTGTTTGACAACTTCCGGTCCTACCATTTGTCTAGAATGGATAGGACCATGATGGCAAACCTCTGGCATGTGTGCCACAGGTGGCACGTAGCGCTTTCTCTGATGGCACGCGAGCCGTCACCCCAGTTCAGCTCTGCCATGCATGCGCGTGTGCCTCCTGCTGGCCAGATGGTCTTTGGGTCTCTGCCATGCATGCGCAGGGGTGGGGCATTTGCAGGGGGTGCATGAACATTGGCGAGGGCGTGGGGGTGTGTCTGCGCATGCGTGGGGGGCATGTGCCATGTGCTGGGGGCACATGCCATGTGTGGTGTGTACACACAGGGGGCACGTGTGCATGCACAGGGACAGGATGCATACATGGGGGCTGCGTGCGCATTGCATTTTGGGGGTTCGGGCATGCGCATTCGCGCACGCACATACTTTGGGCATTCGTTCCGGAAAAGGATAACCATCACTGGTATAAGGTCTCCTGTTTGAGCAGGGAGTTGGACTAAAAAACCTCCAACATCCCTTCCAACTTCGTTATTCAGGAATTCTTTGCCTTAAGTTTTCCTCCCTTCCACCACCTTGGCGTTAGAACTTTTCTGCTGGAACTCCAAACTAACTTCCCGGAGAATCATAATCAGGTCAGACCGCGGAGAAAGAGAAAGAGTTGCAGAAAATGTCCTTGGCCATAACTCACTTTTTATTGCTAACAATTATATATATATATATATCCGGAAGGTATACTTTAATAGATGACCACACCAAGCAGTAACCACTGGATAAAATTAGAAAGTTCTGCTCGCTCAGACTTTTATGCGAAGATATGAAGATCATAGGTCAGCATCTCCGTCAACGATATGAGGATATTAATAGTATGGTGGTTGCAATATTTAGATTATTAAAAGGTTTTGTTTATTCAAAGAATGCATCAGCTGCCATGTTTCCCTGAGAATGCTCCCCTGGAATTTGAGGACTGAATACTTGATCCAAAGTTTCATTTATTTGTTCGTTAGATTTATACCCTGCTCTTCCTTCCATAGCCCAAGGTGGCCCAGTGTTCTGATATAGGCTTCCCCAGCAGCACGAAGCCGAGTCCTCGTCCCGATAAACCCCTTTTTATTTAATGTACAGTGAATTCCTCTCCAGCAAAGTCTTTCCTCTCCCACAGTCTTTCAAGATAGTTCACAATTACCGACCTTGATCAGGCTTGGAGAGGGGCCAGGCCGATATCTTTCAGATGCCGCAATACTTGGCAAGAATGCAGGAATGAACTAAATTGCCTCCTGCAAACTCCACTCCCCTTTCGCTCCTCTTTTATTCCCTCTGGGAGGGGCCCTTCATCGTCCACCTGTGGCATTACTCCCTAGTCGACCCTTGTTCTTTAGCTGTTCCCTTCATCTGGCAACTCTGTGCATGCGCACACTGGGAACAGGCTCCAGCTGTTCGTCTGCCTCACTGATGTCCGACTCCGAAGGCAGCTGATAACTGTCAGACGGCCCTGGCCCCCTCTCTGCCTCTGACGCAGAGCCCTCATCAGAGCCTTCCCCAGACTCCAGGACTGGCCCATGTTCCTCCCCAACTTCCTCACTGTCCGAATCTGCTGCCAGATCTACTGGCTGCTGGCGGGCCACAACATCCAACTCTTACCTTTCCCCAAAACAACACACCTGTGAGATAAGTTGGGTTGAGAGAGAAGAATGGTCCCAAATTACACAAGTAGCTTTTATGACTAAGGATGGACTTGAACTTACATCTCCCTTGTCTAATATCTTAACCACTATACCACCTTGACTCACATAAAAAAAGTCAGCCGAAATAGGTAGACCAGACCATGAAATCAACTCTACAAGAAGGCTAAAACTACCTTAATTGAGACTCGCTATATAATAAAAGAATCTTTCAAGTCTAGGCTCTATCTCCTCCTTCTTATACTCCAGGGAAGGATATAAGCTACTTCTAAAACTTATCTATGTCTAAACTTATCTTTGATCTAGATAAATAATCATGTCCATTAAGGTCAGTCCTTTTCTCTCTACAAACCAGCTTAGAAACAGTGTGGCTTGTATTCCAGCTTGTTTCTCTTACAGTTGGAGTTTACTTGCTAATTTGGATGGTTCCTTGATTCTTTAGACCTCATTTTTGCTTCTTCTCCTGTCTCCATGGCTTAAAGGAAGATTTAGGTTTAGCAAACCCACTTTGTCTGAATCAGGAGCAGGAGGAAAGTAATCACTTACTTTCCCTACCGGTTTGCAAATGTGAGCGCAAAAACGTGCCTGAATAGGATGGCATATTTCCAGTACCCGAACTGGTAGCAATTTCCGCTACCAGTTCGGGTGAACCGGTTCGAACCGGCTGAATACCACCTCTGATCAGGAAGTTATATTTTGGTCCATTCAATCTTTACGACATAATTACATAAAATATTGTAGAGACTAGACCCTGTTGGCGAACTTATGGCACGCGTGCCAGAAGTCGCACGCAGAGCCATTTTTCCGGGCACGCGAGCTGTCGCCAAGCTCACCTGAAACTCCCTCTGGTGCACATGCGTACAAGTCAGGGGACCCAGCTGATCTTCGGAGCTCTCTTGCGCATGTGTGCATATTTGTGAAGCGCATTCCTGTTTGGCACTCAGTAAGTATAAGGTTCGCCATCACTGGACTAGACTATCTTGTTGATCTAATAAAGTTTAATTTGTTTCCTTAGTTTCAGTTGAATTTTGCAAGAATTTTTTTGCAAGTAGTACGGTACTATTTTGATTGAAAGAATATTCTCCTTCTGGCAGCTGTCTCCAAATAATCAGGCAGTTGTGGTTTTTTTTTGTTTGTTGCTTTTTGCTTGTTTGTTTGCTGATAATTGTCTTTTAATACAATGCGCACAATGTTTTGCCAAGTTTTGTGATACAGCATCAAAGGCTTCGGCAGGGAACAATAGTCGTATTTAAGATGGATCGCTCTATTTGCTTATTTATGTTTATCTATTTTTATTTCCTTTATCTTCTTTTAATCGTTGGTTTGCTGGCTTAAAGGCCTTCATAATACAATTAATCTGATTAGGTGATGGTGAGTTCTAGTCCCATTTTAGGTATGAAAGACAGCTGGGCGACTTTCAGTTAATCACAGGGAGACTGTGAGTTCTAGTCCCTCCTTATCCATGAAACCTAGCTGTGTGATCTTGGGCCATAACCTCTCTCTCTCTCAGCCCAACCTACCTCACAGGGTGATTGTTGTGAGGAAAATAAGAGGAGGAAGGAGTATGAGATACGTTCACCACCTCGAGTCATTTATAAAAACAATAAAGGCAGGATGTAGATTAATTATTGAATAAATAATACAATGGTGGCATTCAGGTTAGTTCTAACAGCCTTTTTTTATGCCAGAGTTTTTCCACAGAATTGGTGCTTTTTCTGTATTTCGCTTCTCCAAAGGAGAAATCAAGCAAGGGGCATTTTGACTTTGTTTCTTTTCCTCAGTCAAAAGATATCCCTGATTTGGTTCAACAATTAGCAGCTTTCTGCACCTCACTTTGGGACTAATTAGTCACGTTTATTTCAAAGTCACGCGAGCGAGATTTTGGGGAGTGTCCGTGGACGGTCAGGGGAAAAAAAAAAATTCAATAAACAAAGGCCAGGTTTTAATAGGTAGAAAAATAATCTTCAGGTTTTGACTCCGGCGGGATTTTCCTATGACGGTATTGATCGCGCTTCAGCTCTTTTTCTCAGGAGAGAAATGGGTCGGAGTTGAGTTTTAATTATATTCAGGGTCACGCTGGATTACTTCACGACAGAATAGCTTCTTTTTGCCAGCCAGGCTGGCCGTCGTAAACAATAGAAAAATAGATGAGGATATAGAAGAATATAACGGAAGATTTGGATTGATTTTAAGATCTTTTAAGGAAAAAAAAAAACTTCCAACACTGGAAGTTTTTAAGAAGATGTTGGATAACCAAGTGGTGTAGGTTCCTGCCTAAGCAGGGGGTTGGACTAGAAGACCTTCTCTTCTGTTCTGTTCTGTTCTGTTCTATTCTTCTATACTCTACTCTACTCTATTCTATTATTCTCTACTCTACTGTACTCTACTGTACTCTACTCCACTCCACTCCACTCCATTCTATTCCATTCAGTCTATTCTATTCTGTTCTTCTATATTCTACTCTACTCTATTCTACTCTATTCTATTATTCTCTATTCTACTGGACTCTACTCTACTCCATTCCATTCCATTCCATTCCATTCCATTCAATCTATTCTATTCTATTCTATTCTATTCTATTCTATTCTATTCTATTCTATTCTATTCTATTCTATTCTATTCTATTCTTCTATACTCTACTCTACTCTACTCTATTCTATTTATTCTCTACTCTACTTTACTCTACTCTACTCCATTCCATTCAATCTATTCTATTCTATTCTTCTCTACTCTACTCTACTCTATTCTATTATTCTCTACTCTACTCTACTCTCTCTCTCCACTCCACTCCACTCCACTCCACTCCATTCCACTCCATCCACTCACTCCACTCCCACTCTAACTCCATTCATTCCATTCCATTCCATTTCCATTCAATCTATTCTATTCTATTCTTCATTACTCTACTCTACTCTATTCTATTCTTCTCTACTCTACTCTACTCTACTCACTCCACTCCACTCTACTCACTCCACTCCACTCCACTCCACTCCACTCCACTCCACTCCATTCCATTCCATTCCATTCCATTCCATTCCATTCCATTCCATTCCATTCCATTCTATTCCATTCTATTCTATTCTATTCTATTCTATTCTATTCTATTCTATTCTATTCTATTCTATTCTATTCTATTCAGATACCATCAAGGATGCACGTTTATGAATGTTTTAGATAATATAAGATGCTAATTCTCCTTAATTGGCTCTATTGTTTTATGTATGAGGTTTTTATATTTCTTGAGTCGCCATGTGAGAATAGGTGGCAATATAAATTTCCTAAAACAAAACAAAACAAACAAACAAACAATAAATGATTTAAAAAGATTTTTCCAGTGTTTTTTCTAAAGGTGCGTCTAGGTTCGAATATAGGATTGTATAGATATAGGATCGTAGGATCGTATCATAGGATAGATCATATCCTAGAATAGAATATAGGATCAGATAGATCAGATAGGCCTTGACTTACCACAATTCATTCAGTGACTGTTCAAATCCACAATGGCACCGAAAAAAATGTGACTTATGACTGTTTTTCACACTTACGGCTGTTGAGACACCCCTTGGTCACATACTCAAAATTCACATTCTTGTCAACAGGCTCATATTTATGATGGTTTGCAGCATCACGTGATCCCCTTTTGCAACCTACTCACAAGGAAAGTCAACAGGGAAAGCCAGTTTCACTTAACAACCGTGTGACTAACTTAACAACTGCAGCAATTCACTTAACAACCGTGGCAAGAAAGGTGGTAAAAATGGGGCAAAATATTCTGCCCCAGCTATGGACCCCAAAGAACGCAGCACGCACAAAGTCTGTACAAACCTTAGTTTACTAAATTAAATCAGTCTTTTTCAAACAAAGTCTGTTAATTAACTTTCTTAACAGCCTACAAGAATCCAAAGAATAAATAACCGTAATCTTACTATGGTTGGCAGAAAGCTCAGAAGCAATTTGCAGGAAACTGATAAGAGAACTGAGATCAGGATAGGAAGGAGAGTGAACAAAGTTGTTTCCTGCAAATTGCCTTAGTCGTTGTCCTTCCTTAAATAGGCTAAGGGAGTGGCCAATTAGCCCCAAGCCTTACTCTCGAGGAGACCTCCTCCTGAAGAGCCACTCCTGCCTTTTGGCAGCTCTGCACGCCCATGCATCGAGAAGAGGCTCTTCCTCTTCGTCCTCTTCACTTAATGGAAGTTTCTGGAGTTCTGAAGGCCCTGGCCTCTGGCACCACATCTTCTCCAGCCTCCTCATTGTCTGACTTGAGTACCATCTGCACAGGCTGCTGGCACAGCACCACACCAGCCTCCTCGCTGTTGGAATCAGCTACTAGCTGCACAGGCCGCTGACGAGCCACAACACAAAACTCACTGAACAGCAGTCTAGTTTCACAATGGAAATTTGGAGCCAAATTGTTTTCGTAAGTCGAGGACTACCTGTAATGGTGCTTTATGTATTTGGATCTGGCCCATCCCCAAATCTTGAGTCTAAGTTACCTTTGTACTTCATGTATTCAATTTTAATGTTTTCCTTCCTTTTCCCCCTCCTCGTTTGGAAAAGTCCGGAAGAAGCGAGAACGAAACCGGTAGCCAGAGAATCAAACCTGTGTTTGAAGAAGATCCTCTGTTCCGTCGGCAAACATCATACCAACATGCAGCTGTCCATATCCCGACTGATATTTACGACGGCTGTAAGTATGAGAGATTCGCATTGAATTCTTCAGCATCCCATTCTAGAAGGATGTGGTGTTATCTTTGTTTTGCATGTTGTGTGAATATCCCAAAGATGCTTTTTTTTTTTTCAAGAGGCCACTGGACTTTGTTGTTGTTTTTTTTCTTTTGAAGACGTTTTGCTTCTGATCCATGACGCTTCTTCAGTTCTGACTGAATGGTGGGGGAATGGAAGGATTTATATTCCTTGCAAACAGCTGGTCATTTGCATCCTTTTAGAGAGTCGTTGAGGCCACTTGGAAGTTTATTTGTGTCCTTGGGGTCACCTGAGTAGATGCACAGCTCCACAACACAATCCTTTCAGCAGTTCCAAGGAGGCTCCACACCTATTTGCATTACTCAGGTGACCCTGAGGACACAGACAAACCTCCAAGTGGCCTCAACGACTCTTTAAAAAGAATGGAAGTAGAAACTAACCGACGAGAGAAACAACCTAGATTTAAGGAGAAACTTCCTGACATTGAGAACAATTAAGCTTGCCTTCAGAAGTTGTGGGTGCTCCATCACTGGTTGCTCTTAAGAACAAATTGGATGGCATAGGGTCTCCTGCTTAACCAGGGGGTTGGACTAGAAGATCTCCAAGGTCCCTCCCAACTCTATTATTCTGTTATGCTGTTATCCTTCCTCCCTCCCTCCCTCCCTCCGATAATCTCCCACCGGCCAACCCGCTCCCACAGAGAGGGTCTCCTCAGGGTGCCATCGGTCAAGCAATGTCGACTGATGACCCCCAGGGGGAGACCCTTCTCTGTGGGGGCACCCGCCCTCTGCAACGAGCTACCCCCAGGAATACGACTGATCCCGGACCTCCGTACTTTCCGCTGAGCGTTTAAGACCTTCTTATTCCAGCAAGCCGGGCTGGCTTAAAATTTTAATGGGCTATTTTATGGGTAAAGGGTTTTTAAAAAAATTTAGGGAAGCCAAACTGATTTAATTCTGTTTTAATTTATTTGAATTTTTCTACTGTATTTTAATTTTGGCTGTTCACCGCCCTGAGTCCTTCGGGAGAAGGGCGGTATACAAATTTAATAAACCTTAACCTTAACCTCCCTCCCTCCCTCCCCTCCCTCCCTTCCTTCTCCATCACTGGACGTTTTCAAGAAGAGATTGGACAACTATTTGTCTGAAATGGTATAGAGTCTCCTGCTTAACTAGAAGATCTCCAAAGTCCCTTCTAACTCTGTTATTCTGTTAATGTGACTTTTGAACTTACCTCCTGTCAGTTTGAGATTATGCCTCCATGTTCCTGAGCTTGGCTTAATTTCATCTGACCAGACAGATATTGACCAAAGAAAAATATAAGGGTCTTTGCATGGAAGAGATCAATTTTCGGTGCCGACTAACCTCACCTGAAGGGTGAGGTCCTTTTATATAAATGGGACACCTTGCTTGTTGATGTCCTCATTTGCATCTTTTTTTTTTTTGGTAAGGACACCATAGCAGAAATAGTACAAGTCTTCTTAAATGACTTACTTAATGACTCCATGGACACTGGTCCATAATGCACATCCCTCCACAGCCCTGTTCAAGTAAGACTTTTGCTATAAAAGTAAAAGCTCTTTAGACATAAAGAATAAAAAATTGGAAGTGCCTTTTAATTTAGCCATCTTCATGCTCCATTGTAACCTTACAGTGAATTGAAGACCCTAACTTCCATGTTTCCCCGAAAATAAGACCCTGTCTTATAATTTTTTGAACCCCGAAATAAGTACAGGAGCCTGGATAGCTCAACAGACAGAGCTCTGTAATTTAACACCAGCTGTCTGCAATTAAAGTAAGATTGAATCTCGCCAGGCTCAAGGTTGACTCAGCCTTCCATCCTTTCTAAGGTAGGTAAATTGAGGACCCAGTTTGTGGGGGCAATAAGCTGACTTTGTATAAAATATACAAAAGTATGAAGGCTATTGCTTAACGCATTGTAAACCGCCCTGAGTCTCCAGAGAAGGGCGGCATATAAATAAATAAATAAATAAAAGCACTTGGCCTTATTTTCGGGGAGGTTTTATTATTTTGGGGCGCCTGGAGCAAGATGGGGCTCCTCTTGCCATTTTACCTGATTTCCAGCTCTGTCTCCCTAACCCTAACCAGAGGAAATGGCGAGGACCAGCTGCGCATGTGGTTAAATATTTTCGGGTAGGGCTTATTTTTGGGTAGCGCTTATTTTTGAGGGAGGGCTTATTTTCAGGGAAGCCCCTTATTTTAGCGCATGCGCTCAAAAGTTCAATTGGGCTTATTATCTGGGGAGGTCTTATTTTCAGGGAAACACAGTAGTGTATTTATTTAAACGTTTTCCTTGCTTTTTCTCGAAATGTTACCCAGGTAGAAACATTAATGTCAAAAGTAGTAAGAGGAGAGAAAATTTGAGTCCAATTTTCTCCAGCGGCTCATCAGATCCGGAGGATTATTCCGTGATTCTGTCTTTATTAATTTAAAGGTGGATTGCAATTGCTGGATTAGAGTAGAATTTGCTGATATTTTAAGGCCTTCAACCGGTTCTTAAGAGAAATCGATCATTTCTGAAGGGTTAATTTATATTCTGAAGGGAGGGAAGGCAAGAGAGATGATTCATAGGCAAAACCTCACTTGAAATATTTTAATTTAATCCTGACTTTTCGGGTTGACATATACCTTCATTAAGCCCGTAATGCCAAACTAATAAGTTAGTGGGGAAACTTTGCCACATGAATATTCGATATAATTTTACCATATGGACAAATGAGCTGGATTAACGTACTCTCCCAGATACAGTTTGAATAGGAAAGAAGGTGGATCATGGAAAATGTCAGGTTTATACATCATGCGCTGACTGGGAAGGCATTTAAGAAGCATAAAGAAGCAATTTCTGGAATTTTTGGAACAGATGACTAGAAGATTGATCTGATCCGGTGCTGGGTTTAGAACCAATATTTTCATATTTGTCAACATAAACCATAAACGGAGAAAAATGTAAGCAGCAATTACTCTATTTTTCCTTCCTGAAAGGCGAAGAAATATTAGTCTCTTTATTATAAATAAATAAATGTGGGGAGCCCTGTAAGAGTCCTCTTTGTGTGATGTGGTGGCCATGTAAATTTGAGTAATAAATAAATAAAAATCTGTAGAGATTCTCAGTCATCCAAGTCATGTTTGTCCCAAAGATGCTTTTTCAGGAGGCAACTGGACTTTCTTTCTTTTCTTTTTTTTGAAGATATTTCGCTTCTCATCCAAGAAGCTTCTTCAGCTCTGACAGGATACTGGGGAATGGAAGGGTTTACACTCCTTGCAGACAGCTGGTCATTTGCATCCTTTTAGAAAGTCATTGAGGCTACTTGGAGGTTTATCAGTGTCACCTGAGTCAGACTTTTAGCTGTACAATTTAGGATGAGCACCCTTTGAATGATGTGGGGGGTAGGAATGGATTTCCGGAGGGAAAAATTGAGGACTACAGGAATTATTTGCACTACTCAGGTGACCCTGAGGACACAGATAAACATCCAAATAGCCTCAACGACTCTCTAAAAGGATGCAAATGACCAGCTGTCTGCAAGGAATATCAATCCTTCCATTCCCCACCATCCTATCAGAGCTGAAGAAGCTTCTTGGATGAGAAGCAAAACATCTTCAAAAGAAAGAAACAAAACAAAAGAAGAAAATCCCGTTGCCTCCTGAAAAAGCACTTTTGGGAAAATAAATGAAATATTTAACAGGCATTTGGAGAAGGACAGGCTGAAACTATGGGTGGAGTCAAAGAAGGAATAAGGCTGGAGTCATTATGTTCCCACAAATGGTCTAAACTCAATCCCTCTTGAATTCTGTTAATTTTTATCTAACATCAATTTAATGCTGCCCCTCAGATTCTTCTCTATAGGCATAAGCAATCCATCAGCTAAACTGGAATTTAACCTCTGACCCTGAATCTTCACGCTTGACAGATTGCCATAACACCCGAAACCCTAAATTGCGGTTAATCCAAAACAGAAGTCGGGGAATTATTCTTCCCATTCAGCTTTGCCAAAACTTGTTCTATCAATGAAAAATCATTAACACGTTAGAGTGGAATTCAATCATTCTCGACATTAGGAAGCAGGCAGGCAGGCTGGAACTGTTTTCAGTGCGTGCATTTCCCTTTCCTGTTTACAGACTGGGTTTTATTTGACACCTGATAAATTAAGGATGCGCTGAATGTTTTTTTGCTCAATTAGACGGAGTCGGGGATTGGTCGAAACTCCTATTAATGTTATGAATGCTCTTTAAAAACCATGTTGCTCATACCAAATATAATTAGTGTTTAATTTCCCAGGGGTGTCTGCTGTGCAATTGACAACTCTCGCATCTTCGTAATCGTCTACGTTTGTCAAACCCAGAATTGATGCATCTCTCTCTCTCTGTGTGTATGTCTGTAGATCTCGCCTGCTTCACCCTCCTTCCTGTTTTAAAGGATATTGCCCACTAGTTAATCACTTGGGACAGTTGCATTGACAGTTGAACTATAAAAGATTGCAGGCTGGGACTGTGTTTGGAATTAAAGACTATTCACAAATGTATGTAAAATGTATTCAGTTGCTTGTTCTGAATCTGAATTATCAGGATGATGTTTTAAAGATCATCCTATTTTTTCCTCCCACTCTTCGTTTTATTACGTCCTGATGCAACAATGCAGCGTTCTTCTACCCGAAAATAAGACCCTGTCTTATATTTTTTTGAACCCCAAAATAAGCGCTTGGCTTTGTTTTCAGGGAGGTCTTATTATTTGGGGGGGCGGGCGTCGAGCAAGATGGGGCTTCTCTTGCCGTCTTACCTGATTTCCAGCTCTGTGTTTAAATATTTTCAGGGACGGGGAAGGCTTATTTTAGTGCATGCGCTCAAAAGCTTGATTGGGCTTATTATCAGGGGATGTCTTATTTTTGGGGAAACAGGGTATGTTTCTTGTAACGACCCTTGGACTGTTGTATTTGTGTCACACACTTGGCAATTTGCGGTCAAAGGGAAATTAGAGGTACTTTCTTCCACGTCGAGTTTTAAATATACAAGAATAGAATAGAATAGAATTTTTATTGGCCAAGTGTGATTGGACACACAAGGAATTCGTCTTGGTGCATACGCTCTCAGTGTACATAAAAGAAAAGATACGTTCGTCAAGAATCATAAGGTAGAACACTTAATGATAGTCATAGGGTACAAATAAGCAATCAGGAAACAATATCAATATAAATCATAAGGATACCAGCAACAAAATTACAGTCATACAGTCATAAGTGGGAGGAGATGGATGGTGGGAACAATGAGAAGATTAATAGTAGTGCAGACTTAGTAAATAGTTTGACAGTGTTGAGGGAATTATTTGTATAGCAGAGTGATGGCGTTCGGGAAAAAACTGTTCTTGTGTCTAGTTGTTCTGGTGTACAATGCTCTGTAGCGTTGTTTTGAGGGTAGGAGTCGAAACAGTTTATGTCCAGGATGCGAGGGGTCTGGAAATATTTTCACAGCCCTCTTTTTGACTCGTGCAGTAGACAGGTCCTCAATGGAAGGCAGGTTGGTAGCCATGGTTTTTTTCTGCAGTTCTAATTATCCTCTGAAGTCTGTGTCTGTCTTGTTGGGTTGCAGAACCCAATACACAATATTGTAAATATACAATATTGTATATATACAATATTGTAAATATACAAGCAAATCTGGCTGAAGTTCAAACTGAGAACTTCAGCCAGAAGATGACAAATGTGATTTTGTCGAAACGTCGCTACTACCCTTTTAAGGATATGTTTACAATTACACGGGAAGAAACCCGAGATATTATATTAACTGTACACACACACACACACACACACAC
>NW_026844068.1:795949-838449 GCF_029531705.1 Pantherophis guttatus | reverse complement strand
CCTCCATCCCTCCCTTCCTTCCTTTTTCCCTTCCTCCCTCCCTCCCTCTTCGTTCCTTCCTCCCTCCCTCTCTTCCTTCCCATAATTGTTGAGTGTGTTTTACAACATTAGAGTGTTTCCAACTATACTGTAGTACATGTTCTTCATTTATATCAGTTACTTCTCAGAATTGATGTACATAAACTACGTATATATTCTGAAGCCAAGTCAAAGAGTCTTCAGTGGACTTTCAAATTATTAGAAAGTCATAATAGTGGAAGAGAAAACACTTCCCCCATTACCGTATTTCCCCGAAAATAAGGCCCTGTCTTATATTTTTTTTGAACCCTGAAATAAGCCCTTGGCCTTATTGCCATGCGCTCAAAAGTCCGATTGGGCTTATTATCAAGGGATGTCTTATTTTGGGGAAAACAGGGTATCTGTCTATCTGTCTGTCTCTGTCTTTCTGTCTGTCTATCTATCTATCTATCTATCTATCTATCTATCTATCTATCTATCATCTATAATCTATCTATCATCTATCTATCTTTCTATCATCTATCATCTATCTATCTATCATCTATCTATCATCTATCGTCTGTCTGTCTATCTATCTATCTATCTATCTATCTATCTATCTATCCATCTATCATCTATCTATCTACCTTGGTTTCCCCAAAAATAAGACCCTGTCTTATATTTTTTTGAACCCTGAAATAAGCGCTTGGCCTTATTGCCATGCGCTCAAAACCCCGATTGGGCTTATTATCAGGGGAGGTCTTATTTTGGGGGAAACAGGGCACTTGAAGAAGAAGTCTTCGAACAAGTCCTGAATCTGGGAAACCCAGCTCTTACTTTCTCAGACATCATAATTCATCTTAACTGTCTCCGTGCAGATCGACTACTAGAATATTAATCAGGTTCGAAGGTAATTCTTGTTATGATGCTCTCGGTAGCAGCATCAGGAACGCTTTTGCATATGTACATAATAGATCAAAAACCCAGCTCATAAAAAATGATCCGGCGAGGACCGACAGCGATATCATTACGATGAATTGACTACTCATCGGTCTCCGTTGATTTGGATCCATCGTGCAGCTTTAATCCAATCCCCGTGCGTAAAGTAATTAAACTAAATTCGGAAAACTAACTTGTTCTCAAGTGCGCTAGGATTTTTCTTTGAAAAACCTGCATTCGGCAGCAGATTTGATTTCCAGACGTAACAACTTGTGTGTAGATTTCACCCCGATGAACCCTCCGGTGGAAGGCTGGAGGTTTATTCTTGTTTTACTTTCCAAGTTTACTCCTGGGGTTTACATTTTGTTCTGAAGAAATCATAAGTATCTCAATATTCCTGCCTCTCAAGGTGGTAGAAGCTGTGAATGAAACATCTTATGTATATGCATAAAAGAAAGTAAGTCTAAATTCAAAATGTCACCATCGGGTTTTGAACATTTGATGCTGGAACCCAGAAGGGTTTACAAATGCTTTAGAGGAGCGTTAACCATGGCTTGTCTGTCCCTAATAACAAGCCAGGTAAGAAAGAATATACGATTTGGAGGGAACAAAGAGTGTTTATCACAAGGGAATAGACTAGAAGATCTCCAATGTCCCTTCCAATTCTCTTATTCTGCTAGTTATCAGGGTTCCGATGGATGCCCTAATTAAATCATGAGCCTCGAGCCAAGCTTCAAAAGAAATCCAGTTATTTATTAGGAGCTTCATGTCGGCATGTTCCCAAGTGAAGCCAGCTCTGACCCCACGTAATTTACGGCCCCGATCATGACCCTGGTTCCCCCCTCCCCCCAGATGTGTCATCAGTCACATTCGCCAACAGAGCAATTTCACAAGTTGTAGAGATCATTCCCCTCCGGCCGCTGTGGGTAATCCTGGGAGACAGCCTTGAAAGAGATATGCCTGGAATGTGCTTTTGTTTTTGGCTGCCGTGCTGCTTCATCGTTTTCCCATCCCCCTTGCCTATGGCAACTCGAGAGCAGGCCAGGGATGCTTTGCGAGTTGACATTAGTATCTGGTCACCATTCTCTCCCAGTTCATTGAGATTAATCAGAGTTTAAACTAAATTCTTTAGAGACTAGGGTTGAGAATCTTGAAGTACTTCCAATAAGAACCTGCACCCTGTAGAAGAAAGTCTACCTGTTAGTGTAGAGAATTACACCACTCAATGGAAAAGGTAAGATTTATACTGCTTAAAGTAATATTTTCCCCCCAAAAGATTGCTAGGTAGATAGACTTCCTGATTGTTGGGGAAGGACTGGGAGAATCTGGAGGTGGAGTGAAAAGAGGGATCAACTTTGAATCTCTACGTAGCCACAAGCAAATTAAGTCCAATCTCCCTTGAATCCCGTGGACCCTTATCCAACTCCTAGCACGTGTTTAGTTGAGAAGATTCCTGTCTGTAGGCATGAGTAGCAATAAATCAGTTGAATGGGACCTTCACATGTGGACCTGGTTTTTCATGCATGACATCAATCAATCAATCAATCAGAATAGAGCTGGAAAGGACCTTGGAGGTCTTCTAGTCCAAACTCCTGCTCAAGAAGGAGACCCTATACCATTTCAGGCAAATGGCTGCCCAGTCTCTTGTCCCAAAGGTGCATTTTTTCAAGAGGCAACTGGACTTTCTGGTTTTTCTTTGAAGACGTTTTGCTTCTCATCCAAGAAGCTTCTTCAGCTTTGACTGGATGGTGGGGAATGGAAGGATTTATACTCCTTGCAGACAAAGCTGGTCATTTGCATCTTTTTAGAGGGTCGTTGAGGCCACTTGGAGGTTTATCCGTGTCCTCAAGGTGACCTTAATGACCCACTGACCAGCAAGGAGTAGAAATCTTTTCACTCCCACCATCCAGTCATAGCTGAAGCTTCTTAGATAAGAAGCGAAACACCTTCAAAGAAAAACCAAGAAAATCCACTTGCCTCTGGAAAAAGCACCTTTGGGACAACCAGGACCTGAATGACTGAGAATCTCCATGGACATGTCCAGCCTCTTCTTAAAAGCTTCCAGCGATGGAGAATCCACAACTTCTGAAGGCAAGCTGTTCCACTGGTTAAAGAATGAATGAGTCCTTCTAATTTTATCTTGTTAGCTAAAGTTGCCCTTTGTCTAAATTAGAGTCAGGGGTGTCCATAATGGAAGGCTTCCCCCCCAAAAAAATAAAAAAAAAATCAGTCAAGATGGTAACTTAACGTGATCACAGCTGGCTTCCTCTTAACTACTGTCTGCCTTGTTCACCGATCAATATTCTCCCGAGCCATCTGGCAATGGTTAAACTATGAAAGTCAGCCAAGTGTTAAAACAAGTACGAATGTTTTCTATTACCATGTTTTCCAAACTGGACAACTGTAATATTTGGCTGACTTTGACCATTGCTGTTTGGCTTAAGGGAGTGTTAACCTTTGGGCTAGAAAGAGATCAGGATCTGTCCAGACACGGTTTTGATTCTCTCAACCTCTGCTCCTTTCTAAAATATGCAATAATAATAATATTAGCCTACAGGAGTGGCCAAAATTGTGGAAACCTTTTGGGAAAAGTGTATTTTTGATGGCTAATAACACCTTTTTTTTGGAGTTTCAAGATAATCCTATTCCACTGCTGGAATAGCCTAGGAATAGCCCAGACCTTCACCCAATTGAAAATCTATGGAGCCGACTAAAGAAACTTGTTAGTCAGAAGCGACCCAGCAATAAAACCCAGTTAATAGAAGCCATCATTCAATCTTGGTTTCACATTATAACAGCTGCAGAACTCAAAGACTTGGTTCTCTCCATGGGAAGACATTGTAAGGCCATCATTCATGCCAAAGATTACCCAACTAAGGATTAACTGACATGGTAATTATTTTTGTATCTCTCGTTTTTTCTAGGGTGATAATTTTTGTATATCTCATTTTTTCTGCGTGTTTCACTTTCCTTCTTTATACTGTAACTGCTATTCTAATAGCAAATCCTTCCTAAAAGTTATTGCATTACATTCTTGCTTCAATTACCTTTCCGTTAATATATAATTTTATGGTACTACTCCCCCAAAAATTGGTGTTATTAGCTAGTTTTAGAAAATACATTAATAATAAATTTAGAAATTTCCCAAAAGGTTTCCACAAGTTTGGCCACTACTGTATTTTAGAGGACAGCTGTTACGGATTCCTGTGAAAAAATATGGAAATATTTGAAATGTATTCTATAAGTACTGAGACGGTGGGATTTATGTAGGAATCTATATCAAGGATCTAGTCCCCAAATTTGCCAACAACTGATGTATAGGTAGTCCTCGACTTATGACCACAATTGAGCTCAAAATTCCTGTTGCTAAATGAAACAATTGTTAAGTGAGTTTTGCTCTTCTTTACTACCCGAGTTGTTAAGTGAATCACTGCAGTTGTTAGATTGGTAACACAGTTACTACAGACAGTTACTACAGACACTAGAGTTACTACAGACAATGCAGTCGTCATAAATGTGAACCAGTTGCCAAGTGTCTGAATGTTGATCACAGGGCCATGCTACAATGGTCATAAGTGTGAAAAACGGTCCTAAGTCACTTTTTTCAGTGTTGTAACTTCAAACGGTCATTAAATGAACTGTTGTAAGTTGAGGACTATCTGTCTAGGTGATTTTCTTCCACTGACAGGAATAAGAAGTCTAAATAATAGAGCAATACTCCTTGTGAGATGCTCCTGAATTGGATGAGGAGATTGCGCCGTTATCCTTTTTATTTAAAGAGTAATTAAAATGCACCAAGAGCAGCTGTTTAAAAAGGAAGATTACCTTGGCCCCAAAGAAGTATAAATGAAAAATTCATTCCGAATGAATTTATCCAATTCTCTTTAAAGTCCCAATTAGCCATTCATACAAGCTTTTTATGCATGATTCATAGGACCTTCTACATTGTGCGTATTCCTTTTGAAATAGTTTAGATTTACTGTGCAAAATTGCGGAAAGTAGATAGAAATGCCCTTTATAGATATTTGGTCCGTGTTGCCCAATTGATGGTTTTCTGCATGCCTCTTTTTGACCTCCAAAATAGCACTGAAGAAGGATTTATGACAGGGCTTAATGGCATGATCATGATCAATGATTAAAAATAGAACAATATTTAGAATATTGCATAGAATAACTAGAATAAAATTTTCCTTTCCTTTCCTTTCCTTTCCTTTCCTTTCCTTTCCTTTCCTTTCCTTTCCTTTCCAAACATCTTCCTGCTAGAAAATCAAAGCCAAAATATAAGAACTCTTATATTTAAGATTCGAATTTGAGGGCTATAATTTTTTTGTTAACAGCTTCCACAATCTCCTTTTTTCATTTTAGGGAATCCAGACATTCCGAAACCTCGGCGGATCCTTCGATCCTCTTGGGGCAGCAACCCCTACTTCCGCGGCTCTTACTCCTACACACAAGTTGGGTCGAGCGGAGCAGATGTGGAGAAACTCGCGAAACCCTTGCCTTACACAGAGAGTTCCAAAACAGTGGTAGGTATTAGCACGGCTAGTCCTGATGATGTTGCCTAGTTGGGTGATTAAAGGCCTGCAAGATAATTATCAAGCTCAGAGGGTACCCAGGACCCCACAGTCCTCTTCCTCCTCCTCCTCCTCCTCTCAGCAAACCACACTCCCTTCTAGCACTGATAATGTTACCTAGTTAGATAATAAAACGTCTGCAAGAAAACAATCAAGTTCAGAGAGCACTAAGGACCCCACAGTTCTCCTCCTCCTCCTCCTCCTCCTCCTCCTCTTTCTCCTCTTAGAATATTATTTGTTAAATTTGATGCTGCCCATCTCGGTATCCAAAGTGATTTTGGGCATCTTTTAAGGCCATAAAAGTATAAATGTGAAAGTATTAACAAAATTAACAACAATATATCAGAAAATATACAGAACGTCGTAATTTTTATTTATGTATTTATTTTTAATTTGTTTTAAATTTATTGGGATTTTAATTGTTGTGGGCCAATATTATTTAATTTGGTTTTAAATTGTTTTTAACTTTTGTATTTCTGTATTTTATCTTGTGCCTGTTCACTGCCCTGAGTCCTTTGGGAGTAGGGCGGTATACAAATTTAATAAAACTAAACTAAACTATATCCTGCCTTTATTACTTTATACATAGTCCAAGGCAGCAAACATACTTGATACTCCTTCCTCCCCCTATTTTCCCCACAAGAACAGCCCTGTGAGGTAGGTTAGGCTGAGAGAAAGTGAGTAGCCCAAAAGTCATCCAGCCAACTTTTATGCCTAAGGCAGGACTAGAACTCACGGTCTCCTGGTAATTGGCGCAAAGGGCACCCAGCTGGCTTCCATGCCTAAGGCGGTACTAGAACTCACCGTCTCCTGGTGATTGGCTGAAAGTCACCCAGCCGGCTTTCATGCCTAAGGCAGGACTAGAACTCACGGTCTCCTGGTGATTGGCACAAAGGCACCCAGCTGGCTTTCATGCCTAAGACGGGACTAGAACTCACAGCTTCCTGGTTTTTAGCCTTGTGCCTTCACCACTAAACCAGACTAGATCTTCTGACATATCTTCTCACTGTGGAGGAATCTAGAACAAATGAATATTTTCTGAAGTTATTATTTCCAGTGTCCTCTTGGTTCCTGAAAAGTAACATGATAGAATTTGTGTTCCAATGTGAAGTAATGTGTGATATAATACAGGTAGTCCTCGATTTACGACCACAACGGACCCCCCAATATTTCTGTTGCTAAGTGAGACATTGGTTAAGGGAGTTCGGCCCCATTTTACGACCTTCCTCGCTGCAGTTGTCAAGTGAGCCACTGCCATTGTTAAGTGAGTCAAACGGTTGTTAAGTGAATCTGGTTTCCTCCTGGAAGTCGCAAAAGGGGATCGCGTGACCCCGGGACTCTCTGACCGTCATAAATACGAGTGGCCAAGCCTCGGAATTTTGATTATGTGACCGCGGGGATGCCGCAACGGTCATAAGTGTGAAAAACGGACCCAAGTTGCTTTTTTCAGTTGCCGTTGTAACTTTGGTCACTAAATGAACCGTTGTAAGCCGAGGACTACCCGTCGTGTTATTGTTTCGTGAAACATTTCTTAAGACCTTTCTCTGTTTTTCCTCTTTCTGGCTGGATCTCCAGCCTAAGCAGGTGATGTTTTCGGGCGAGGCCACGCACAGGAAGTACTACTCTACTACCCATGGTGCTTTGCTGTCTGGCCAGAGGGAGGCGGCTCATCTGACCGAAATGTACCAAGATCTTCTGTCCTGCAAGAATTGAGAAGCCGGGGATAAACTACAGAAGAAGATCTTTTAAACTTTTAATTCCATTCACTGTTTGTGCATCTAAACCAAACTTTCCTTTTTTTCTCTCCTTTCTTTTTTCTTTTTTTAAAAACTTGGATCCTAAGGAACATTTTTATCTTTTTATATGACAAAAAAAAAAAAAAAGAGTCTTTGCTATTTTAACCCCTAGTTGGTGGACTGTAGTTTTGTTTCCACGTACTGTATTGTTAACAGGAAAGGATGTTCCTTCAGTCCTGGGCACAGGTGGATTCCTCGTGTCCCACTTTTTCTCACCTGGGGGGAGATTTCTCTCCGTCTCCTCTTTCTTTCTTTTTCTTTCTTTCTTTCTTTCTCTCTCTCTCTCTCCCCAGTATTGTAAGTGCCTTCTATAGTTCAATAAATGTTGCAATGGCCACTCTTTTCTGGTATGTGGGCAGCATTCATTCCTTGCATCTCCTGGTCGTTGGCCCAAAGTCACCCAGTTGGCTGTCATGCCTAAAGAAGGACTAGAACTCACCATCTCCTGGTCATTGGCCCAAAGTCACCCAGTTGGCTGTCATGCCTAAAGAAGGACTAGAACTCACCATTTCCTGGTCATTGGCCCAAAGTCACTCAGTTGGCTGTCATGCCTAAAACAGGACTAGAATTCACCCTCTCCTGGTCATTGGCCCAAAGTCACCCAGTTGGCTGTCATGCCTAAAGAAGGACTAGAACTCACCATCTCCTGGTCATTGGCCCAAAGTCACCCAGTTGGCTGTCATGCCTAAAGAAGGACTAGAACTCATCATTTCCTGGTCATTGGCCCAAAGTCACCCAGTTGGCTGTCATGCCTAAAGAAGGACTAGAATTCACCATCTCCTGGTGATTGACCCAAAGTCACCCAGTTGGCTGTCATGACTGAGGCAGGACTAGAAATCACTAGAAACTACACAGGTTTGTTACTTTGGTAGTGGAGCACTTGTTTTTCAAGAATTTTCCGTCATTTCCTCGGTGGATGAGGATATCCAGGAAGGGTGGTCCGGTGTTGTTTTCTTCTTCCTGTGTGAATTTTATTCCTTTGAAGATGTTATTGGTTTTGTCATGTGTCTTCCTTAGTTGTTCCTTTTGTTTGGTATCATGACAAAGGTATTGTCTACATCAGAGGTAGGGAACTATGGTCCTTTCATGACCTGTGGACTTCAACTCCCAGAATTCCTGAGGCAGCATGGGGAACTATGTCCCTTTCATGACCTGTGGACTTCAACTCCCAGAATTCCTGAGGCAGCATGGGGAACTATGTCCCTTTCATGACCTGTGGACTTCAACCCCCAGAATTCCTGAGGCAGAACGGGGAACTATGTCCCTTTCATGACCTGTGGACTTCAACCCCCAGAATTCCTGAGGCAGAACGGGGAACTATGTCCCTTTCATGACCTGTGGACTTCAACCCCCAGAATTCCTGAGGCAGAACGGGGAACTATGTCCCTTTCATGACCTGTGGACTTCAACCCCAGAATTCCTGAGGCAGCATGGGGAACTATGTCCCTTTCATGACCTGTGGACTTCAACTCCAGAATTCCTGAGGCAGCATGGGAACTATGTCCCTTTCATGACCTGTGGACTTCAACTCCCAGAATTCCTGAGGCAGCACGGGGAACTATGTCCCTTTCATGACCTGTGGACTTCAACCCCCAGAATTCCTGAGGCAGAACGGGGAACTATGTCCCTTTCATGACCTGTGGACTTCAACCCCCAGAATTCCTGAGGCAGAACGGGAACTATGTCCCTTTCATGACCTGTGGACTTCAACCCCAGAATTCCTGAGGCAGCATGGGGAACTATGTCTCTTTCATGACCTGTGGACTTCAACTCCCAGAATTCCTGAGGCAGCATGGGGAACTATGGCCCTTTCATGACCTGTGGACTTCAACCCCCAGAATTCCTGAGGCAGAACGGGGAACTATGTCTCTTTCATGACCTGTGGACTTCAACCCCCAGAATTCCTGAGGCAGAACGGGGAACTATGTCCCTTTCATGACCTGTGGACTTCAACTCCCAGAATTCCTGAGGCAGCATGGGGAACTATGTCCCTTTCATGACCTGTGGACTTCAACCCCCAGAATTCCTGAGGCAGCATGGGGAACTATGTCTCTTTCATGACCTGTGGACTTCAACTCCCAGAATTCCTGAGGCAGCATGGGGAACTATGGCCCTTTCATGACCTGTGGACTTCAACTCCCAGAATTCCTGAGGCAGCATGGCTGTCTCAGGAATTCTGGGAGTTGAAGTCCACAAGTCATAAAAGGGCCATCATTCCCCACCCTTGGCCTACAACAGATCCATGCTTTGGCTCATCCGTATGGGAGTGCTACGGTTTGTAGACACTGCATTACTGCACAGTTTCTGCTGTGAGTCCTGAGTTTGGTGACCACACATCACCAAATATAATTGCTAGCCTCAAAACACTTGGAGAAGGGGGAGAAAAAAGAATTTAACTTGCACCCCTTAATTTGGGCACCAACCTACTAATACTCTAGTTTATTCTCTCTTTCCCAGCTACAACATTTTCTGGTTGGTAGGTTCACTAAGGGTCGATCTGCCCTTCATGATGGGGTATGGATTTCTCCTGCTGCCCTAAATTTAGCAATTGTTTACAGCCGGATCATTTGATATTAGACCGCTTTGGAAGCTGTGGGAGGAAGGGAGGGAGGGCTCCCGTTTGAAATAAATACAAGAGGGAAGAAATGCCATCATATTTTCATCCCTTCACTCAGATGACATGGAAACCAGAGCAGTCATAGAGCAACCATGTTGGATGCTGGCACAAAACGTCATATATCCAGGAAGCTAAGCAGATCAGATTTTGTTTGGATGAGGCACCACCTGGAAAGTAGGACTGGAGCTCACCGTCTCCTGGTGATTGGCCCAAAATCACCCAGTTGGCTTTCATGCTGAAGGTAGGACTAGAACTCACCATCTCCTGGTGATTGGCCCAAAGTCACCAGCCGGTTTTCGTGCCTAAGGTGGGACTAGAACTCACCAACTCCTAATGATTGGCCCAAAGTCACCTAGTCAGCATTCCTGCCTAAGGAGGGACTAGAACTCACCATCTCCAGGTCTTTGGCCCAAAGTCACCAGCTGGTTTTCGTGCCTAAGGTGGGTCTCGAACTCACCAACTCCTAGTGATTGGCTCAAAATCACCTAGTCAGCATTCCTGCCTAAGGAGGGACTAGAACTCACCATCTCCAGGTCTTTGGCCCAAAGTCACCAGCCGGTTTTCGTGCCTAAGGTGGGTCTCGAACTCACCAAGTCCTAGTGATTGGCTCAAAATCACCTAGTCAGCATTCCTGCCTAAGGAGGGACTAGAACTCACCATCTCCAGGTCTTTGGCCCAAAGTCACCAGCCGGTTTTCGTGCCTAAGGTGGGTCTCGAACTCACCAACTCCTAGTGATTGGCTCAAAATCACCTAGTCAGCATTCCTGCCTAAGGAGGGACTAGAACTCACCATCTCCTGGTGTTTGGCCCAAAGTCACCCAGCTGGCTTTCGTGCCTAAGGTGGGACTAGAACTCACTGACTCCTAGTGGCTCAAAAGTCACCTAGTCAGCATTCCTGTCTAACATGATACGTTATCTCTTGTTCTATGTCCGGATACCTAGCTGCATTTTTAGTTACTGCATTGAGATTAATTAAATCCTGCCGAAAATTCATGCCGAGTGGGACAAGCTTTCTAAATCTGAATTATAAACATTTTTTTTAAAAAAACAAACAGCTGAGACACCTCATAGGGGAAGTGCTTCATCCCATTCAGAGGCGGGTTTTACATAATTTTACCACCGGTTCACCGCACACGATTCACCCGAACCGGTCCAAACCGGCTGAATTGATCCCATTAATAATTTTCGTGATTCTTTTTTTGCTACTTTTTCATCTCCGCAAGGGCTGCGTGTAGCTTTGTGGCCAATACCTGATGGTCTGCCTTTACCGTTATTGCGTGGGAATTTCGTGGCCGTTTTTGGCAGTGATTTAAGGGCACAACCCAGGGGTGAAATGCTCCCGGTTCGAACCGAATCGTCTGATCCGGTAGCTATGGCAGTGAGTGGTTCGGAGAACCAGTAGCAAAAATCCCTGCCCCCCCTCCATGCCCAGCTGAGCTGCACAATCATCAGAGGCGTTTTAAATTTATTTTTAAAAGCATTTTTTTCTACAACCTCTTTGGCCAAAAAAAAAAAAAATGCTTTTAAAAGTAAAAAAAAAGCCTCTGATGATCGCGCGGCTCAGCTGGGATCGTCAGAGGCTTTTAAAAGCTTTTTTTTAAAGAACCTCTTCGACCGAAGAGGTTGTAGAAAAAATGGTTTTAAAAGTTAAAAAAAAAAATGGCCACGCCCACTCAGTCACATTACCTCCACCAAGCCACACCCACAGAACCGTTAGTAACAAATTTGACATTTTACCATTGGCCCAACCTCTGCTTTTCTACAGTAGATATCTCTGCAGCTGGATCCCATGCGGTTGGGAATGATGGGAGTTGCGATCTGGGGCACCTGGAGGATGTCTAGTTGTGCCATCGCTTCACGGACAAACCTTTGCCGTATTTGAGAAATATTCATAAATGTTCAATCTTGCACTATAATAATACATTGGTTATATTTTAAAATGGTTTAATTCTCTGCTTTGAAAGTTCCCTTTTCAAACAGAATTTTTTAAATGCAAAAATGGTTAACGCCTGCCCTCTGGTGTTCACATCTATAAGAGAAAAAATCAGAATATGCTCATTTCTGGATGTTTTTTTTCCCTAAAGGAACACGCATTCTAGGGCTATTCGATCTAAGCTGCAAATGCAGATAGTCCTCAATTTACGACTACAATTGAGCCCAGAAATGTACGTTGTTATGTGAGACCATTGTTAAGTGAGTTTTGCCCCCATTTCATGACATTTTTGCCATGATTTGTTAAGGGAATCACTGCAGTTGTTTAAAGCGAGTAACGCGGTCGTTAAGCGAATCTGTACTCCCCATTGACTCTGCTTGTCAGAAGGTCGCAAAACCACCTGGGACACTGCCACCGTCATAAGTATGAGTCAGCAGTCAAGCGGCTGAGTTCTGATCATGTGACTGTGGGGATGCTGCAACGGTCGTGAGTGGGGGGAAAAAAAGTCATAAGTCACTTTTTCCAGTGATGTTGTGACTTGGAGCAGTCACTAAATGAACTGCTGTAAGTCCAGGACTGCTTGTAAAGAGACTAGAGCAGTGATGGCTAACCTTTTTGCCATTGCGTGCCAAAAGGGGGGTCACACGGGGGGCCTTTCTTGGAGCCTGGGGAGAGTGAAAAACGGGCCTTCCAGTCCCACCAGAAGTCAGCAAATGGGCCGTTTCTGGCCTCCAGAGGGCCTCCAGGGTGGTGGGGAAGGCTGTTTTTGCCCTCCCCAGGCGCCTAGAAAGCCTCTGGAGCCTTGGGAAAGTGAAAAATGGGCCTCCCCCACCAGAGGGCCTCTGGAGGCCGGAAAAAGACTGTTTCCCGATTTCCGGTGGGCCAGGAAGGCCCGAAAATCAGTTGGCTGGCACGTGCATGCTCACCGTAGCTGAGCAAGGGCAACGCTTGCGTGCCCACCACTATGGCACGCGTGCCACCTGTGTCACGCGTGCCATAGTTTTGCCATCACGGGACTAGAGAAATGGAAAACTTTAAACTTTTAACCTTGCGCCCTCTAGTGGCCCCATGGATGTTTGCAGCCCAATCTGGTGGCTGCATCATTTTCATGCCATGGTTTACGTTCGATTGATTATTTATCATTAAGTTGGTGTCAAAATTTAATGACCGTCCGGAGAAATTTTCTCCAGAAAGGATTACAAAAATTATGTTCAAAAGACTGTGCAATTGGCTGGGACCTTATCCTTACAGGGTTTGTGATGCGAAAATAAATTTAATCCCCTTTAACTCCCAATTAGTAGCAGAGCAAATAATATGATGTGCAAAGTTGTCAGCTAGGCGTAAGAGAAAAAGTCTGTTAAAATAAACGATGATAAATAAAACCTACTTTGGTTGATTTTTTTTTAAAAAATCATAAAATCTAAAACGAGAGGTAAAATAGCCACCGAGTTGGACTCGCACAATATCCTAGACTGGACAAGAAGAGAGTTGGGTTATATGCAAAGCACAACTCGCATCCCAGGTTGTCCTAGTGATGAAGGCACCAGTCAGAGGTTGTGAGTTTTAGTTCCACCTTAGGCATGAATGCTGATGGGGTTACTTTGGGCCAATCACCAGGAGAGGGTGAATCCTAGTCCCGCCTCGGCATGAGAGCCAGTTGGGTGGCCCAATCACCAGGCATGAAAGTTGCCTGTGTAACTTTGAGCCAATCACCAGGAGAGGGTGAATTCTAGTCCCTCTGTCAACTTGCAAAGCTTTCAAGTTGCCATGAGCAGGAGGGAGGGAGAAAACTGAAATGAATTCCATACATTCTTTCTGACCGCAATCAGAAGGAGGGTGTTAGGTTTCACAGCCAGCCAAAGTGGTTAATTGGAGAATGTGATTTATGACATGGCAAGGGAGGAGGGGAGAGACAGGGTCATAGGGGAACGTAAATCTATGTGGGATCAGTCCTAACTGCATCCGAGTATTGCTGGAATGTTGCTCCTAATAAATGACGGTATTTCCTTTGAAGTTTGGATCATGGCTCATGAATTAATTAGGGCATCTTTCGGAAACTTGACATCCTCCTTGGCACGAGAGCCAGCTGGGTGGCCCAATCACCAGTCATGAAAGTCACCTGAGTCACTTTGAGCCCAATCACCAGGAGACGGTGAATTCTAGTCCCACTTCAGCATGAGAGCAAGCTGGGTAGCCCAATTACCAGGCGCTCCATTTTCACTGGCAGAGAGTTGCAGGAAGCTGTTACAGCCGAAAACGGAACTCGGGACCCCGTTTTTGCTGGCAGAGCACTTGGGCCACCACAGGAGCCCCCGACACAAGTGACTTCAAGCTGGCCATGCCCACCCAAACCACGTCCACCCCCACCGAGGTCAAACACAACCCTAATGCAGCCCTCAATGAAATTGAGCTTGATACCCCTGCTCTACATCTAATGGAATCATATAGAGTTGAAAGGGACTTCAAAGATCATCAGGTCCAACCAGGGGTGAAATCCTACCGGTTCGGACCGGTTTGGGTGAACTGCTAGGGATTATGAGCATCAGTTCGTCGAACCGGTAGTAATTACCCCTCCTTGGCCCCACCCACGCCCGGCCGGTCACCGCTCACCTTTTCCGGCTGCTCGATGTTCCACAGAATTCAATGTTAAATGCAGCAGAGAGAATGCTAACTTTTCTCCCTCCATTCAGAAGGAGCTGCTGCAGCCTTTCTGTGACTGGATGGTGGGGAATGGAAGGATTTATATATATTCCTTGCAGACAGCTGGTCACTTGCATCCTTTTAGAGGGTCGTTGAAGCACTTGGAGGTTTATCTGTGTCCTCGAGGTCACCGGAGTACTGCAAATGGTTCCTGTAGTCTGCAATTTTCTCTCTGGAAATCCATTCCTATTCCTATATCTGTTGTGGTCCGCCAGCAGCCTGCGGAGCTGGCAGCGGAGTCGGACAGTGAGGAGGCTGGGGAGGAACATGGGCCAGTCCTGGAGTCTGGGGAAGGCTCGGACAAGGGCTCTGCGTCGGAGGCAGAGCAAGGGCCAGGGCCATCTGGGAGTGATGCGCGGACTCTGGAGCCTCCAGATTCGACATCAGAGAGGGAGAGGAACAGGACGAGCCTGTTCCTAGTGCACGCATGCACAGAGCTGCCAGAAGGCAAGAACGGTTAAAACAAAAGGGACGACTCAGGAGTAAGGCCTGGAGATGATTGGCCCCTCCCATAAGGCTTAAAAGAGGAGCAAAGGCACGTGGGCCCTTTGCAGGAAAGCAACGTTGTTAATTCTGTTCCCAGTCGGCATCTCTGTTTGATTCTGGACTCCGTGTGGCTTTGCCAAGTAGGTCTTTGGCAGCGTGTCAAGGGAGATGAAGGTTGGTGATTATCCCGAAGGACTTTTTGCAACGAATTGGGACTCAGCTGTGAATGACCGTAATTCACAGCTGTTACAATAAAGAAGGTTTTTGGGACTACTCGTGTGTTTTAACGACTCAGGAAGCTGAGGCCACAACACCACCATTCAAAGGGGGCTCATCCCAAATTGTACAGCTAAAAGTCTGTAGAGATTCTCGGTCATCCAAGGTCACGATTGTCCCAAAGGTGTTTTTTTCAGGAGGCAACTGGTTCTTTGTTTTTTTTTCTTTTGAAGACGTTTCGCTTCTCATCCGAGAAGCTTCTTCAGCTCTGACAGGATAGCAGGGAATGGAAGCGAAACGTCTTCAAAAGAAAACAAAACAAAACAAAATACCAGAAAGTCCAGTTGCCTCCTGAAAAAAACACCGTTGACCTGGATGACTGAGAATGTACGCAGAACTTTCCCTCCCCCAAAAAAGAAACGACACAATTTTTGAAAAAAATTCATTTCCCGCGGGTCTTAAGTGCGAGCGTCAACAAAGGAAAAAGCCACGCCGTGTCAGAAATCAACACCCCGAAGGAAAAATTGTGCATGTATTTGGTACAAAGAAACAGAAGATATAACGTTACATTCTGTTTGGGGAAAAAAGTCGAGAGGAATTTCATCCATCGTTTCCCGCTCCTTCCCACCCGCGAATAAATACACTTGCAGATTTTAAAGAGGAAGGGAGCCAAAGAACCGGAGTTAGAATAGCCAAAGATCTTTGTTCAACGAAATGCACACCTATGTACACAGTTGGTTTTTTTTTGTAAACAATAAAATAGAAAGGTTTAGAAAACATCTGTCCGACACAAAAGCAGAGGACGTCTTCGCTTTTTCCGTTGGGTCGGCGATGGCGAATTTTTAGCCCGATGTATGAAGTTCGGACAAGCCCACAATTTTAGAATGACATATTATACTTATGAAAAAATCAAGCGTCCGTTTTTTTCTCTCGAATGCCACGTCTCTTCTTTCCGTCCCCTCACTTCTGCATTCTTGTACTTGAAAATCAACCTCTACGGATAGTCCTCGACGTACAACAATTCATTTAGTGACCGTTCAGAGTTACAACGGTGTTTTTGAGTCAATCTTGGCGACTTCTAAGATGGCCGGACTTCAACTCCCAGAATTTCCCTAGTCCGCCCATCTTTAAAGTTACCAAAATTGGGGAAAAAAACCCCAAACAAACCCTGATTTAGAAGATGGCAGAAGGAGGGTTTTTCTGAAAGGGCTGCATAAAATTCGACAAAGTTAGAAATAATTCTTTGTGACATGGCAGGTAGTCCTCGACTTACAACAGCTTGTTTAGTGACTAAAGTTGCAACGGCCCCGAAAAAAAGTGAGCTTGGACCATTTTTCAGATTTACGACTGTTGTAAGCCTCCCCGTGATCATGCGAGCAGAATTCAGACCCTTGGCCACCGGTTCGTATTTATGACGGTCGCAATGTCCCAAGGTCGTGTGATCCCCTTTTGTGACGTCCTGACAAGCAAAGTCCATGAGGAAGCCAGATTCACTTAACAACCGTGTCATTAACTTAACACCTGCAGTAAATTCACTTAACGACTGTGGTAAGAATGATCGTGAAATGAGTCAAAATTCACTTTAAAAATGTTTCACTTAGCAACAGATATTTTGGGCTCAATTGTGGTCGTAAGTTGAGGACTACCTGCATTATTGCCCATTATTGGCCCTCCTGTTAGGCAGTGAGGAGGTAGCCCAGTCGCACCTCACATCTGGCCTGAAAGATATGCAACTGATTTATGAGTTGTTGAATTCCGAATCATGAATTTTGTCCAGAATGGTACAGAGTCCCATGCTTGAGCAAGGGGTTGGACTAGAAGACCTCCGAGGTCCCTTCCGATTCTGTTATTCTGCATTTATTTTTATTCTGTGGGATAGTTAGGATTAGGAACCCTTGTGCCAAATCACTTGGCAAAATGCAATGTCCACGGAGTTGAGTGAGTTCCCTGTTCTAGTACAAGTGGAATATTTTGGGGACAATTATTTGGGCTAACTCGGAGCTGACAGTTCCAGGACATGTAGTACTTGAAAGAAAATAGAAATAACTACTCCAGTAAGTTATTAATTTGGCTTCCACCATCCATGACTGTGCTGCAGATTCTGGCTTGCAGTTTTGTCTTTTTTCCCCCCAATTAACTTAATGCATCGGATGAACTCAGTTGTGACCTATGAAGTCAACAACAAAGAGGAACTATTTTGTTGTTGGTTTTTGTTCCCCCGATGCTGTGATTTTCAACCTTGAAGATGTGAGGACTTCAACTCCCAGAATTCCTGTCAGCATGCTGGCTGAGGAATTCTGGGAGTTGAAGTCCAGAAATCTTAGCATGGCCAAACATTGACCTAATGGGAAGGAAAAGACGTGTAGACTTCAACTCCTAGAATTCCCCAGCCAGCATGTTGACTGAGGTGTTCTGGGAGTTGAAGTCCAGAAATCTTAGCATGACCAACTTGGGCATCCTCCTGGATACACAGCTGTCCTTGGAGGAACATCTGATGGCTGTGGCCAGGGGGACTTTTTATAAGGTTCGCCTGATCCGCCAGTTGCGGCCCTTCCTAGATTGGGATTCCTTGTGCACAGTCACTCATGCCCTCATCACCTCTCGCCTGGACTACGGCAACGCTCTCTACATGGGGCTCCCCTTGAAGAGCACCCGGAGACTTCAGCTGGTCCAGAATGCGGCCGCGCAGGTAGTGACGGGAACTGCATGGTGCTCCCACATAACACCTCTCCTGGGTGAGCTGCACTGGCTCCCAGTGGTCTTCCGGGTGCGCTTCAAGGTGTTGGTTATCACCTTTAAAGCGCTCCATGGCATAGGACCTGGATACCTTCGAGACCGCCTGCTGCCACCACCGACTGGTGCGCTCCCACAGAGAGGGCCTCCTCAGGGTGCCATCGGCCAAGCAATGTAGACTGGTGGCCCCCAGGGGAAGGGCCTTCTTTGTGGGGGCACCTGCTCTCTGGAATCAACTGCCTCCAGAGATACGAAGAATTCAAGACCTCGGTGCCTTCCGCCGTGCCCTGAAGACCTTCCTCAATTTTCTTTCAGCTGATTTGAATGCCGGGGGGATGGAAACTGCTAAGACAGCCATCATATTTTGCATTTTGCCACCTCAAGAGAGGCCAGGCAGCCCCGTTTGGGAAAAAACACCCAAAGACAGGAATTTCCTTTTGATTTTTTTTTTTAAAATGAGATTTTCAAGGAAGGGGAAAATGCAACCAGGGACCCCCTCAGACCTCTCAGCCTGGAAAACGATGAACCAAAACAATCTTTTCCATCAAAAGACAGTAAAAAAAAACAGAGGGAAACAAGATTTTTGTTGTTGTTGAAAGAATCAAAATGTTTGACATAGCATAACGCTGATTACACAACTGAAAAACCTGCACAACATTTTCGAAGGAATATTCTGAGACCAAGAAACTCAAAACCTAGGTGTAAGGCTCACTTACAACCGCTTGCAACTGTCCCCGACCCATAAAGCATTTGTTTAGTGACCGTTCAAAGTTACAACAGCCCTGGACAAATGATTTACGGCCGTTTTTCAAACTTACGACCGTTGCCGTATCACCGAGGTCAGGCAATCAAAGATTCGGAAGCTGGGCAACTGTTCAGGGAGTTCGTGCCAGGTTTTACAGCCTTAACTTAACAACTTAACAACTTAACAGTGATTCACTTAGTCACTGTGGCAAGAAAGGTTGTAAAATGGGGCAGAATTCACTGAACAACGGCTTCACTTAGCAACCGAAATTTGGGGCTCAATTGTGGCCGTAAGTTGAGGACAAGCTGTGTTTATCCTTCTCAACATCGTGGCCATCTGACTTTCTTTAGGTAACGAACTCAGTTTCCAACCAGGGTTATGATGTACTTGCTCTTTACTCATCGGAGACCAGGGTATGCATACCAATCAAAGAGAATATTTGTAGTTGAGGGTTGAATTGTGGGGTCCTTGGTGCTCTCTGAGCTTGGTGGTTTCCTTGCAGACCTTTTATGACCCAACTAGGTGACACCATCAATGCTAGAAAGGAGAGGGGTTGTATGTATAAAAACAGAGAGAAAACCCAACCCCCTTCCAGCACTGATGATGCTACCTAGTTGGGTCATGAAACGTCTTGCAAGGAAACCACCCAGCTCGGAGACCGCCAAGACCCCGACAAAGGTGCGTGTTGTGTGTCAAATGGAAAATGGTGTCTTCTGTATGCAAAACATGGATTTCTACAGGGGTGGACTGCTGGGGGTTCGCAAGGGTTCGGGAGAACCTCTAGCTAAGATTCTGCGCAGTTCGGAGAACCCCCAAATCCCACTCCTGGCTGGCCCTGCCCACCCCTCACCTCTCAGGAGTCCCCACGCATCCCGTTTTGGATGCAGGTAAGTGCAGGGCGCGCACGGAGGCTCGGGGAGAGTGAAAAACGGGCCTACCGGAAGTTCGGGCCAGTTTCCGGCCTCCAGAGAGTCTTCGGAGCTTGGGGAGGCTGTTTTCGCCATCCCGGAGGCTTGAGGAAAGCCTCCGGAGCCTGGGGAGGGCCAAAGTACCACCTCCCCACTATGGTGCAGGAGGCCAACTAGGCCACGCCCACCCAGCAACAGGGCAGAGAACCCCTTGCTAAAATTTTTGAAGCCCACCCCTGGATTTCTACCAACGGGGTGTGATTACCTTGGTTAGTCTATCTGTCTCACTCACGGAGTGCACCAGCCTTTGTCAACCAAACACTTATAAGATGGAGACAAACCCAACGGGACCCAGAAAAGAACCCCGAACGGTCCCCATTAACGTCAAATATCCGTTTCTTTAAGCCCGCAAGATTCAGAGTCCGTCAGATTATCGTACATTTGATAGTCGATGCATTCCAAGAAGTCATTGGGGATGCCAATGGAAACCGACTCCACCTCTGTTTTGAAGGAGGCCGCCATGCCGCCCCGGAGGGAGCTCCCACGCATCTTGTGGGAGAGGCTGTTCATCGTCTCCTTCAGCTGGATGCTGGGTTTGTGGAAGGGAGAAAATATCCTCCATCTCTTGAAGTTCAGAGTCCTTCTCTTGCTCGATCGTTCCAAGCTGCTGGAGTTCAATATGAAGGAGCCGCCGTTGAGTGTGGAGATCCGGGAACGGGGCTCCCTCTCCGAGTCCCGTCTGGAGCCGTTGATGGAGGCCGCTCGCCAAGGGTTCTCATAAACCCTCCAGATAGGCCTCCGACGACATTGGCACTTGAGCAGGCGGATGAAAGCTCGTTTGAACTCTTTGTTATTTTCCAGTTAGGTCTTAGTTTGGGGAAAATATGGTACTAAATGGTCATGTGCATGCCCACACCCATAATTCATTGTGCCCCGTCCCCCCATGCATGCGCATGCAACCCCCACCCCACACTTCCCCCATTTTTTGCACGTGATGGCACAGTGGGCCCGGTAGGCCCATTTTTCATCCTCCCAGGCTCCTAGAAAGGCTCTGGAGCCTGGGGAGAGTGAAAAACGGGCCTTCCGGTCCCACAGGAAGTCGGCAAATAGGCCGTTTCCAGCCTCCAGAGGGCCTCCAGGGGAAAGGGAAGGCTGTTTTTGTCCTCCCCAGACTCCTAGAAAGGCTCTGGAGACTGGGGAGAGTGAAAAATGGGCCTTCCGGTCCCACTGGAAGTCAGCAAATGGGCCGTTTCCAGTCTACGGAGGGCCTCCGGGGGATAGGGAAGGCTGTTTTTGTCCTCCCCAGGCTCCTAGAAAGTCTCTGGAGCCTGGGGAGAGTGAAAAACAGGCCTTCCGGTCCCACTGGAAGTCGGCAAATGGGCCGTTTCCAGCCTCCGGGGGATAGAGAAGGCCGTTTTTGTCCTCCCCGGGCTCCTAGAAAGGCTCTGGAGCCTGGGGAGAGTGAAAAATGGGCCTTCCCTACCCATCCCCCAGAGGCCGGAAACAGCCTGTTTCCCAACTTCTGGTGGGCCCAGAAGGCCCGAAAATATGTGTGCGCCAGAGCTGATCTAGGGCAATGCTTGCATGCCCATCGATATGGCTCCGTGTGCCACCTGTGGCATGCATGCCGTAGGTTCGTCATCATGGGCTTATATTATGAGCATCCTGAAAAATCATGCTAGGGTTTATTTTCCAGTTAGGGCTTATTTTCGGGAAAACAGGGTAGTAACTTGGATTAAATTTTGATGGGACGCCAAAAGACAGTCCATTCCACCTCCTTCCAGGCTCTTTCCTTCGTTATTACTCTTAATTACAGATGTAATTTAGATTGCAATTGTAAATCAATAGTTCATTACGCTACTGCAAGAGGCAGCACATTTTTTTTCTCCCATTGGTTGCTAAAAAAATTTGTTTAATTTCTCTGCTGTCCGGCCTCCCTTGAGGTCTTTCAGTCTCCTGTTCCTCATTTATTAGGACAAACCTCACCTTGTGTCTTAGGAAATGAAAGTGCCAAAAGCAATTTAGTGACTACACTCCTTTTAAATTAAAGCACTAGCTATGAACACAGTGGGAATTTATTTTTTCGCCATAGCGTCTTCAATACACAGCACTGGTCATATGTGTTACTCAAATTGTATTGAGTAGAGCAGGCATAAAGCTGATAATTCAATAAGATACTTATAATTCATCTTACTATATATAGTATATTCATTATACATCTTATTGAAAGATATAAAATGCGTCAAATCGTTCTATCCTATTTTTTAAAAAATAGTTTGTATTTTCTTCTTCTTCTTCTTCTTCTTCTTCTTCTTCTTCTTCTTCTTCTTCTTCTTCTTCTTTCTTTCTTTCTTTCTTTCTTTCTTTCTTTCTTTCTTTCTTTCTTTCTTTCTTTTTGACATGCACATTCATTTATAGCCTTGTATTTCTTTGTTCTTTTTTTTTTGTTTTTTTCCTGCAAAATCTGGCTGGCTTAAATGGCTTGAGCTCCCTCTGTTTCATCATGGAGATTTCCCACAAACACCCCCCCCATCTGCTTAAGCAAATAAATAATGGATCCGCTTTGAAAAACCACTTGATAATAAAATAAAATGAGATCTCTGTCTAAATGAGAGCCTCGCTGAACACAGCTGCGGTTTCATTAACCATTTCTGGCAGGTAATAGTTGTTTCCAAAATATTAAGACTTCCCAAGGAGACTTATTATTACCCTGTTGGAAATAATAAGAGAATTAAACTGATGGAAAACTGGGCAAAATGAATCTGAATTCTTAGGAAAAGATTGTTAAAAAGGGGTCCTTCACTTGGGAAAATGACATTTTCATTTTATCAGTTAAAATCGAAAGGCCTGTTTGGTGGGTTGGAAGATCTGAAGAAGCTTTTTGGCGGAGAAGTGAAACGTCTTCAAAGAAAACCCAGAAAGTCCAGTTGCCTCTTTGAAAAAAAAAATAAAAAAGCACTTTTGTGACATTAGTAACTGAATTTAAACATACTTGGGAAAAACACATCTGACAAAAATTACATAGAATGAAATAAAGTATAAAATAATTCTTGATAACTTATAACTCAGATGATTATTGTCTACATCAAGGTTTCCCAACATAGCGCAGCTGACTGGGGAATTCTGGAAGTTAATTTTTACTACCGGTTCTGTGGCCACGGCTTGGTGGGTGTGGCTTGGTGGGCATGGCAGGGGAAGGATACTGCAAAATCCCCATTCCCACCCCACTCCTGGGACAGGTTACTGCAAAATCCCCATTCCCTCCTCACTCCTGGGGAAGGATACTGCAAAATCCCCATTCCCTCCCCACCCCACTAACCTGCTTTTCAGCTCCGTTCTCCTGTACAAGGCAACAAAAGATCAGCTGGGAGGCAGCAATAGACCCACCATGCCGATCAGCTGGGAGGCAGCGAATAGATCGATTGGATGCCCCAGCCTTACAGGCTAGGCCTCCCTGGAGTCCTCTGGGAGCAAAAATGGGCCAGGGGGGCACTGTACCTCCTGCGCCCCATTTTGGGCCTAGTAGGCCTCAAAATGGGGTGCAGGGGGGACTCCTGGAAGGGGTGGGACCAGGCAGCAATTTTAACTTACCGTCTGAATCCCACCAATGTCTGTATTGTCTCTCCAGAATTTTGGAAAATAATTTTTCTTACTCTGTTTGCAGCTATTGATAGGCTAAATTTAGGAACTTCAACATGTAGCCATATAGTAAAAGGAGAATGATATTAATTTCCATTATTTTTATTTTCCCATGATTTGGGATGACACACAGAAACTCTTTAAATAGAGAATTTTAAAACAAAAACAAAAACATCCTCTTGGAGACATTTCATTCTCTGCTCAAAATTTTAATTACCTTTCTTCTTCCATTCTTACCATTTTCCATATTTTCAGCTTCTAATTTAATTATGGCTGGTTTTTTTGGACAAGCATTGAAATTGTACTATTTTTGCCCATAATTCTGTCCTGCGTTACAGGTTTTCATTTGAGAAACCAATCACCACAAATAATTAAGCATCTTCCAAATAAAAAAGAATAAGGACATAAAATAAGCAGGGGGATTTTGCTTGCAATTTATTTCCTTCTCATTTTCTGTAATGGTATTTAAATTTTAGAGGTGACATAATAATCTCCTATATTTATGGCCCTACAGAAAAAGCTAATTTGAAAATCCATACCGTAATTTACATCTCCTACAAGAAGAGTCTAATGGAATGCAGTCTGTTTTGAACGAATCTAGGAATTAGTGCTTTTTCTGACCAAAATCAAATATTTTTACACCTTTTCTATTATTATTATTATTTACTTTATTCATTAAATATGAAACTCAGTCACTGAACATTAAAAAATGCATCACAAATACCATTGACTGGTGCTAATGGTTGATACGGGTTGCTGCCAGCGTCCTAGGTATCAACCAAGTACCTTCTTAAGATGTACGATGTTCCAAGTAGCACAATTTTTTGCAGTTCCACTAGTATTATTGCAGGAAACTGCAATTTGTTGATGTATCTTATAAAATTCTTGGACATGGTACCAAGTGCCCCAATGACAATGGGTATCACTGTTACATGTTTCATCCATAGGCGTGTAGTTTTGATGGCCAGGTCGCGATATTTCGTGATTTTTTCCAGTTCTTTTTCTTCGACTCTGGCGTCTCCTGGTACCGCGATCTCAATAAATTGTACGTTTCGGTTTTCGACAACTGTGATGTCTGGCGTGTCATGTTCCAAGTGACGATCCGTCTGTATTTGAAAGTCCCACAAGATCTTCACCTTCTCATTTTCTATAACTTTTTCCACTTTGTGTTCCCATGATTTTTTGGATACAGGAAAGTCGTATTTTTTACATAATGACCAGTGGATTAATTTAGCAACTCGGTCGTGTCTAACTTTGTGTGATTTTGCTGCATTCACATATTAAATGTGAGACAGTTTCGACTTTGTTGTTGCAAAGTTGGCAGTTTGGATTGTCGGTGGATTTTTGTATCTTTGCTTTTGTGGCATTAGTTTGTAGTGCTTGTTCTTGAGCAGCGAGTATTAAACCTTCCGTTTCTTTCTTGATGGTTCCCATCTTAAGCCATGCCCATGTCAAGTTGTCACCACATTTTCCTTCTACGTTTTTTAAGTGCTGTCCATGCAAAGCTTTGGTTTTCCATCTGTTTAATCTGTCATCCAGCTGTTTTTCCTTATATTCTGTCTCTATTATTATTATTATTATTATTTAATCTTTAGTGAGATTCACAGCCTTTGAGGCAGGTTAATAGCTCAGCAGCTCGAGTCCTAACCAAGGACCTAGGAACTGTTAAGGAATCGTCGGAGGATGTAAGCTGTTCCGAGTAAGGTGATTTTTTGTAGAGTCAAAATGTTCAAGTCCGGCAAATTTAGAATTTCTAAATAGCGGAGTAGCCCTTTGGGTATTGCTCAAAGGGCTCCAATTACAATCGGACAACACACGATTTCTTTTTCCACAGTCGCTCAACTTCAATTTGCAAGTCCCGGTACTTTGTGATTTTTTCTTGCTGCTCATCTTCAATCTGTGATGATGATGATGATGATGATGATGATGATGATTATCACCAAGTATGCATTTATGTATTAACAACTGAAATAAATAGATTCCTAAGACTGCAGTTTTATGCATTCTTCTGGACCGACTGCATGCAATTAAAGTTAGATAAGTTATGCAAATGTATGAGCCGAAGTAAATTGAGTTGCCTAATACAGCCTCCTTTGAATGCATATCTCAAAAAAATGGGAACCTATCATTCTTCAGAGGTTGGGTCCCACCATCGCTCACCAGTGCAGAAGCTGCTGCGAAATAAATTATTTGTTTTATGTATTAATCAAACTTACATCTTCCTCCGAGATGGTATTCAGCCGGTTCGTACTGGTTCAGGCGAACCGTAGTGGAGATCGCAGGTGGGCTTCCTCACCTGTATGCTGTCCTATTTAGGGATACTTTTGGGGCCAGGCGCATGCGCTAAAGGCACATGAGCAAGCAAAGCACATGTGCAAAAGGCTAGGCGGACTCGGGGAAGGCGCGCACCCATGAAGCGAGCATGTGCGCGCACAGCAAATCGATCGTAAGAATATTGGAAACTCAACGCTGATCTTCCTACAATCTTGGACAGTCTCTGGCCAGTTCACAAGATGTAACATAATATCAACACAACAATACATAACAATAGTAATAATATTAAAAAAAAAACACTCACAAAAATGTACAATCCAAACTTTTAACCCTCAAGCTCTCTCTGGAAAAGCGTCATTTTTAGCTGCTTGTGGAAGTGTTCAGAATAAAATAACAAGAGTTGGAAAGGACCCTGGAGGTCTTCTACTCCAACCACCTGCTCAAAGCAAGAGACCAAGTCGGGAACTTCCTGTACTACACCCCCTTTTAGGGTGATCGTTATGAGCAAAAGAGCCTGAAAGCACCTTATGCTAGACTGGCCCCCCAAAAAAACCAAGAATGACATCTGGACTAGTTCCTTTATTGGTGTTGGCCTACAGACAGAATCTTGCCAGATTAAAGCAACTGTCTGCATAACTCTAGCTACAGTAGTGGCCAAAATTGTGGAAACCTTTTGGGAAAAGATATATTTTCTAAAACTAGCTAATAACCAGGGGTGAAATCCAGCAGGTTCTGACAGGTTCTGGAGAACCGGTAGCGGAAATTTTGAGCAGTTCGGAGAACCGGCAAATACCACCTCTGGCTGGCCCCATGAGTGGGAAGGGAATGGGGATTTTGCAGTATCCTTCCCCCTGCCACGCCCAACAAGCCATGCCCAACAAGCCACACCATGCCTACCAAGTCACACCCACAGAACCGGTAGTAAAAAAATTTGGATTTCACCATTGCATTATATCATAATGTTATTATATTATTAACATGAGGGTGATGAATGGGGATTTTGCTGTATCCTCCCCACAGGAGTGGGGAGGGAATGGGGATTTTGCAGTATCCTTCCCCAGGAGTGGAGTGGGATTGGAGATTTTGCAGTATCCTTCCCCTGCCACGCCCACCAAGCCACACCACGCACACCAAGTCACGCCCACAGAACCGGTAGTAAAAAAAAATTGGATTTCACCACTGCTATATACCATTTCCATTCTCCAAAGCACCTGAAGGCAAGATTAGAAACAATGGAAGGAAACTAATCAAGGAGAGAAGCAACCTGGAATTGAGGAGAAACTTCCTAACAGTGAGGGGAATTAACCAGTGGAACAGCTTGCCACCAGACAACAATTAATCAGTGGAACGACTTCCCTCCAGAAGTTGTGGATGCTTCATCGTTGAAGGTATATAAGAAAAGACTGGATAGCCATTTGCCTGGAATAGTACAAGGTCTCCTGTTTGAGCAGGGGGTTGGACTAGAAGACCTCCAAGGTCCCTTCCAACTCTGTTATTCCTTTATTTCAGACAAATAGATGTCCAGTCTCTTCTTAAATATCCCCAACTTCTGGAGGCAAGTCATTGCAGGGATTAATTATTCTCACTGTCAGGAAATTCCTCCTACCTTTATTTATTTATTTATTTATTTTATAAATAACTCAGAGCACCTGAAAAAGCATAAGAAGAATATATCCCTTTAGTGTCAATATCTTAATTCTTTTTTTTTTTCCCTCCTGAAAACTGTTACAGGAATAATACCGTTGTAATGATCGTACAGGCGATTGTGCCAGTTAAAAATTGGGCAAGATCTACCGTATTTAGTTTTTGCACAAACTTTAAAATACCATTTTAAATTTTAAATTTTATATCATACCGTAGGCCTTATTTTAATCGTGATGAGATTCTGACCCGATTAAGCAAACCCACTAAAAATAAAGAAGCTTATACTATTGAAAACAAAATCAATTTACTTCAAGGCTTGGCCATCATTAGTGTGTATTTCACAAAAGCACCCTTTGTAAGTTAATACAGATCAAAAGTAATAAGAGAATAAAATACGAAGGGAAGATCTTTCTGAAAGCTTTATAGTAACTTTCAATTTGTGTTTTGTTGGGTGGTTTTCCTTTTTCATCTCTAAGTTAAATTCAGAAGTGAAAGCTTAAGCGATAGAGAGATAGATAAAATTATTCAGAATTAATTAATGATATTTTAGGAAACCACAATCCTCAGGAGAGTTTATTTATCTCCATCATACCCGTCTACTCTTTCTTCCGTGATACCCTCCTCTCTCTTTTGTTATTTTCTTCAAAGTAGTCAATAAATGAAAATGAAAAAAAATTATGCATAAAAAGAAAGGATCTTTCCGCTCCTTGATCTACTGTAAATTGCGGAGAACTGTAATCCTTACCTAGATGTAAATATTATACCGTTTAGGCCTTGAAAGCTAATGAAAACATGTTTTCCGGGAAAGCTTTGTAGATAATTTAAACATCCCAATTTATATGAAATTATTTATTGTGAAAAGTTAACTTTCTGGCTTTTAAAGTATGTTGTCATCAGGGCTAAGTTTTAGATAAGTAGATGTTAGTTAGATGAAGGTAGCCACTTCATTCTCAGATCTCTCTCCCTCCCTCCCTCCCTCCCTCCCCCTCCCTCTTTCTTTCCCTCCCTCCCTCTGTCTCTCTCTCCCTCCCTTTCCCTCTCTCTCTGTCTCTCCCGCCCTCTCTCCTCTCCCTCCCTCCCTCTGTCTCTCTCTTTCCCTCCCCTCCTCTCTCCCTCCCTCCCGCTCTCTGTCTCCCTCCCTCTCACTCTCAGTCTCTCCCTCCCTCTCTCCCTCCTGCTCCCTCTCTCTGTCTATATCTTTCCTTCCCTCTCTCTGTCTCTGTCTCCCTCCTCTCTCTTTCCCTTCCTCCCTCACTCTGTCTCCCTCCCTCTCTGTGTCTTCCTCTCTCCCTCAGTCTCTCCCTCCCTCCCTGTCTCTCCCTCCCTCCCTCCCTTTGTCCCCCTGTCTCTTCCTCTCTCTCTTCCTTCCTCTCTTCCTCCCTCCCTCTCCCTCCCCCTCCCTCCCTGTCTCTCTCCCTCCCTCTCTCTGTCTCCCTCCCTCTCCCACTCCCTCCCCCTCTCTTAATTTATATTTACTGAACTTTTTCATATAATAGTAACAAACCAAGGCGGGGGGGCAGCCATAAAATCAAAAGAAAAGGAAAAGGAAACCAAGGAAGCTTATAGATAGCTTTTGACCTTCTTCCCAACAGATAATTACAATTTTATTGTCTTCTTCCACCTCAAATAATTTATAGTCTTCCTTTACACACACACACACACACACCCATTTCGTTTTCATCTTTCTTAGTCTTCAAATCCATAAATCATTGGTTTTTTTTTTCTTCTTCTTCTTCTTTCAGCAATATGTCCATCTAACTCTTCCAGACTTTTTTTTAAAAATGTGGTTTTTGTTCTCTCTGGCCAAACAGATCAGGTTTTCCATTTCTGTAGTTGCACAACCCATCTATTTTAGGAATTTCTTTATTTCCATCCTTGCCCATAAAAACATTTTGAAAATTGCTACCATGCACGATGTCAATTTATCATGATCCCCTCCTCCAAATCCGTTATCCATAAATGCCAATAAAAAGAATTCTGGTTTCTTAGCAACATCAATCTTTAAAAACCTTTGTATCATTATATGATTGTCCCACCCAGAATTTCTCAAGTTTTCTCACAATTTTACCATGTCTGATAAAATATCTTGTCATACTTTTCACTTTTCCACTGCTGGTTTGAAATACTTCTATATGTTTTTGATAATTTCCCTGGTGTCATATACCAACAGTACATCATAGAAGTTTTCTTCTGAATTACAACAGAGTGTAAATCTAATCCCAGTTACCCATATTCACTCCCTCAAGAAAAGCCCTCAAATAGCAAAGTATTTGGATTTAGCTACTGTTTGGATAGTTGAAGAAATTTGACAGACTTTAAGCTACTGCATATAAATGGAGACCAAACCCTACTCCCTTTTAGCACTGATGATGTTATTGACATGGGTAATGAAATGTCTGCAAGAAAACAACCAAGCTTAGAGAATACCAAGAACCCCAAAGTTCAATCCCGAGCTCCAAATATTCTCTCCTACTATTGAAATTTGATACACATTAGAGAATTTCCTGTAATTTGCTTTCTGTAAAAAGACTCTGCTATGAAATTGTATTTTCCTAAAAATGTTTGTATGTATGAAAGGAAGTAAAATCTTCTCTGCAGTGACTGTACAAGCCTTTGAGAGAGAAGAATTAATGACCCTTCATCTTTACTTTTAGAAAATTCTGTTTATATATAGCACCAAAGAGCAAAAAAAGGTACAGTCACCATGTGCTTTACTGCTCAACTGTTTAACTGTAACAAGAAACAGGAAACGTAGAACAAAAGAGCATAGAGTTTATGTCATAGATCCAAACTTGTATTGTATTGTATTTGTTTATTGAATAGCCCGAAGGAACCAAACTTGTAAACACTGCCATCTACTGGCTGAATATTGCTGTAGTAGTTGTTGAATAGAAATACATTCCAACAATGAATTCCAAAATTTACTGTATACAGGCTTATATTTTATAGTTTAGAATATTTATCATAATTAGAAATGTGGTATATAGTCCATAGATTATAAAGTCGGAGTTTAGGTAAAGGTAAAGGCTCCCCTCGCACATATGTGCTAGTCATTCTTGACTCTAGGGGGCGGTGCTCATCTCCATTTCAAAGCCGAAGAGCCAGCGCTGTCCGGAGACATCTCCGTGGTCATGTGGCCGGCATGACTCAATGCCAAAGGCACACAGAACGCTGTTACTTTCCCACCAAAGATGGTCCCTAATTTTCTACTTGCATTTTTTACGTCCTTTCGAACTGCTAGGTTGGCAGAAACTGGGACAAGTAATGGGAGCTCACCCCATTGCATGGCACTAGGGATTCGAACCGCTGAACTGCTGACCTTTTGATTGACAAGCTCAGCATCTTAGCCACTGAACCACAGCGTCCCTTTTGTCAGAGTTTAGCTCATCATAAATCAACTTACTACATTGACTTCTAAAGTCCCTAACTCAAATTTCTTTTATTAGAGTTTCAGAAATCAAGATAGCAAGTTCATAAAACTATAGAAAATTTAATTTAGAGGTAAACAATATTTCGACGTGCTTTGCAAAGCCCATGGCTTATTTTCATTGCCCGCGTAGGTTTTATAGATCTCAGCAAAGGATGTAGAATTTGTGCTTCTAAATAGGTTGCCGTGCTGCAAATTTGGATTCAGTTTTATCGAGACGTATTGGGCAGAATTATGATTAAGATCTTTTCCCACAGAATATAATGAGATGTAGAAAACAGGTTGGTAGGTCAGCCTTTCGTAGATTGGGAGCTTCTGCCTCAGATTGCTTCAATTTAGATTGATTACACATGTTTTAACTGAAGGGTTTATTAAATAAAGAACGAAGGAGTAAGGTTAGGAGAGAAAGGGGCTTAGTAAAAATATTTCAAAAACTTCCTGCTTTACTTAGAACGTTTCTAGGAAGTTTTATTACAATGTCTCCATTTAGGTAATCCATTGGTGTTCAGTTCTCCTGCAAGCAGGGGTGAAATCTAGCAGGTTCTGAGAAGGTACTGGAGAACCGGTAGCGGAAATTTTGAGCAGTTCAGAGAACTGGTAGCAGAAATTTTGAGTAGTTCGGAGAACCGGTAGCGGAAATTTTGATCAGTTCAGAGAACCGGTAGCGGAAATTTTGAGTAGTTCGGAGAACCGGTAGCAGAAATTTTGAGCAGTTCAGAGAACCGGTAGCGGAAATTTTGAGTAGTTCAGAGAATCGGTAGCAGAAATTTTGAGCAGTTCAGAGAACCAGTAGTGGAAATTTTGAGTCGTTCAGAGAACTGGCAAATACCACCTCTGGCTGGCCCCAGAGTGGGGTGGGAATGGGGATTTTGCAATATCCTTCCCCCAGGAGTGGGGTGGGAATGGGGATTTTGCAATATCCTTCCCCCAGGAGTGGGGAGGGAATGGAGACTTTGCAGTATCCTTCCCCTGGAGCGGGGAGGGAATGGAGACTTTGCAGTATCCTTCCCCTACCACACCCACCAAGCCACGCCCACCAAGCCATACCACGCCCACCAAGCCAAGCCCACAGAACCGGTAGTAAAAAAAAATTGGATTTCACCACTGCCTGCAAGATAAATACCTTATAATATATTGAGTAAACGTTCCTGACTAACATTGTTCTCTATAACTCTAAAATCTAACTCTAAATCAGAATTACAGCTCGTCCTCAATTTATGACCATTCGTTCATCAATTCAAAGTCCTGAAGCGCCCTAAGCTCCGCATAAAGATTGCTTGCAACGGGAGAGCTGAGATTGCATCGGTGCCTTGCTTAAGGACAGCAACAATTTAACGATCATAATTCTGGAATCAATTGCGGTCATAAATCAAGGGACAAAAAACATCAAGCTTCGGATGTCCATGGAAGCATCTTCTCTACATCAATCCAGTGAAGATGTAAATTCTTCTTCCCTGTAATTCTATTTCTGTCGTATTTCTCCTTTCAGCCTCTCCCTGGGTAGACAAGAGTCAATCCCAAAACAAGATTGATCTGTATGATGTCCGGAGAAGACCATGGTAAGTCTCCCTTGTGTGTTTGGGGAGCTCATCTTTTCATCTTTTCATCCTTCTCGTTTCTAAATCAAAACAGTCTGAGTAGCAGCTTCACTTTCCTTTCCTCTCAGATTTAAGCCACAAAGTTTCAGATACAAAAGGTGTCACTTTAACGTGTTCATTTTGCAAGCTGCTCTAGCACCTGTTCTGTCCCCGTACCACACACACACACACCCACAGACGGCCCGGAGTTAATAAGCCACACGACAAAACTCTTTGAAGATAAAGCTGGCAGCAAACCAGTGGCTAGCTGCCAATTCAGACTTTACTCACACAAAACCAAGATTAGACTGCAAGCATTCCAATAAAACAGGCAGAGTTTCAACAATATAAGGATTAATCCAAATGCAGTCTGATAAAGCAGGCAAAGTCCAGTAACGCAGAGATCATGGATTATTTCCAGTTTTTGCTCATCACAAACTGAACCGGCCACCACACCCACATTTATACCCTGTAGGGTGTGATCCAGTGACTCAGCTAATCTCTGGCATGCCTTCCCCTCTGCTGTGCACGCTTCTCCCTGTGCCTCTGCCGAGGGTCCAGCCAGCACTTATCTCCTTCGTCGCTGTCCACCTGTGGCTGTGGGGACGTGCTTGGCTCTGAGCCTATCTTTTGGCCTTTGGTGTCCTCTGGAGGCATTGCCAGAGAGGAGGGTCCTGGAGAGGGAGGCCTTGCCAACTCCTCTTCCTCACTCTCAGAGTCTGCATCTGTCGATAGCCCAGGCTCAGGCAACGGAGCCACAACAGCACCAATCAATAGGAAAGCAATAGGATCTCATGCTTGAGCTGGGGGCTGGACTAGAAGACCTCCAAGGTCCCTCCCAGCTCTATTCTGATTCAGTTGGCTGTAAGTTATGCATGGCTTGGTTGCATTTAAGACATTCCATTTTTTCTCCCCTTAGTGCTTGGAGGGTTCAAATATTCAGTTCAATGTAAGAGAATAGATACTGATATATAAAATGTTCAGAAGGAAGGTTTCAGTGACGTTAAAAAGACTTGGGTAAAAATCACACATGCTGGAACGCTTTCTTTTGATTTTGATTGTGTAGTTCGGTCAAATTGCTCCACCAGGCAAGGTAACCTTGATAGTAACTTAAGGCTCTATTTATAAAATCACCGCCACCTTCAATCAGAGGCGTCTTTAGAAAGACTCAGTTCTGATCCCACAAAAGATAAGCTGCGTCTTTTGTATGCGTGTGAATCCATCAACTTGACGATAGCTTTCCTGGGGTGCAAATGCATTGTCCATCAAAAGCTGCCAAGGGTGTGTGGGCTTGGGTATGTGTGGATAGATGGATAGATGGGTACGGAGGTGGGGAGATGGGAGATAGATAGATAGATAGATAGATAGATAGATAGATAGATAGATAGATAGATAGATGGATGGACATAGATTTAAAATTCTGGGTGGATGGATGGATGGATAGATAGACAGATGATAGATAGATAGATAGATAGATAGATAGATAGATAGATAGATAGACAGACAGACAGACAGACAGACAGACAGAAAATGATTGATAGACAGACAGATGATAGGTAGGTAGGTAGGTAGGTAGGTAGATAGACACAGACAGACAGACAGATAGATAGACAGACAGACAGACAGACAGATACAGACAATGATTGATAGACAGACAGACAGGTAGGTAGGTAGATAGACAGACAGACAGACAATGATTGATAGACAGACAGACAGATAGATAGATGATAGGTAGGTAGGTAGGTAGGTAGGTAGGTAGGTAGGTAGGTAGATAGATAGATAGATAGGTAAATAGATAGACAGACATATAGATTTAAAATTCTAGATGGATGGATGGATGGATGGATAGACAGACAGACCGATGATAAATAGATAATCTATCGATCGGTCGATCGACAGACAGATAGATGATAGATAGGTAGAGGGATGATGGATGGATGGATGGATAGATAGATAGATAGGATAGAGGTAGGATAGATGATAGATAGATAGATAGATAGATAGATAGATAGATAGATAGATAGATAAGAGATAGATAGATGAGAGAGAGAGAGAGAGAGAGAGAGAGAGAGAGAGAGAGAGAGAGACAGATAGACAGACAGACAGACAGACATATATATAGATTTAAAATTCTGGATGGATGGATAGATATAAATACATAGAGAGTGAATAGAGAGATAATTGATAGATAAATTGATAGATATTGATGCTAATGATGAAGAAGATATAGATTAGACAGACATAGAAAGATTTAAAATTCTGAAAGGCAGTTTCAGATGTCAGTTTTTCTCCAAGCACCGATATGTTAAAAAATCACAGAGAACAAGAATTTGAGCAAGAATTACTACACGCAATGATAATAAAAAAAACACCCTTTAATTAAAATATCAAATAAACCTATAAAACCAGTCACCCGAATTAATCAAATGTTGATTCGGGAGGGCCTCTTCGCTCCTTTGCTGTTTTTTTTACAGATTTCTTAATTAAAGGAGGAAGGGGTTTGCTTTGAAGTTTGGAAAATGGAACCGGTGGGAGGAAAAAGGTTTGCGGGGAGGGGGTGCATTATTTTGCCTTTTGCCTCCTTCCTCCACCCCCCCCTTCAGATTTCCTATTAGCAGCTCCGCGGAGGGGAAGGAGCAAAGCAATTTAGAGGGAAGAGGGAACACGGGAGAACTTTTTCCGAGAGCTGCTTCCCCCCCCCTCCATTTTCAAAGCTTCCCTCCTGTTGAGGTTGTTAATTCGTACTTCGAGCCAGCCAGCCAGCCATCAAAACAAACTCGGGGACTTTCTAATCGAGAACTTTCTGCGTCTCACAATCCATGCACCGAATTGTAGAGGTTCAAGCTCTTGAAAGGGTTGGAAGAAATCTCCTTCTGGGTTCCGTTCCAAGTGAGAAGAGAAAGACACTGGAAATATGTGGTGGCTGCTTGGAAAGATTGTTTTTTTTTTAATGGTGGACAGGATCACGTGCCTTGAAGATCTTGAGTGAAGAGGAGGGGGGAAAAAAGGAAGAGATGCTGAGAGGTGCCTGGGTTTTATATGCCCTCTCTGGGTTTCGAAATTTGATCTTGTGTTCCGATTGGTTGTCAGACCTCCATGGGGGCCAATCAGGGGCAACTCTGTAGGCCTGTGATGGCGAATCTATAGCACACGAGCTGTCGCCCATTGCTCTTTCGGCTTCTGGCTTCCGGCTTTCTGGCTTTCCGGCTTCTGGCTTCCGACTTCCAGCTTCTACGCACCAGCTGTTGTGGCCCCGCCCTCTGAGCCTATCTCATCGGAGGAAGAAGGCTCCGAACATGAGGAAGAGGAGTCAGCCAGGCCTCCCTCTCCAGGCCCCTCCCCTCTGGCACTGTCTCAGGTGCCAGCCGAGGGAGAGGAGATTAGCCAGGAGCCAGGTGTCTCGGATGAGAGCGAGGAAGGAGAGCCGTCGTTCCTGGATGCACGCCAACGAAGGCGTGATAAACGGTTGCAGCAGTTAAGGAGGCGTGCTAGGGATTAGAACTGAGTCACTGGACCACACCCCAGAGACTATATAAGAGAGGGTGGTGGCTGGTAAAACTCTGTGACGAACAAAAACTAACTTTGGCTAGGCACTTGAACAACGTCTGAAGCTGCCGAAAGGGATTTTGTTTTGCTGGACTATTTGCAATGCGTATGTAATTTTATGTTATCTGTTGCAGTAAAAGCTCTTGGCAGACGGTGATTATATTGCTGCCAAGTTTGAGATAGCGACCTGTGTGTGTGCCAAGTACTTTCTTAACCCTCGGCTGGCTGTGTTTGTGTGTGTGTGTGGACAGGGACAGATCACCAGCCAGCTGGTTTTCATGCATGCAGAAGTGCCGGAAACCAGAAGAGCAGCTGCCCAGCATGCATGCACATGCCAGGAACATGATCTTCCAGTTTCCGGCGTGCACATGTGCACCAATCAGTTGGTCTTCACATGTGCATGTGCACCAGAAACCGGAAGTTCAGTTGGCCGGTGCGCATGTGCGCGCTGCAAACCGGAAGATCATCTTCCCGATGCACGCAAGCACACCGGGCGGCTGCTCTTCCTGTTTCCAGCATGCATGCATGTGCAGATGCATATACGTGCCCCTGTTTTGGCACTCGGTACCGAAAAGGTTCGCCAACACTGCTGTAGGAGTGTCCTGAGTCCCAAGCTTGGTTGACTCTTGCTGGGTGATGATGTCATGAAATTGCTTTGGGCAATTCCTCCTATGGCTCTGCCTGAAGGAGATAGATGTTGGTTATGTAGAATAACAGTCACGGAGTTGGAAGGGATCTTGGAGGTCATCTAGTCCAACCCCCTGCTCACGCAGGAGACCTGTAGTAGGGATTCGAACCGCCGAACTGCTGGCCTTTCTGATCGACAAGCTCAGTGTCTTAGCCACTGAGCCACCTAGTCAGGCCTAGACTGGAATAGACTGGCCCAGGCCTTAATGTCCCATTGACAGAGGTGTCGGGGGGAGGGAGGCTGAATTTCTGCCTCCCTTTTAGGGGAAATATTCTGCCCTTTTTAATATTTCCTAAAACATCTCATTTTCCTAGGCGAGGGGTGGGTGCTAACTTCCTACAGAACCAGACACCATTCATGTTCTCTTTATGCAACCTTTTGATGGTGCTTTGCGAAGCTCGGAACGTGGTGTACTAAAAGGGGCTTCAGATGTTGTCCAATTTCACGGTTATTCAGACAGGCGTCGGCTAAATAAGAAATGAGATTTTTTTGGGGGGGAGGTTAAGTTTCCTGGTGGGTTTACAAAGAAGTCTCTTTGGATCCATCGGGAGTCCCTTGTTGAGAGATCCGGACACTAACAAAAGGATTTTTTTTAGAAAGTTCTGACCTTTTTCTATCCGCTTATCTTTTCATTCCAGGTACATCCAAGGAGCCGCCTCTCCAAAAGATATGCTGATTCTCGTTGATGCGTAAGTGCCCCCCAAAGGTTAAGCATTCATACAGAGGATTGTAAAGTATATATATTTTTTGGGGTTACGGCAATGGGCATGAAGATGTTTAAAAACGGGAAGGCTGTTTTTATGGTACGCCGCCCAGAGACGCATTTCTCATGAGATGGGCGGATGTATCAATAGGATGAATATATAAATGATATTCGCTTTGATAACCTTTTGAAATGCAACAGGACGAGGGGGAAAAAATAGCGCTGCTCACTGATCTTCCTTGTGAAAGAAAGGGGTTGAAATCCCAAAGCGGCTTCTAAGAATGTGAATTTTAAGGGAGGAACGGCGAGAGAGAAAGGGAGGGAGGGAGGGAAGGAAGGAAGGAAGGAAGGAAGGAAGGAAGGAAGGAAGGAAAGAAGGAGGGAGAGAGGAAGGGAGGAAGGAAAGAAGGAGGGAGGGAGGAAGGAAGGAAGGAAGGAAGGAAGGAGGGAGGCAGGGAGGGAGGAAGGAAGGAAGGAAGAAGAGAAAGGGAGAGAGGAAGGAAGTTGAGAGAAGGAAGGGGGGATGCAGGGAGGGAAGGAAGGAAGGAAGAGACTGGGGTGGGAGGGAAGAAGGAAGGGAGAGGAGAGAGGGAGAGGGGAAGGAAAGGAAGGAAGGGACTGGGGAGGGAGGGGAGAAGGAAGGGAGGGGAGAGAGGGAGAGGGGAAGGAAGAGGGAGGGAAGAAGGAAGGGAGAGGAGAGAGGGAGAGGGGAAGGAAGGAAGGAAGGAAGGAAGGAAGGAAGGAAGGAAGGAAGGAAGGAAGGAAGGAAGGAAGGAAGGAGTCAGACTGGGGAGGGAGGGTAGAAGGAAGGGAGAGGAGAGGGGAAGAAAGGAAGGAAGGAGACAGACTGAGGAGGGAGGGAGGGAAGAAGGAAGGGTCTCCTGCTTGAGCAGGGGGTTGGACTAAAAGACCAAAGTTCAAAGTTACAACGGCACTGAAAAAAGTGACATGGCCATTTTTCACACTTACACGACCGTTGCACTATCTTCGTGGTCACATGATCAAAATCCAGATGCTCGGCAACTGGCTCATACTTATGACCATTGCTGTGCCCTGGGGGTCACGTGATCCCCTTTTGCGACCTTCTGAGAATCAAAGTCAATGGGAAAGTCAGATTCACTTAACAACCGGGTTACTCGTTTAACAACTGCAATGATTCGGTATGCGGCAAGGCAAGTCGTAACACGGGGCAAAACTCATTTCTCATTTAGCAACATAAATTTTGGGCTCAATTGTGGTCAATTAATAAATCATCTTAACTGGAACTTAATGTATGGTCCCGATTCTTAATCTAGTCAACTAACAGTCAGCACTAAATTAGCACTACATAAAAGTCAAAGAAATTCAGGAGGAATTGGATTTAGACAATTTGTGGGAACGTAATGATTCTAAGCTAATGACTTGCTTGACTCCAACCCCCAGGCTCTGCCTGCTTACAAAGAGATAGATAGATAGATAGATAGATAGATAGATAGATAGATGATAGATAGATAGATAGATAGATAGATAGATAGATAGATAGATAGATAGATAGATTAAAATAAATGGAATAAAAATAATCTAAATTTCAAAATATGGTTGCGACTTGCTTACACATAAAACGGCAACAACAGAGATTCCTCTTGATGAGAAGGTGATTAGGAAAATATTAGAATGTGCAGAAATGAACAGATTAACACTAGCAATTAAGGAGAAAGAACAAACTGAATGATATATGATATGGGAAGTATTTTTTCAATGGTTGGAGAATAAAAGGGGGAACTGGAAATAAAAGGAGAAGATTAAAGAAGAATAGAAAATATGTTAAGATATAAGTATAAATAAGATGATAATCGTTAGTATTATGATGGCGAGGGTAATTATGCGCAGTGTTATTATTATTGTATTCTTACTAGAAGACATGCTAAGAGGAAAAATGAACAAGCTTATAATTGTTTAATATACTATAATCTTAAGATTAGAGAATTAATATTAATGTGAGTGACGTTGTAAATGTTGAAGGTTGTTGCAGAGATATTTGTACCCAGGCAATGCACTGTTTAAGGAAAGATGGGATGCTTAAATTTTGAAAAATAAAAAACTTAAAAACAACAACAGCAGCACGTAATTCCGAAGCTTTATCGACATCTCTCATAGATGTGAAGAGCTCAATTCATTTGCAAGAAAAATAGGAGTAACCTCAAGATCCCTGACTTCGACTTGCCAAAGGCTCTTTGGGTTTGCCAATGGAAGAGATCAAAGTCATGGAAAAGATAAGACCGCAAGTCAGAACTGGCCCAGACTTGCTTGTAAAGGGCCAGAGTAACACGTGAGATGTCCACTTTTGATGGTCCACGATTGATGGTTTCTTCTCCTTGGTAGGAGCGGGAGCGTCAGTGGGTTGACCCTGAAGTTGATCCGAACGTCCGTCATTGAAATGTTGGAAACCTTGTCGGATGATGACTTTGTGAATGTGGTCTCTGTAAGTACCCCTCTCTTTCCAGATGTTGAAGCAGGGGTGAAATGCTCCCGGTTCGGACCGGATCGCCCGATCCGGTAGCGATGGCGGTGGGCGGTTCGGAGAACCGGTAGCAAAAATCCCTGTGCCCCCACCCATGCCCAGCTTTTTTTTAAAATATACTTTTAAAAGTGTTTTTTCTACAACCTCTTCGGCCGAAAAAATGCTTTTAAAAGTAAAAAAAAAGCCTCTGATGATCGCGAGGCTCAGCTGGGATCATCAGAGCCTTTTAAAAGCATTTTTTCTACAACCTCTTCGGCCGAAGAAATTGCAAAAAAAAAAAGCTTTTAAAAGCCTCTGACAATCCCAGTTGAGTTGCCTGATCATCAGAGGCTTTTAAAAGCATTTTTTAAAAGAGAGCCTTGGTACTACAGGGGTTTAAGGCACCCTGTTATTAAGCTTATTAAGACCAGCTGCCTGCAATTACTGCAGGGTTCGAATCTCGCCAAGGCTCAAGGTTGACTCAGCCTTCCATCCTTTCTAAGGTAGGTGAAATGAGGACCCAGTTTGTGGGGGCAATAAGCTGACTTTGTATAAATATACAAAAGGATGAAGGCTATTGCTGAGCACATTGTAAGCCGCCCTGAGTCTTCGGAGAAGGGCGGCATATAAATCAAAATAATAAAAAAAAAAAAACAACCTCTTCGGCCGAAGAGATTGTAGAAAAAAATGCTTTTAAAAGTAAAAAAAAAAAAAAGTTGGCCACGCCCACCCAGCCACATTACCCCCCCACACACCAAGCCACGCCCACAGAACCGGTAGTAACAAATTTTACATTTCACCACTGTGTTGAAGGGTTGAGGTAGGGGGCAGGTCTAAAGAAGATTGGGCGACAATTACCCCATAGTAAAACACATGGAGAACTTTAGGTTATTACTCCTAAATAATTGGTTTTGATTTATATGGCTGAAGTTCTTAAAGTGCTTAAATGCTTGGATTAAAAAAAAAAATTAGGAGCTCTCGGAGAGCGAATAGCAAATGGAAGACAAAGCAAGCAGCGATGGGTTTAGTGCAGATCAAAATGCATCTTCATATGATGCAAATTAATTAAGGGACGTGGTGGCTCAGCGGCTTAGACGCTGAGATCATCTTGTCGATCGAAAGGTTGGCAGTTCAGCGGTTCAAATCCCTAGTGCCGCGTAACAGGGTGAGCTCCCGTGACTTGTCCCAGCTTCTGCCAACCTAGCAGTTCGAAAGCAGGTAAAAAATGCGAGTAGAAAAATAGGGACCACCATTGGTGGGAAGGGAACAGCGTTCCGTGCGCCTTTGGCATTGAGTCATGCCGGCCACATGACCACGGAGACGTCTTCGGACAGCGCTGGCTCTTCGGCTTTGAAACGGAGATGAGCACCGCCCCCTAGAGTCGGGAACGACTAGCACATATGTGCGAGGGGAACCTTTACCTTTATGATGCAAATGTCCTACTCTATTCTTCGATCCTTCCTTCCCTCCCTCCCTCCTTTCCTCTCTCCCCTAGATTTGAGAAATGCTACTGGTATTCTTCTAATTTAGCTTTAGATCAGAACTAATGCTTAGATCCCGTTATTGAATGCAGGCAGACCACAAACGAATCTGGAAATAGTTGCAAGGAAGAATGTCTTGGAGTTAGATTTATTTCAGAGCTGCCCGTTTAATATGTATAGATACTTCTGGGCCATCAAGCTGCACCAACCGATCTCCCTAGATTGGAAAATGAGTTCCAGCAACATTTGATTAGATTGGCATCAAGCCGGCTATATATTTTCAAATTTCTGTATTCCCCAAACAATCCTGTGATACAGCAGTATGCTGGTTTTGAATTAAAGAGACGGTATTTTCCCTTTTTCTATCAGGGTTCTGCATTTAAGAGTGTTAACAGATTCAAAGAAAATTGGTTGCTTCTAAATAGCTTATATTTCTCTCTCTCTCTCTCTCTTTTCATATATTGCAGATGTAAAATGTTAAGAATGGAGTGATTATCCCGCTACAGAGGTCCCCATAATAGATCATTATTAAATTACAATGAAATTACATTTAAAAAAAATAATAATAATTTTAATTTCATTTTATTTGAAATGTTATAGGATCTCCTGCTTGAGCAGGAGGTTAGACTACAAGACAGAGGTGGGTTTCAGCAGACTTCTGGAGAACTGGTAGCGGAAATTTTGAGTAGTTCGGAGAACCGGTAGTAAAAATTCTAACTGGCCCCACCCCCATCTATTCTCTGCCTCCCGAGTCCCAGCTGATCGGGAGGAAATGGGGATTTTGCAGTTTCCTTCCCGTGGAGTGGGTTGGGAATGGAGATTTTACAGTATCCTTCCCCTGCCATGCCCACCAAGCCAAGCCATGCCCACCAAACCATGCCACGCCCACCAAGCCACGCCCACAGAACCGGTAGTAAAAAAAAATTGAAACCCACTACTGCTGCAAGACCTCCAACATACTTTCCAACTCTGTTATTTTGTTATTTAAAATTTTAAACAGTTCAGTAGTTGTAAATTACAATTATAGGGAAATATACAGCCACTGTCTAACAACTGAAATTTTGGCCTCCATTTTGGTCGTATGTCGAGGACTTCCTATATTAATCCTCTTATTACTCCTTCTGTATTATGGCACTGCCACCTAGTGGCGAAGACTTTAAAAATAGCTACTCTGCTTTTTTCCCCCCTTTGCCAGTTGTGTAAAACCAATGCATTTTTTTTTCCAGATTTCCTCCGAGATGCATTTTAATCTCTTGATTTTAAATAACAATCTTCAGACTTTCATTTGCCTTGGCCCCCTTCTGTTATATGAAAAGAAAACCTCCAATAGCTCCATGGGTGGAAATCTTTTTTTTTTTTAATAGTTTTTATTGAATATAAATATTAAAAAAGACATAC